>VZRH01005593.1:313267-380346 GCA_013397555.1 Urocynchramus pylzowi | reverse complement strand
TTAAAAAAAAAAAAAAAAAAAAAAAAAAAAAAAAGTTTTCTTTACAGTAATGGAAAATAACTTAATAGGGTTTTTTCCCTGACTTCTCCAACACAGTTACTTCTACTCAATAGTTCAAATGCAAAAAGATTAAAGAATACTTAAAGGAAAAAAAAAATCAAATTGAAAGGAAAGATAGGAAACTTTATTTTTTGTTTTGTTGTGGCGGTTTGAAAAATTTTGCAACTATTAAAAATTCTGTTATTTTGAGGATATTTATACACAGCTTGCACAAACAAGGCAGGCATCCACTTTGTACTTGCTGAAGAGTTTATTTTGGTGCAGCTGTGCTGTGTTCATCTGTAAGACCTGCAGCTTCCTGCACAGCAGGAGTGCAGTGGCCTGGGCAGGCCTGGGAAGTGGCTCCTTCCCAGCTCTTCTCCTTGCATGGGTGGGCTCTGACATCCCCCTCCCTCTGGCTGTGGCTTCAGGAGCCCTGACCTCACTCCAGAGCTCAAATCCCATATTCCCTATCAACTTAGGTTTGGTTCTCACCCTTAGAATACGTTGCACCTGCATTTGCCCACCAGTTAATGTAAGTCTTTTCATGCCAGATAATAATGGAAGAACATATTTGAAAATACAAAAGTAGTTATTTCTTTACAACATATATACTTGGAGACTAATTTAATCCCTAAATGCACCAGGGAACATGTAGGCAAGTGCAGTGGAAATGGCATGTTTTTTTATGATCCCTCTAGTCACAGGAGTTGAGTAGTATTTGCTATCTGAATTAGAGCAGTGACCAAAGTAAGTTGTTTTGTTGGTTGTGGGGTTTTGTTTGGGTTTTTTGTTGTTTGGGGTTTGTTTGTTTGTGGGGTTTTATGTGAAGGAGAGTTAATACCTATCTCACTGCAGCTGTAGTCTATATTTTTGATAGAAATAGGCCTTGCAAATAGGATTAATAGAAATAGTGCATTTTTCTAGATTTGAGTCTAGTTTGGAACTACACTTTTCAGATTTGTTTTCCTAAAAGACAGGGCAGACTACTGGTAATGTTCTCAGCTAGTATAAATTGATATATCACCTTTGCCTTCAGAATAGCTGTTCAGTATCAACTGATAAGTATAAAAAAATCTATCAGTACCTGGCAAGCAAATTATGTAGGGTTGGTTGTTTGGAGTTTTTTAAAAATTTGTATCAGAACCATAGGAGGATATTATGAACTATTATTTGATAAATATAACTGTAGTTCCTATAGTGATGCAGTTTACTTTTGAAGTAGGTAAGATTTCCATCAGTTTTGCCTTCTATATGAGTTCCATGGAAACTTAAAAATACATTCTAGATAAATAATTTGACTTGTCTAACAGTATCACCAAATTCTTACTGTTCAACAGTAAAGAAATTGTGTATAGTGCAGCTTTTAAACTTTCAGCAGCTGAATCACTTAAAACCTGCACAGCTGGACTGTGTAATTTATCTGAGTTTCATTTTAACAGTTAGTAGTGCCTTAGCCCAGAGGCATTGAAGCCTAGGTCTGAAGAAGATCCACTAACCACAGTTACCAAAGAGTCTGCTGGGATGTGGAAGAGGTGAATTAAAAGCACCCTTTTGTCTGCAGGTTGTGGGTTTTCTCAGGTGGTTGTACTGTATGCACTGGGTGTTGCTGAGCACGTTGCAGTCGACTTTCCCCACAGCGCTCCTGGTTTCTCACGGCTGCCCTGAGAGGGGTTTGGCTCAGGTGGTGCCCCTGTCCTCCCAACAGGAGGGATTTCCCTTCTCCTGAAAAACTGGCTTTGACTTCAGCTCTGCCCTTCTCATGCTGTTTCTTGTGCCATAAGCACAGTCTTCAGGAACTTCTCAGAGAGGGGTGTGCTGAAGCTTGTTTGCTGCATCAGAGGAAGCAGCATCAGAGGAAAGCTGCCTCTGTTGTGTGTGTGTTGCCTTTGGTGAGCAGCCTGAACCTGGTGCTGTGGGCTGAGGTGAGCATCTATGAGCCAGATGCCACCTGGAAGGTCATGACTGCAGCTGTGGGATATTCTTGAATGATTATGGCTTTTCTTCCATCAGCTACTGGCTGACGAGCACAAAGAAATGTTGATTTAAGTTGAAGTGAAATAAAGCATGGAACATAGACCATAAGGAAAAATGGGACAATAGTCCAAGGCTTCTGAATAAATACAGTAATCACTGATGGAGGTCTTGTGTGGGTATATCTGAGGCAAAGGGTGAGTGTGATAAGAAATACCTGAAAGCTCAGCCTTCCCCTTTTCATGTTGCTTTCTGTGCCAAAATCCTGTTTCTCTGGTTGAATTTTATCTTCCATTTGTGTTGCAGCTGGTAGTGCTTTGGAAGTTACTGCACGGGGACAGGGCATTTCAACAAGTTTTTGGAAATAAATATTTCAAGATGGACATTTGTAGTCACAGAAATGGCTAAGTGAAACCAGCACCCTCTTCTGCAGCAGAGCAGTGCCAAGTGCATATTCAGAAGTACATTTGCTTTGTTTAGTGACCCAAAGAAGCGGCTGCAACCACAAACACTGTGCAACTGTCAGTGAATGAAGTGCAGTCTTGCATTTATTGTGTTCTGTCAACAGAATTTAGCAGTGTTGTCTGATTGACACTCTCAATTACTTGCAGTATTGCACAGGCCAGAGAGACTGCAGCTTGCCGTTTGGCACACAGGCTGGCTGTGGGACGCTGGCACTTGGGAAATTGGTTGCTCTGGAGGAGTGAAGTGAACCAACAAGTGCTCAAGACAGTTCTAACTTTGTGCTTTTTGGTGCCAGTGGTAGTAATTTTCAAGACAGAATTGATTGCAATCTTAGAATATATAGTCTAATTTTTGTTCTTTAAGTGCTGTTAGATCCAATTACTAGTGGTTATTAGAAAAATGGCCATGAATAGAATTAGAATTACTATGAATTAGTTTACAAATCTCACAATATCAATCTTTCTGTCTGTTTCTGTTTTGATAATTGAGCTATGGGTCTGATAATAATCACTGAGATAGGTCCTCTTTTTATACTGTGTGAAAATAACCCTTAATTGTGGAACTTGACAAACATTCTTCACTAAATGGACAAGAAACTCATTTCTTTTACGCAAAGGAACTTGCCAATAAATGGGAAGTTCTTTGTTCTACACTCTGTCAGCAGCACATCATCTCCTATGTCAAAAGCCCAATGAGTTAAATTAGTTTAAGGATTTGTATGAATTTATGAATTATGTTTTAGAGTAATAAAAAGTGTCCTTGCATGTAAGTAACATAAAAGGAATATCATTCTTACAGATACTCCACCAGTCCATGTATAAGGAAAGTGCTGAAGAGTCCTATTTTTGTTACAGGTTCCCTTCAAGCATATTTGAGAGGGTATTTTTTTCATTATCTGAAGCCCAATACTGTAATATTGTCCCAGAAATGATGTACAAAGCTTGGGCGCTGTTGTACTTTTTTACTGTGTAATTTATTAATTAGTAAAAGAATACTGGATTTGGGTTTCAGAGGATATTGACTATAAAGTGACATAATCTGAAACTGTTGTCCAAAACTTCCTGAGTATTAACTTTATGTGCCACTAGCTGTATAATCCGAGCTAATTCCCTATAACTAATATGTGATGCTTTAGCTTATGCTGAGCAACACGTCTGCCTACCAAATAGACTTGTTCATTTTCATAAATATAAATTGAATAAAGAAGTACTGGAAGTAAATCGTAACAGGATTCAGCCTGCACTCCCTCTCTTTCAGTCATAGAAGGTAGGTGGTTGGTAGGTGGTCTTGTGCAAAGCAACAGAACAATAATTTTAAAAACTTACAAAGTTATCTTTCTTTTCATGTTTTAACTGTTAAAGCTGAAGTTTATATATCCTCAGTGTGAAAATGACTTCTTATTACCTAGTTTGTAGAACCACTTAGAGAGAAATCTAAGCCCTCAAATGGTCTGTAGGAAATCTGGGATTTAGTAGTATAAATGCTAAAAAAAATGGTGCTGGTGATGACACTGCAGGTGAATTTCAACTTTAACCTGAAATATTTAAGTTTTGATAATCTCAGAAGTCAGATTGTTCAATTTTTGTCAAAAGTCAATAGATCAGTACAAATAATCTTGTGTTCTGTAGGCTGTGTGGTTCACTGGCATACTCCTAAAGAGATGACCTAATTTTTCAAATAGAAAAGTCTTTTTGGCATTAACTGAACCTGGAAGTGCTCACCACTTTGGAAAAACAGGTCACGTAGCAATTTAATGTGCACTCAGGAGTTTGATTCTAGACTCTTGGTCTTTTAAATATTCATTGTGCTAGTCTTAATAAATAGATGCCTAGGGAGTGATGTATGCATTGCAGTGAAAAATGCAGCAAACATATAAATTAGTAAGTACTGAACATATCAAGTCCATTTCTGAAAAACAAACTGATGTGCACAGCTGCCTGCACAGGTGTCCTTCAGGAAAAACAGAATGGGTTAGCAAAGGAAAAAAAATGCAGCCTCCTTCACTGTGACAGTTGTCATTTGAGTGCTTCTCTAGTCTTGCTAATGTTCTTGAGTGGAACCTGTTGAAGGAGCAGTGTATTGTTGATCTACAGAAAGAAGACATAAATTGACAATTTACTGACATAAAAGGCTGGATAAGAGCCCAACAGCTTTTATCACTATGTGGTTTAGACTTTTCCAAAGTGGAAATTAAAAATAGCAATCCATCCATACCTAATAGAACTTTGGACTGATACAATGCTATTTTGCCTAAGTATTTGCTAATTTATTAAAAACCATGCAGTGGGTATTAAGCGTGAGTAATGATGCTTTGCCTGTTTCTCAGTAATGTTTTGGATATTAAATATATTTTCAATACCACACTGCAGCTAATAAATACTAATGCTGTTGTGAATGGGGTTCATTTAATATGCAAAACTGCTGGAGTTGCTTAAGTCTTTAAACACATTATGAATATTTCAGCAATGTTCATGCCTGATATGCCCTGTATTAACAGTAATTTGAAAACATATTTATATATACAGAGCATAGACTGGAATTTATCATGTCTTTTGCTGGGATGAGAATTTGAATTGACCTCAGACCTCTTGGCACATGTTCTGAGCTTTAGCTTTTTGCTGAGATTCTTCTCAGCCTTATTTTCATATGTAACTCTTTTTCTCTAGCCATGGGGTAAACTGTAAATATAAATGATGATAGCAAAACACTGCATTTTACATCAAATTTTGATTCTTTCTCTCATGTTTTTATGTCTCAGTAGACTTCAGTGGGATGTCAGAATATCAATAAATGGGTTTTTGGAGAATACAGCTCTGTGACTCCAAAGAAATATAAATCATCTATCAAAAAGAGTCTGTGAAGCAGTAATTTGAATTTATAACATGGAAAATAATTTGAAAATAATTTTATAGATATAAAGCCAGAACACAGTGGTAGCAGGGAACCTTATAAAAACAAGCTGTACTGTCAGGTGTATGTAAGCAGGCTACAACTATTCACATTGCCAAGAGGTGAAAGAATTTCTCTTAAAAACTCAACCTTATCAACAGGAAATGTCAGAAGGTGTGAAAAGTCTGGGCTTTTAATCAATCAGAATATGACTTTGAGTTATTGCCTTGTCATGTGGCTTAGAAAAAAGGAAAATCTAATCATAGACCATATCAGGCAATGAATTACCACCATTATACTGCTGAGCTCTAACCCAGAATACCTTATCCATCTAGTCAGCCTTATTTCAGAGAGATGAATTCTCACCAGAGCAGGTGTGGGGGTTAACATAACCAACACTTGGCAATTGTACCTCGAGACCGGACCCCAATATCTGAGTGGTGGGTGCTGGGAGCCCTTCCACCCAGGAGGGCTGCTGATATCCTGGGTGCATCAGGAAGAGCTTTGCTAGCAGATCAAGGGAGGTGATCCTGCCCATCTTCTCACCCTCAGTGAGGCCACATCCAGAGTGCTGTGTCCAGCTGTGGGCTCCTCAGCACAAGAGAGACAATCTGCTACTGGCAAGGGTCCAGAAAATGCCTACAAAGATGACGAGGGGTCTGGAGCATCTCTCTTTTGAGGAGAGACTGAGGCACCTGGGCCTGTTTAGACTTGAGATCTCATCAGTCCATATAAATATCCCAAAGATGGGTGCCAAGAGGATGGTGCCAGACTCTTCACAGTGGTGCCCAGCAACAGGACAAAGAGCAATGGCCATAAACTAAAACACAAGAATTTTCATCTCAACCTGACAAAGAGCTTCTTTACATTGAGGAAGTCAGAGCACTGGAACAGGTTGCCCAGGGAGGTTGTGTAGTCTCCCTCTCTGGAGACATTCCAAACCCACCTGGACAAATTCCTGTGTCACTTCTCCAGGTGACCCTGCACTGGGGGGGTGGTTGGACTAGATGATCTCCTAGGAAGGGGCTAGAGGTCCCTTCCAAACCTAACCATTCTGTGATTCTGTGGTATCCTGGAAATAACTTGCAGAGTGCAAGTGTAGTCCATTCAACCACCATTACAAAAAGTAAAAAGAAATTTTACTTTTAAAATAAAAGGATAGTAATTGGCTATAAAAAAGTCAGAATTTATTGAGCAGTCTCTTGGGTAATGTTCTGGACTTGGTTTTCAGAAGGATTTGAGGGAAAGCTATGGAGAAATACTTTATGTTCTTTCATGACCTAATTGCAAAGATGAGAGTTCATTAACAAAGATCCACTTCACTCCTTTGTGGTATGTTCCTTGCTATAAAAGACTTAAGACTTACTTAAGACACTGGCTTACACAATTAGAAAAATGTGTTGAGACACATTTCTTGGTGACTCTCTTGCCCTAAAAGTGAAATGGATATGGTGTGCTCATTTTTGAGTTTTTGCCATATTACAAAACCAGTAAGGGAAAAGATACATGTTCATTAAACTTTATTTAGAGCAGTGTCTATGTTAGCATATCAGTACCTGTGGTAGACCCTTTATATTGCTTTGGAACGTAAAAAATTCCAAAGGTACAAGTTAAAGCAGGCCCCTGACTTAATCCCTGGTATTTGTTGAGACCTAGTAAATAAAATTCTGTTTTGTTGACATTTCATTATAAAAGATGCTGCTGAAGAAAATAATGATAGCCAACCTTTTGATATAATTGTTTCAAGAACCAACCTGCCTCTGATATTGTTTAAAACCGTTGGTCCTTAATACTTAAGTGAAAACTTGGACAATATATCGGGTTTTGTCAGAACAAAAATTTCTCTGAGGCTCTAATCCATCTGAACCAATCTGGACATGCTGTACTCAACTGCCAGCTCCCAACATGAGTTCAGATCAGATGGGTCATGTGAAGGTGGTCAGCTATCACCCAACTGCTATGGCTGGTATGCAGAACTTTATCCTGGATGTTAGTAATCCTCCCTTTCCAAATACTACCTTTAGTTCCACACCTGAATCACAGCCTTGTGACCATGGATGAAGGCTATCCAGTACCTGTTAGGTTCATGGTGCTTTGCTATTGAAAGCATCCAGCAAAAACACCTCCATTGTTAACTCTTCAGTGACCACACATGTGTAAATGTGCCCAGCAGCATGCAGGGGATACATTTGTGTTCCCCAATACAGCCTCAGCGTTTGGGTGAGCAAAGCCACACTTCTTTGGGCTGGAGGACTGTGACAGTCCCAGCCTTTGTGAAATGTGCCTCACACCCTTCCTGATCCCCAGTGCTGTGACCATCTCACTCCATGTTCCTACAGCTTGTGCAGCAGTTTGCTCAGGGTTACTTCTCTTCGCTTATTTCCTTTTTTTGTGTTCTTTTTTTCTTGCCTCGTACAGATGGACAAAAGAGGAAGAAGTCATTAAGAAAGAAACTGGACTCTTTGGGAAAGGAGAAGAACAGAGACAAAGGTAAAATAAGTATATATTTGGTGATCAGGTCTTAGTTTTGCATATGAGATTTCTTTAGTCTGATACATATTTTTTGAAGTAGAATGTTGTTGAGCTGATATACTGTCTAGGTATTTATTTTCAGCCTAAAATACATGGTTTATCTTTTCTGTTTTACTTTAGTATAAGTCAGATCTCTTCAACTGAAAGGTTTTGGTTTTGATTTGGTTTTATCTTTTTTTTTTTCCCTGAGGAAAAAGAGAAGACTTAAAGAAGTGCATCTTTTCTCCAATTTTCTTTCTCCCTACTTTCACCATCCAGTGCAGAATGTGGCCTGTATAACATGATCCAGTTCTTTACCTGCATTTGTACTCTCAATTTACAAAGCACATAAACACAGCACTGCCCAAACAAGTCAGTTGGTGTGCTTTTCTTTCTTTAACCTTAGGAAAGTAGCCATTGTTTAAAATATATAAATGCTTCAGTGCTGCTGATCAGTTGGGTTTTAATAAACTCCACGTGACATGGATTTACGGATCTGGTTGTACTCTTTTGTTTGGGCACTAATCAGCTTTATGGGCTGGGCCCTAATCCAAGACCTGAAGTTGACCTGTAATTCAGAGCCATTTGAACTAAGTCTAAATACTGAGACACTGGAAAGTGTCTGTGAAATTGCATGTAGGTAATTGTGCATCTAATTTTGTGTTCACTTCTGGACAAGAAGTTCTGGAAAAATAATTGTAAAACTCAGTATTGATACCCCAGTTTCACAAACATGCATGCAAATCCAGGAATTTGTGACAGAAGAAGTGACCTCTGATGTCCTCACTTTAAGTCTAGTTTAGCAGAAGAATGGAACTTTGAAATTCCACTGTAAAAATTAACATCCCCATTTCCAAATTATTTTAGATAGTTGTCAAGAAGAAAATATTTTTCTTTTCATTTTTATTTGTTTGATGACTTAAAATACATTATCATTATTTTCTTGATTTAAAATTGGTTATGGAAAATATTTGTATTAATCTTTCAAAAACTGAATGTGCCTTGACACATTGGTTTGATGCATCCGGTGGCTTCCTGTATTGTTACATTAAAAGTACCAAACTTTTCATTTGTTACAAGAATTACCTGATACATGACTGAGGCCACAGGCAGGAGGAGTCATTAAGGAAGAGATTTAATGATTTTATAGCCACCATTGGGGGAAATTATTTTTTGCATTGTCCTATTAATTAATTACATTTGGTTACATTGTAATTAGTCAGTCATTACATTGCTATGTTTTTTCTGTAGTTATTCATACAGATAAGAGTGCAAAGCAACAAAGTTCTGTGCAAAATCTGCCCTGCTTTTCAGTGTGTTTGCCAGACACTGATCTTCATAGGGCCTCTGAGGTGCTCTTCTGCATCAGAAAAGGCTAACCACAACCTGTGTTTTATAATGGTTTGTCTCACAAATTTTTTGGTGTACTGAGAGCTTTCATCTTTCCTCCCTTAGGGGTACCGTGAGTTTGGTAGTCTCTGTTGAAAGTTTCTCTTTAGAAGTTCAAGAGTGAAAAGATATTTTGGCCTTTTTTCCTCTTTTTTTTTTTTTTTCATTACTGTAGCAGATTTTAACAATGATAAACTGATTTGCTAATTCACCAAAACCAGAATTTTGCTGGGTCACCCAAATTTGGTAGATCTTTGCAGTTGCACTTTCAGAGCTCCACCAATGCTCTTTGGTGCAGTGGCTTGAGAAGTGAGAGTGTCCTTTTGGTGATGGATACAAATCCTTAACCCAGAGTTGGTCTTTATTCCACTAAATTCTCTGTTATCAAAGATCTTTCAAACAATGTTTTTTTCTTAACTTGCCTTGCATTCTTTTGTATTTTCTTACAGCCATGGTTTATTTCAGCTGACCTTTGTTTCTAATAATTACACAGCTGCACCAGTTGAGCACTTCAAGATAATTTTATTTTCTGCTATAACACTTCTGTTCAGGGATTTTCTTTTGAGTCTACCTTGCATGGTAGCATTTATACTCCATTCAGTTAGTAGGTTTGGGGATATACTTGATTTTTATTCTGAAGGGTTTTCTGAGTGCACTTTGCCTTTTAGGGCTCACTAGTTGCCAGTAAAGATCAGCACGTTGTACTTATTCATCATTGTTTAAATTTATCTACTTCCTGGTTTTCAGCCTTGCTCATACTATCTGGTTACTTATACCAAGCATTTTTAGAAATCACTATGCTGATTCTCCTAATTTTAATTCCTTTTTTCTTATTATTATTTGAAATGCAGATGCTTCAAACATACACCCATCTACTTTTATCCTTTTTCTCCCATCTCTCACTGTCTTATTCTGAGTTATAGGGATTTTTTAATATGCACTCTCCACTTATAAAATATTATATTAAATAATATAATTACTTATAATTATAAAATATTTCCTCAGAGAGGAAAATACCCCAGCAATTCTCAAACAGTAAAATCTGTATTTCTCTCCTTCCTTTAGGAGAAACTTGGGTTGGTCAGTAAGGGTCCAGGAAATTGGAAGGAGTCACCTTCTGAACAGGTTATGTTAGCAGAGTGAAAAGAAAGGCATATCTGTTTTACTAATTGCCAGCAGCAAATGTTAGGCAAAGAGAGCCCAAGTAGCAGCATATGGCATTTTGTCAGGTTTTCTGGCTGTGGTTGGTCCTGGTGTACTTTTCTCTGCCCTTCTGAGTTATTAAAGATCATCTGCCACTCAGCTGCTTGCTGAGCAGACTCTCAATGCGTGACAGCAGAGGGAATGAACAACCAGGATTGCTGGTTTGTGCCATGGTGGCCATCAGCCTGGCTCAGTGGTTGGAAGGTGGCTGCTTTCCTGTGGGAAGCAGCAGCACCAGCATCTCCTCCAGGCTCAGGAGTTAGGGGGGACAGTATTGCCCAGCTTTCAGCTGACGAGTTAACTCTGGAAAGGAAAACATAAGGCCTTGTGCTGCTGGTCTCCCTAAGGATGAGCCTGCTATGCTCACACCAGAGCTGAGACCCACCACCTTCCCTGAACAGTGGCCTCCATGTCAGCTGAAGCCAGAGTTAACCTCCCTTGACAGCAAGCTTGTTCTATAGAGAGGGTATCTTCCATTTCTGGGCAGCTGGTCCAAGAGAAGCACTCCTCACTGTGAGCATGGGTGTGCTACACCAAAGGCTGGGAGCACACGCCCACCCAGGCAGGTCCCCAGTCCTCATGCCTGAAAGGAATGCCTTCTGTCTGTTTATTTGGGGGGGTTGTGGTGGGTTTTTTATTAACTAGTCCAGCTGCACTGTTGAGAGGAGAAAACAAAACCAGGCCACAGGACGTCGGAGGGGAAGCTGGGAAGCTGATCACCAGACACTTCATAGGGAGAAGATGCAGCTGCTTCAGTGCAGACTTCATTTCCATCCCTTCAGCATCACTTTTGTAAGAGTAATTAATTCCAAACATTTTGTGTTTTCCCTGTGCCAGCCTGGGAGCCCCCATGTACCCAGACAGTAGTGGCTGAGGCATGCTGTTGGTCCTCCCAGAGTATGGGCCACCTGCAAATCTCCTCTTGTAGAGACAGACTCCTGAAGGATAATCCTGACAGTCATGCAGCACCATGTGATCATGTGTGTGGGTTGCAATCAAAGATAGCAGGGATGTGCCTGGCACAGGAGGCCACAGAGGTGGAAGGAAAGGGCCACCATTCTGGTCACCAATTCTGGTCACCAGGGACGCGCGATGGAGGCCTCAGGGCAGCTCTTGCCTGACCAGCCCTCTCCTGCAGCACCGACATGCTCTGAACTGCCCCATGGTGCAGGTTCCTGGGGTTACTCTCTCTGGAGAGGTGCCCAAGACTGTTCTTCCCCACCCACCCCACCAGGTGCTTTTTATGCTATGCTTAAAAGGCATAACCAAAAGGAACTGTACTCTTTTTTTTCTAGGACTGTTTGGAGATTTTATAACTTGTGTTTTAGAACTCAGTCCAGTCTATGGAGTTTTTACTGTCTAAGCTTCACATTTTATTTAGATGGATCAGTCAACCTGCCTATTAAGTGAGAGATTCAGCAACTTGTCAGGTTTCTGAAGGCCAATAAAGACACTACACTAGAATTTAATGCACTTTAAATGAGTTTCATATATCTTTGTCCTTTTTAATATCTGTCAACATCTTGTTAAAAGTGGAGAAATTGTAAAAGATGTGTTTTTTCAATTGTTATTACATCTCTGAGTAATACACCAAAGCAGGATATAGCAAAACTTGCTGGATGTAAACAGACTAAACAGGAGAACAGCACTCCACCCAGACATTTAAGCAGTATTTTTAGCTTCCATCATTCAAGTGTTTTTGCTTTACCCAGCCTCCTTGTTATTAATGGCCATCATGACCCTCGATCCTACTGTCTACAAATGTCTCCAAACATTGCCTTTGGCTGCTGACAAACAGTACTCAGGCTGAAGGAGCAGTAACATGTCCGTGCTGCTTGGAATAAGACATTCTCAGGATGCTGTGCATGCTGACAGCTGGATATTTTTCCTTTATGAATTCAGTGCTAATTTTTATGGCTGCAGAAGCAGAGTCCTTTGCCATCCCTTGCCAGGGATATGGGTGTCAGTATAAGCAAGCCTACTTTTAAAGTACACACAGGCATTCTTGAGAGAGATGCCTCCCAGAAATTACTCGCCGTAGAAGATTTTATCAGTAAACCAAGTTTGTTTTGCCTTGGTTCCAGAAAACCCTACAGGTTAACAGAGACCTGCTCAGAAATGATAATCACTTGTTATGTGATTGCTTGAGTAACTGAAAATCATCCCTTTTACTGATATTCCTGTGTGAAATGTAAATACTTGGCAGGTTCATCTGTGAGGCCTTAGCAGAGCTGCAGGATGTATGCAGGACTTCCCAAGAAAAGGCCTTCCTGGTAACTCTGTGGCATATGCAAATCCAGCAGGTGTTTGATTTTTCTTTAGTTCAAAATTCTTGAAAATGTCTTTTGTGTTTACTTCCTATTCATGCTCAGTGAATTAAGATGTATTAATTAATGTTTGCATTTGTTCTCATTAATTCAGCCTATCATGGTGTCCATGTACTTGGCACAGCCTAAGGAGGAGGCTGGATAAATGACATTTCTTTTTTATTGTACTTTATCAGAAATTGTTTTTTTCAAAAGCCTTTCCACCACCTTACCATGACTGTATAAAAAATTTTTCTCATGCTTTCTCAGCATAAAAAAGGGTTTTTTTAATCAACCTTGTGTCATATTTTATACTGAAGTCAAGTAAAGTACCAAATAATATCTTTAACTTTTTGTAAAATAACCCCAGATCTACTCCCAGAAAAAAGCATATGTAATTGGGAGGGTCTTATATTACTCCTTGAACATCAGTGAGCTCAGAGTAGCTGAAGAAGAGATTTTCAGCCACAGAACTGATGTTGAGAACATTGTCTTATCTCAAATCTCCTGGAGTCAGTGAAAGCTTTGAAGAACCTTCAGATGGAGGGAGTTTTGCAGTTCCCATTATGGACCAAGGTTTCTGTTTTCCTTGTTTTCTGCTTCCATCACTGTCTCTACAGATCTGAAATAATTGATTTCAGTTAGCAAAACAGAGATACCCTGTCTGGCTAGCTGGGGAGATTGACTTAAAGACCCCATTTAAATATCCCTTTAAAAGCATTATTCTCTGATCTCTGCTCCTGTCATTTAAATAGATATGGTACAAGCACCTTAGCAAATCTTGGTCACAGGATTTTAGCAACCCAAAACCAGCATTTATGATGTACTTAAGAAAAAACTCCAAATGCTAAGGATCTTAACCATAGTTACTTTTCACTTTATTAGTATTGAAAGACTCATTAGAATCTAGAATATGGACCTCACTGGCTCCCAATAGACTGTTATGTTCTGTGGGATGGAAAGCAGTTTTCACCAGCTGAAACTTCAGAGAAGTCTTTTAAACTGTATGTGGACAGGGTGACATGAGGTCAGGTAAGCTATAACCATGTGGGTCAACATCCTGAATATTATCATTTGATTAGCAAAAAGGAGGATTTGGGATCACTGAAACTCTTATTTGATCTGGCTAGGAATTTTTCTGTGACATGCTGCTTTTTATTAGAAAATGATGATTTACGGCCAAAGAAAGGTTTCTTAGGAACATATCAGTTTCAATCAAAATTTTGTTAAGAAACTTGCCTCAGCTGCAAGATTGACTTTCTGGTAAGAGAAATTATGCACTTCTCCAAAATAGTAAATTTTCTCCTTTGCCAGTAAACACTGAAAACTGGAGTGTATTAAAAATGGTGCTGGCTAAGGATATACAAGACTTTTTCCAAGCTGATTGCCCAATCTGCCAGGTTGTTTCACATTTTACATGATGCTTTTTGCAAAATTCTTTTTAAGCTGATAACATCGATCACTGAATAAGTGATTCATTTTTTGTTGAGTGTACAGAGAATAACTAACTTAGTAGCTTTGGCACTCAGTATGTATACAACAGACCAAGGTTTGAGCCAGTGCTTTAAGGTATATTTCTTCATGCAAATGAAACCTCTCTGACAGAGGGGATCCCCAGCATACATCTGTAAAAAGGCAGTTGGTCTTTTTATGTTTCTTGTGAGACCAGAGCCCCAAACCTACACATCTTGTAACTTGAGTTAGTGCCCTTTCTCTCCCATCCATGGGTTGCTAATTATTTCACATGAGTACAACTTTTCTTTTTTTAATGAATCTGAAATGTCAGGAGGGCTAACATTCACTCTAATTACCTGTCCAACAAGGAAGTTGTTGGGATTGAATGCTTCTGAAGAGTGGTGGGGAGAACATGCTCCCTGCCACCAGAGCCCATGGTGCAAGCACACACACATTTTGGGGGGAGCTTGAGGCTGCAGGCAGTCTGCAGAGGGGGCAACTGATTCTCTTAATTTCAACAAATGAGCAAAACTTTACTGGGTTTGCCAACTCTTTAATGTAATTACCACTGCCAGCCAGCACCATTACCATCTGTATTTAGTCTGAAATTCAGCCAGCTGGTTTTCATCCAGTTCCACATCTCTGCCAGACACTGAGAAATTGAGGAAGTGGTTCATGTCCTCTGAGAAGGCCTACATCAGAGCAGCCTGGAGGAGAGGCTCATTGTCCTTTCTCTGGGCCACACTGAGCAAGAGCAATTAAAAACCTGGAATTCCACACCTGAGAGTTTCCAAGGAGGGGCAATGCCTACCTCAAAATGCCAGCCTTCACAAACTGAAGTCAGGGAGAGGGTCATTTTAATGAGACTTGTTTAATGAAGCAGTGCTGAGAGCGTGTCTCCTGCTGATCTTGTCCCACTTGATGTAGGATCAATGGCACCAGCCTGCTGTTGGGCATCACATGAGCTAAATACTGCTGTCCTCTCCCACTTTGAAGCACAAGCAGCTCTGAGCCAAACCAGAGAAATACATTGTGTTGGCTTTTGTCAGGAAATGTTGTAGAAGGACAAATAAAAAGGGGTGCTGGGAGTATAAGAAAGCACCCGGTTAGATAGATGGAAGGGGACATGTGTTGCATAGGTGTGTTTCAAATTTATCATCTTAAATGTTCATTAGGAAGATAATTCAGAACAGACAAAAAATTAATATTAATACTTTCATAATTTTGTAGACACACTCTGCTGAGTACAGGAGGGAAAGGTCTAACTGAACTCCTGGAACAGGCAATTCCTGCATTGCTTGATATCTGTGTGATGATGGTCTTTCATGTCCTAAATTAAATGCAGATGGTTTTAGGTGTCATTCTACTCATAGGTCACCTCCAGAGTTGCTTGATATATGAGGCTCTGCTTCCTGATTTAGTTTTGTCTGGCCACCAACATTAATTCATGTCTTAACATTTCATGCTTCTAAAGAGCAGGAATGTTTCTACCAAATCAGAACAATGGGCTGTTGTTTCTTTAGTGTGATAGACTAGTAGTGTCCTCATTCAAGATTCTTAATGCATCCTCTTCCTTTTCAATGCCTTACTTTAATACAAATCCAGATACAATTTGCAAGTGTCATCAAAGACCTAGTCAGACTTCAAATCTCAGGAGGAATTTTGGCATTTAATTATTTACACGATTGTGCCAAAAGAGAAATATAGTATATAAGAACTTTTCTATGTGCTCCTTTTTTTTAAATAATTCCTTTTTTGATGCTTAAAGAAATTTGGTTTTAATCTCTGGTGCTTTATTTGTTCCTGATCTGAGCAGGTCTGAAGCTGGAACCTAGTAGAAGTTGCACTAATTTTCACCAGGGTGAACAGCATCAGTAGCTTTTTTTATTTTTTTTTTTCATTTATTTTGAGCACAAAACAGTTCTAGTTGGAAATCTGTCTCAGTGGTTTTGCTTCTGCTAATCTCAGATAGATCTGATATGAAAATGATTGATGAGAATTTTGTTGTTGCTGACTGATTTGCTATAAAACATTTTTCTATTTTGTAAAATATTTTAGCATTTTACTTTGAGACCTGATATATATGCTGGTTTTGTACATTACAGTTGTATTGATGTGAGATAGGATTATGTTCTTAATCAAGACAAACGTGTTCTCCTGTATTTCCATGCGTCCTTGCTTTTTTACTGTTACAAAGGAACTTTATACTGATATACCACTATTAAACAGGTTTGATCTTACCAGTGTTTAAAACTGTATAGTTCTTGTGTAAATTTAAAACTATGTCCTTGAAGGCTTGGTCTGAGTGGTGAATGTACTTTGAAGCTCTCTGCACAGGTGGATTCATACTCTTTGAACTGTAGTGAAACCCATGCACATGCCAGGACCCCTTGACTCTGGTGCTCTACAGCATTCATGAGAAAGGAGCCTGGTGAAGGGCTCTGAAACGTGAGAATGAGCTTTGGCACAGTCCAACAAATTGATGCCTCTGTGCACCATCTACATGTAACCAGAAGTGCCTGACTTCAGTTACTTTTGGTGGAGGTTAAGATCTTAATTAGATTTGACCTCAAGTGATTTTCCAAGATCCTGTGCAGTGTAGCTTGTATTATGTGACTAGATATATGATTCAAGATACCATGGGCTACGACAGCCTGGCACTGTTGTTGTTATTATTACTGAATCCAGTACTTCATTGGAATTACTATGTATTTAAAGGGACTTCAGATGGTTTTTTTAACAAAGAAAGAGTTAATTCTTTTTGTACTAAATGAATACCAGATGTTTGGTAACTATTAGGGGTTTGTTGTTGTTGCAGAATTTATTCCCCAGGCTTTTGGAATGCCTTTGTCTCAAGTGATTGCTAATGACCGGGCCTACAAGCTCAAGCAAGACTCTCAGAGAGAAGAGCAAAAAGATGTTTCAGATTTTGTGGCCTTTCTCTTGCCATTTGGAACTAAAAGACAGAACAAAGAACTTTCCAGCAGTAACTCATCTCTCAGCTCAACCTCAGAAACACCAAATGAATCCACTTCTCCGAACACACCTGAGCCAGCGCCACGAGCAAGGCGGCGTGTAAGTAAACACATCACATCACAGTGGGCTGTGTGATTGTAGGTCCAGAGGGTCTGGCTGGACCAGGAGAACCCTGTGGTGTGTGTGGACTGTGGAATACTTCTTGTTCAAATAGTAGTTTTCTTTTCAGGTGGAAGTCAGCATCATCAACATCAGAAAGACTTAACTTTAGTGGAAATCTTCTTTTGCTATGCTGGTGGGCATCATATAGATCTGTGAGTGTGTAACAGATCACAAAGAGGCAGAGAGATTATCTGGAAGTCTTCCTGTTTGCTCCCTTTATCTACCTCCTTCTGTCTAAGTCTTTCAGATTTAACAAATTCCATCTGTCTTCAACATATTTTTTTTCAGCAGTTTTAAAGTCTAAACCTATGTGTTTGATATTTATAGGTGTACTTATCTTAATCTAGCTCTAACTTGATAATAAGTTGGACTATTAATCCCTATCCTTATACTAATAAAAGTCCTCATGGTCAAACCCATATCATATCCTCTGTGGTAAGTAAGGAGTTGTCAGACTAGATTTGTACCAGGGTCTTCGAAGGATCTTTCTGCATGCAGGCTAGGAAGATGCCTTTGACTGCAAAACACAGAGTGGTGGGTTTGGGTTGAATATTAATCTACATGTAAAATTGAACATTTTTTAGCATAAATCTGTTTCTTTGTAAGTAAATTTTATGCTCTGGATTTTCCAGTTCTACAGTTTATAATTTTTTTACTTATGTTATTGTGGAATAGAGGTTCTAGACTTGCCTGCTTTTTGATTTCATTTGCAATGGAGGGAGAAAAAATTGCATAATAATATATTTTTAATAAAACCTCTTTTAAGAAATCTGAGCAAGAATTAAGGTACATAAACAGACTCTGGAAAAGAAAGTATTTTCTTAAGAACCTCATCTTCTTTCATCCTTAGGATAAAACCTGCTTCATAGAAATTCTCTGTTGGGCTCTTCAAACCAGGATTTAAGAGGGGTAGAACTGGAGTAAATTGCAAATTGAGAGAAGGCAGAAGGCAGTTCATGGGGCTCTTTGTTTGTGTAGCTGCCAGCTGAAGCTTGAAGTGTCTATATTCTGTCTGCAAAACTGAAAGCATGATGTTTGCAATCTTGTATACTCATTAATGCACATCTGTTGGTCTGTGCAAACCATAGGAACAGGCATTTGTGTTCACACAAAAGTGCAAAGTAACTTGACTAAGTGTAAAGGGAAATCCATGAACTTCTTTCAGAATTTGGCATTCAGTGACGAAAAATAAAACTTCACTGTATGTACTCGTTGGCTTCAGAACCTTTTTTCATAGGATAGAAAGATAACTCGTGTGTCCAGAGGTGACTCATCCACTGTTCTTTTCACAAAGATTTGATGATAAGATTTCTGACATGCTTTTGACCAGTGAGCAAGCAGAAGAACATGGATCCTTTGGTACATCCACAGAGATCCATCAAGACCAAGTTCCTAGAAGCTGAGGGAAGGTTTTGCTTATTTTTTTTGTTTGGATAGTTGGGGATTTTTTTGTCAATACTGGCATTGCAGCTTTGAGAGTGCAGAATTGGAGCCTTTAGTCCATAGCCATAAGGATGCACTAGGACATGCTTCACCTACAGAGAACTAAGAGTAGACTAAGGTGAGCACTATGACATGAGGGAGCTGGCATTTTCTCTAGGGAATAAACTTATCTAATGAATTTCATTAATTTTCAATTATTTAACATTAATATCAACTCATGTCTCATATCTTGTCTGTCTTTATAATTCTGTTTATCAGTGCACTTACTCCTCTGCTCTGAGCTTATTTAGGGGATGGTAAGGAAGCCTGCAGTTATCTTTTATCTCTTGAGCACCATTGCACTGTTTTGAACTGACAAATGCTTACAAAAAAAAGAAAAAAATATTTTTTAGTGCAACTGCAACTTAGTTGCAATTTAGTTGCAACATGCAACTGATACAACCAATTTATCACAAAAATGCTGCACAGATACCTGGAATGCAGTCCTCTTAAACTTAAACTGGAGGGATTGTTTATCATTGCACCATTCACTTCTTTGCATATGTGTCATTCACTTTTGTGTATTTCAGTGAGTCTTCAAACACTCAGCTGAGACTTTCAGTAAGAGGTAGAAGAAGGTAATGCTGGCTGCAGAGCTCATGGTGTGAGTGCTGTGGTTCTCTCTCCAACAGCTTGGCAAAAATCACTGTTGCTGCATTTTCTCTGTAGGATTTTTGCCCAGCAGTTGGAAGTCGAGTCTTTAAATTCCACTTTCCTTCATGTTTCTGTGTCCTTAGCTTAGGACTTCCCCAGTGTATTTAGGCTTTGAACTCGTCATGGAGGAGCAGGGACTGGTACCCATAATGTGCAAAGGTAATGCCTGATAGGTGGAACTTGATTTTCTTTAGTTGGTGGGCACTGCAGTGTGTGTGTGACTAGACCTGGAGCAGTGGGCAGTGGTGTGCAGTCTCCTCCTCCACTGTTCCTCAGCAGTCAGGTAGGTTTGTCTGAGCCCAGCCTAATAACTCTGGCTGAGTTGGAGCTGGATCCGTGGGGAATGTTGGTAATGTTTTCTTGTGCACTTTGTAAAATCAGAGCTGGCCTGGACTTGGTATTGCCAAGCCATGCCTTCAGTCACTGAACTCAAGGTCACTCTTCCTAAAGCCAGCTCAGTGTGCTGGTTAATCCACAACTTTGATAAAATGCCCAAGGACCACGTTGAACTGACTTTATTTGCATCTATTTTAGGGATCTGAATCCGATTTAAGTGACTCTGATAATGATTCATGAGGTGAGGATGCTTTGCAGGCAGGAAAGAACCAGTAAAGGCAGGCACCTGTCACACAGGCTGCAGTGGTGAGGGTGGGGTTACGATTTTCAGGGCCAATTGATTCATTTGATGTTTGGAATGTCAAACTCTTAAATAAAATCAAAATATCATTCAGTTGGAATTTTACACACATGGATCATAGCCAGAGGTTCTTGTTTGGTCTGGAGGGGTTTTTTGTTTGTATTTTTGTTTCCTGTTGGCAGGAAATGGTAAAAGGAATCAAGCAGATGTACTTTTGAGAGACATCAGAAATAAAGGTCAAAAGTTGCATTCTAAAGGATCTAGTAATTGTTTATAGTAATGTGGGTAAAAAAAAAAAAACCTAAACACTTTTCTGTGCTTTATTTATACATCTACCATGAGTTACAAGAAACAGAACTATACCTGATAAGTTAGATGGGGTTTTTTTAAGGTATTATGAACTAGAAATTTATCTGTGAGTTTGAAATCTTGGTGGACTTTTTGTAAGTTTTGCCTATAAGTTGAAAATATTCATAAAGTTCATTTGGCTAGGCTGACGGAACAAAATGCTTTAAGAGTTTTGAATTCCCTTGTAAGCAATTATACAGTTCTCATTTAATAGACATAGAGTTCTGACTAGCAGTCTATAAATTGCCTGTCAGCTTTTAACAAGCTATAGTTGTCAGAAGAGTTTTGAGTAGAAATTTACATTTTCATTGTTAGTTCTTAGCATGACATGCTGCATCCTTGTACAGTACATTTTATGTTATGGTAACATTTATGCTTTTTTTTGGAAAGAAAGAAAATAGTTTACAACAGATATTTTTAATAGGAGTAAACCTGATTTTTTTCTTTGTGTTTTATTATTATTATTATTATTATAAGACTACATGTACCCTGGAATGCTTTTTGTCTCATAAGTTTAATAAGACTTGAGAGAAATGGTAATTTTGAAGTGACAGTAATCTTGTGCTTTGAAAAAAAAGTCTTGTTTTTGAAGTGTGAAAATTGAAACATGTCAGAAGCCTCCGTCTGCTTGTGCTGCTTTATCCTTTAAAGACTGCTTGAACTTCTGCACCTTGCTGTAATTGAAACCTGGATTTCAAAGCTTTCATTGCAATTTTAATGATTTTAAAATATTAAGATACATGAAGTAGAATTATTTAAAAAATATTACCCCTTAACTGCTCTGGTGTATCTTTATTCTGTGATGGAGTGGGATTATTTCAAACTCCACAGCTGTATGTACTTGTGATACTAACTGTTAACTGTATATGTTATATGGTTGTTGTAAATCATTTATCATAAGTTTCACTGATACAATGGTTCAAGCTACAGACGAAGTGGGCAATAAGTTTTAAAAATATCTATATATCTCCATGCACATGAATATGGTACTTCTGAGGTGCACCCACAGACCATGATACATCCTTGCCCTGCAGTATGTGCAGGCTGACATCAGTGAAAGGATGGAGTGAAGGAGTGGAAAGCATTTCGGTTTTCAGTATTTTAATTTGTATTCGTTGTAATATGATAAGAATAACATTGGTACCATAGCAATTTTTCCTATCCATTACACTGGTATTATAACTTCATTAATTTATAGAAATGTTGTAGTTAATGGTATTTTTTATATTAGTTTGTTTAAAATGCAGGTAGGCAGAAGTCTTTGTTGGAAATCCTGTGATGCTGAGATTTCCCCAGCCCTACTGATTATTCATGTGTGTGTGTTTTACAGGGCGCAATGTCTGTGGACTCTATCACAGATCTTGATGACAATCACTCAAGATTGTTGGAGGCTCTCCAGCTCTCTTTGCCAGCAGAAGCCCAGAGCAAGAAAGAAAAGGCAAGAGATAAGAAACTAAGCCTGAACCCTATTTACAGGCAGGTTCCCCGGCTTGTAGATAGTTGCTGCCAGCACTTGGAAAAGCATGGTAAGAATATTTTGTTTTCCCAGGAGTGGCAGATGTATATTTACTATAATATAAATAAATGTCTATTTTGAGAAGTAAGTATATGCTTCCATTTTCAAGGACATCTTTGAAAGCTAGACATTTTCCCTCCTGTTTTGCCTCTTGCTAAAAATACTGTCTCACAAGTAATTACATACATGATAACTTCCCAAACTGAAGATCTACACTACAAGCTTGTAAACCAGCCCGTAGAGCACAGGGATAGAGCCTGTTTTTGGAGGTCACCCATCTTGTAGTGGGGTGCTCAGCTCTGCAGAAATGGCTCTTCACACCCCACAGGTTTACCTGTACCTTCAGAATAAAAGGTCTGAGATGTGCCAGTCAGTCTGGAGTCATTCACAGCCAGTGGATCTTAAGGTGTGAGATCTAGATTAACTATTTATACTGTAAAACTTTTGATATTTGAAGATGGAGGTTCAGAATAAGAAAGAATTCCATGCTAAATATATATTAAGCTCCAAGTAGCCTCTTCCTGTACACTGCAAGGCTTGAAGGCTGAATACTCAGTTTGTCTCTGGCTTGATTCCTCCTGACCAGCCTCAGGCTCAGGCCTGCTCTCTCCAAAGGAAATTACAGACTCTTGCCAGTATTCTTCCTAGGTGCTCATGGTTGTCCAGACACAAGCCTCCCACAGCTTTACATAAAGCAGAAACAATAGTCAATCTAGGTATCTGCTCACCATCTCTGCCAATGTATCTTAGCCTTGTAAAGTTTTTTAATGATAATTGAAATAACTTGGCCACAGCAAGATGGAGTTATCACATGGCCAGATAATCAACAAACCATAAAATAATGGTGACTGTAACAGCAAATGATGTATTTGATGCTGATTTCACCAGCAAGAAATCATTTACTAACTCTGAATGAAAGGCTTTTGCAAGAGGAGGGACTGCAATTTAAACAACAGTGCTGAGCTTTCACAATTCATAACTGAAAACTATCTTCCTTACAAATGTATCAAGGAACACTGCAAAAGATAGTCACTGTTAGTCTTTTACAAAGATTAGATACCATGGCTGACAAGTAAGTATGGGATGATTAAATTTGAGATGAATGACTTCCACTCCTTTAAGCAAAGGCAGCTGAGTTTGGAGAACATAAAAGTATCTGAGTCAGCCAAAAAAGCCAGCTGAGTATCATTTGGATACTGTGATCTTATGTCACCTGATCATCTGTGATAAATTTTTTAATCCTCATAATGCACTGTAATAATAAAGTGCTATCCTATATGATGCTCTTTATGGAAATATTTCCTTTACATTGAAGTTTTCTTTTAAAGAAAATTTATGATGGTTATTGTGTGTTGTTTAAGAGTAAACTATAATATACCATAGTGCAATAATCTGATAAAATCTGGGGCAAATTCTTTAATTTTAAATTTAATCTGCTGTCCATAAGACAGTCATTGGCACTGAGTGAAATTTAAAGATGGTAAAGATGGACACTGTAGCAGCATCATTCCAGGCTATATGGGACCAAGTTGCTGATTCTGAAAATACTTGCCTATATGCATAAGTCCTTTTTCAACAACAAAGTCCTTTTTCAAAACAAGCAGTTTCTGATGAATTCCTTAAAGGAAAATTCTGAACATTATATGACAAAAAATGGTTATGTTTTTAGACATAAAAGCACCTGTCCTTGTTCACCTTCCCTATTTTCCCTGAGTTCATGTCCCAGAGATATAAAGACCTGGCTTTCTGTAGACTTGCAGTGCAGAAAAAGCACTGTTATGTCTGTGTAGGAATGGTGAGCAGCCTGCAGGTTTTGCCCAATGTATAATCTCCATCTCAGATGATTCCCTGCCAGTGTTCCTGGGTTTACTAAATGATACTCCATCAATGTAATTTTCTGTTAACCAAAGAGAGAAGATTTAAAGAAAGGTGTTCTGTTAAGACTAAAAACTAAAAAGCAGAATCCTATCTGAATTTTTCTGATGAAGATCTGCAACTCCAAATGCTACTCAAGGTGACACATCTCCAGCAAGCAAGTGTAGCCTAATGGCTGTCAAAAGGCATTTGTTTCATAAGGTAATTTTGCATGTCCTGTATGTCAGTAGAGATTAGAGCTGCAGAGTAGCCCTGGTTGGACATAAAATTCCAAGCTTATAGATAATTTAATGCCTTTTGCAAAAGTGTATAATCATGTAAAATTATATTATGTACACAGGCCCTTAAGGCTCTAAAATTTCCACTCACATTGTCATTGTTAAAGACCATGTCACCTCTCAAATATTTCAGGTCCTGTTAGTCTGCAAGATATGTCCATTTGAGAACCATATTATCATTTGTTGTATTTATAGTGGCTTTCTACAGGGCTAGAAGAAGGTTTGAACTGATTTCTTATGAAATAGCAGGCAACACCAATTTCCTAATCACTTTAAGTCTAAATGACACACTTCTGCACTTTGCCTTAAGTACCACAATGCTTCTTTATAGCTTTCCCTCTGCATAATAGCTGTTCCTACCTTATAAACTGCACACAACTCTGTGTTGAAGTTCTTCCCTCTCATAGTCTGCCTGAGTGCCCTAATTATGTACCTTTGAAGGAGACTCTCAACTTTGTCATGACAGGAACTTTAGAGCCAGTGAGTTACCCCAAATACCAACTTCATCCTGTATCCAAATAACCAGCTCAATGCCCACATTATTAGTTGTTTCACTGCCTGTTTCCTTTGATGTCAGTCCTGGAAGTTACACCTCCAAACCCTGAGCAGTGCCTCAGTCTCTGTTCCTCATAGCAGTGGCACATCCAAAGTGGCATCACAAGAAATGTCACAGAGATGCCATTTTGCAGATTAAGTGTGATCCTTAAAAACCACAGTGGATGGCTTCTTAATCTCAACTAAATCTTGCATCAACTTGGTAAGTATGCATTTGCAGAGAAATATGTTGCTTTTCTTTTTATTTATTGTTATAAGTAGATACATAGGTCAGAATGCTTTGGTTCAATGCAATTACCATGAGAAAATTAAACAATAAAAGAGTGGTATGATGTGTTTCACTTGCCAGGTCTCCAGACAGTAGGAATATTCAGAGTTGGAAGCTCAAAAAAGAGAGTAAGACAGGTGAGTGGATATGGATTTGGTTTTCTTTCATCATAATACAAACAAATCTGATTCCTTTTGTTGTTATTTCTTTCCCATCTGTAGCATGGTGAAATTTAGGCTTTCTGGGTCAGCGACTTTGCTGTTTTTTTGATGGCTCATAAAAGGCTATTTCCAGTATCTTTTACATCTGGTGAAATCCTTGTCAGGTTCTCAGCAGGTTAACAGTCTCTGTATGTTTTGCTCTGGAAAAGTAGCACAGGGTTGGAGATCCAAATAAATGACAGTGAAGAAATTTTCCAAAGGTCACACTGCAGGGAAAAAAAAATCTTGGCTGTTCGTTTCATCTCAGAAACAGCTGAAGCTTCCAAAGTAAACTCAAACTGTAAATCTTCTTTGGAAAACTCATGGTATGAGAAAACATGCAAGTACAGAACAATCTCTTTGACCCTAAGATTGCTGCTCCTTAATATCACCTTTCTTTTACCCCTGCTAGACTTCAAGGTCAGAGCAGACCTTTCCAATTCTTCGTCTCAGCCAAATTATGAAAAAGCAGAGATAGTGTACAATTAGGTTCCAGAGATAAAGTGAAATGTGGGTGTTAGCTCTAGGTATACCTTCCTAGATATTGCATTGTTATTCCCAGAAGCTGGGAATACATATTGAATTAGAGCAGTGGAGATAGTGGTTAGTGTTTGCATGATGCATAAGGAAGGGATAAAAAGACACAGGAAAATATTCATTCAGGGAGGTTAAGACCAAAAACATCAAACAGAAAAAACAGCAAAAGAAATCTTGACTGCATCTGATCCCAGAATTTATAGTTCTTTGCAAAAAGTTGCAAAAACTTCATAGTGTAATGTTTTATCATTCTGGAAATTTACCTTGAATAGCTAAACTGAATTGATTTTGGCTGGTAGGACAGTATAGCCTACTGAATTGTAGCTCATTCTCCAGCAGTTTCTGTTCCTGAGTAGCTGGTATTATACTAGGCTAAAAAAACATCTGCAGAGGCAGTTTTCAGATGATCAACACAGAACTAGATAAAGTATTGAAGTTGCCTCACATTTGCATTGCAAGCTTCAATGTCAAAATGTACATAATCATTTAGGGGTGAGTACAATTGCATCATACCTCTGGGGAAAAAGTAGATAGCTTCTATCATTCACTTGTAAACTGAGCCTTACTTTGAACATTAATGACTTTCACCACTTTTTGTTCTACTCTGTTTACAAAAGGTGAGGAAATCAAGAGATTTGGGTATCTATGTTTTTTATTACATGGATTAATTTATTGAACTAGGTAAACTGATATATTTCATTAAACAACAGGGAAGCATCAGCTTGGCCCTTGTAGTTACAGGGCTAATAAATGCTGTCAACATGAACACATGGGAAAGTCTTGATTCAATTAAAATTCCACTCATTTTCTGAACCGTAGAAAGCCAAACCCAGCACTCAGATTTTGGTGTGCTTTTGCAGCTGTTCATTAGTTTTTCTTGTGTAGAAAGTAAGCATATTTTGTTTTCCTTCCTTCCTTCCCCAGTTATAAAATGTCCTGTTTCAGCTGTAGTTTGTTGCAGTAATACATAAGTCAGTGTGTGTGCCAATGGTGTTTTTGACTGGTGAGCAGGAAGAGAAAACCTAGAACATGTGCATCTCTTGCAAACCTCCTCCTTGGTGTTCAGTGAGGTGTAGGACAGAGATTCCCAAGCTCATGTTGACTCAAGGTGGTAGATCTGGTGCATCAGGATGCCAGGTACCATCTTGTGTCCAGAGCTGATGCTCGAGCAGGGCGTTGTTGCCAAGGTTGGGGTGGGCAACCCTTGGTGCTGGGCCTGGTGACACTGTGGCAGCTTCAACCCTGAGGATGAAGAATGAAATAGCTGGAGCTCTGCTCTCCTATCCCCTGTTCCAGCACAGATGTCCTCATCTCTCATATCATAAGATTCAGTGGATGCTGTAGTTCACCACCTCCATCTTCCAAAAGTCCGAAAGCATTCCATGTGAATGGAATCTCAAAGACTTGAAGTGTACAATATACAGTTTTAACACCTGGCCCTGAAATGTGGCCACATCTCACCAAAGCTTCTATGATATTTTGCTGCTTAGGATATCTCTGTAGGGCTCACAGGATATCAGATCACAAGTGCCATATTCAAGACTGTAACAGCAGTTTATGATTTAGCCAGCTATTTGGGAAGTCTGAATTCCTGATGCAGTGCTAATCTGTTTCCTCAGCTGCTTTCGGGCACTTAAGTGCAGAAACAATCTTCTGGATTGAGGTAATTTATGGTGCTCTGCAGGGATGTTCTGCATTTGTCACCAGTCTGGAGAGAAGAATTGAGCTGGGAATGAAGTCCTCAAGTTGGCACTGGAAAATCTTTGACCATAAATCAAGGAATAATACTAGAAAAAGAGCATATTCTGGTCTTCATAGCATAATTGTTCATTATTAGTAATGACTGATATTAATAATGTTAAAAGTAATCCTAATAAATTAGAATGGAGGCTGTGGTTTTCAATGAATGCCTGTCACACCCATTGTGAAAGCACAGTCTTAGCTGAAAACAAAGGATTTTCACACTGAATACACTGAACATAGATTTGCATGTGATCAAGATTTGCCACAAATTTTTACAGGCATATAGTTTGCTTGTGACTTAGCTTCTTTCCTCTCTTTGGTATGTTTGTAATAAACCTGGTGAAGAAACCTGATACTTCAGATTTCTTTATTTATAAGATTTAGCTGTAATCACTCTCTGAGAAGATAGGTGTGACATTGTGATACCTCATAATGTTAGCAAAGGTACAATTTTTTTTCTATAAAATAGTTTTAAAACCTCTTGATTGTTTTCAAAATGCAAAAAGAGTAAAAGATGAAACTGTCAGCCTGAGAAAAGTATTCTGCTCTTGCTGCTGGAAAATACCTCCAGAAGGAGAGGCTTTTACCTTTTCATAAGGTATCTCAGATTTGGGAGAATGTTTTCATCTGCCTTTGGGAAGTGTGATGCCTTTGAATTACACAAAATTTGTCTGAGGACCAAAGCAGGGGAAAAAAATAGCAATATCTTGTAATGGTGTTAGCTTTCTGTTTGTGAACTCTGTAATGATGATTACTTAATGAGTATAACTAAATTAGGAAGGGAGAACAAGGTGTGTGTGAAGGAATACTGTGAAGTCTTTGGTGAGCCTGTCTGCTTGATACCTATCTTTACATACAGTCTTAAATGACAAGAGAAATGTGAATTTGGTGGATCTTATTAATGATGTTACTGATAATCATGATCTTACTAATAATGTTTTTCTGCAAAATCATAAGTCTTACAAAATGCAGTTTTAGTCTTTCTGGTTCCAGGGATAATGCAGTAAGGCTAAAATAAGAGCCTGTCTTGTAATTTTCCTTATTCTCTCTGGTTTCTCCCTTTGCTATGAATCTTGCATTTCTGCAAAAATTATACCTGGATACATGTTTTCATACAAGTGTGTCATATATCAGCTGGAAAAAAAATTGTATTTTATTACAATCTGGTACCAACCTTAAGTTATGTATTATACAATAAACAGCAATTAGATATGAATTATATCTTTGACCTTACCAAAGACTAGTCATGCTCAGTATTGAAAGTGAAAATGAGTAAATCTGATTCTTAAAAGATTTTCTGTGTTGGGATGTATTAATGGGGACAATAACTGGCTATGGTTTTTTCTCGTGACTTTTTTCAGTTACGTGAAGAGTTTGACCGAGGCGTGGATGTTGTATTAGATGAAGAGCACAGCATTCATGATGTTGCTGCCTTGTTAAAGGAATTTCTGCGTGACATGCCTGACCCACTTCTTACCAGAGAGCTTTATACACCTTTCATCAACACTCTCTGTGAGCTCTACAGCATCTTGATTTATTGATTTTTCAAAGGCTAATTTGTTTGAATCCTTTGATCTCTACTAATAGCCTCCTTTTATTCTGTTCCTTTAATGCTCTGGCCTTGATTTGCTCCAAGTATTTGTATAATACACTATTAAGTATATAGAATATTTAATATACAATGGTATATATAATATAATACAATATAGTGTATATTAATATAAATAATATAGTATATTCTTTAGTATAAATTTACTGAGGTCTTGGTTTTCCTTCTTGGATTTACACTGTAGAAGTACAATCCAGAAAACTAGAACAAGAAGGATTTCACTAACTGTACCTATTTTTGCATTTGTAAGGATGGAATTCATGTTGTCTATTAAAACGTGACCCTGTCATTGATTCAGCAGTGCCAGGTCACAGACTCCCATTTGAATTCTTGTATCTTAAAATTTTTAGATCTGTCTACTGACCAAAGTTCCAGCTTGGCTTGAAAAGTTCAAGTTTCTTCATACTTGTTTCTTTCATTCATTTTTCTTTGATGGTTCTCAAAGCCATGTTAAATGTTGACCAACTAAGGCAAAAATCCCATAGCAGTAGTTCTTTCAGTTTTGATGTTTCCTTAGAGTTTTCTCTTTTTCCTCTGATGTTATAAGGAAAATGATTCTTAAACAAAGTTATTCCTATGCCTTCTTTTGGGTTGGGAACAGTAAATTTGTTCTGCCTTTAGGTTAGTTGAAGTGATTTCTTAGAACATATTTTTTCCCCTCTTAGTATTAGAGCCAGATGAGCAGCTCAGCACCTTACAGCTTCTCATTTATCTTCTACCTCCTTGTAACTGCGACACCCTTCACCGCCTGCTGCAGTTCCTCTCCACAGTAGCTGGCCATGCAGAAGACACCAGAGACAAGGATGGCCAGGAGGTAAGTCCTGGTCACTTGTGTCCTTCGACTTTGCCTAATTCATGGTCTGAGAAGAGATCTTCAGAGCCTTGGATCATACACAGTGGTGGCATATCCCTGAAAGATAGGAGAGACTTTATCTATTTGCCTGCACTTCTGCCATTTGCTTACTATCTTCTTAGGGCTGTGAAGATTTAATTTTTGTATGATTTAATCAGTAAAGCATCTACCACTTCCTTTGGGAGATTCAGTGTACAACCTTGCTGTCAAGAACATCTAATGTTATCCCTCCTTCCCCTGCTGCCGTGTTTTATCCCATAATATTCTATTTAGAAAAGGTCAGGCATGCAAGGATATGCTTGCTCATTTTCCTTTCATTCTCTGTTGTTGCTTTTTTATATGACTTTTGGACATAGCAGTTCACTTCTTGGTTCTCTTAGCTTCCTTGTGTGCCCTGGGTAGTGAAGAATAAAAAACAGAGGACAGGAATTCCAGCTGGATCCTTGCAACTGACAGACCTCATCACTAGCTGGAGTCAGGGTTCATCTTTGCCTATTTTCTTTCTGACCTCCTTTACAGTCTGGACCAAATTCAGTGTAGAGTTTGGTGTGCACTCACCCCACAGAGACAAGAATGCCCACAGCCGTGGGGCTGAGCTCCAGCCCTGAGCATTTTCATGTCTGCACCCTGTGCCCATTCATGCTAGAGAAGACCTGAAAATCCAGGCTTCCCATTTCCTGCCAGGGAAGTGCTTGAACTAGTAGGCTGCTGTGCAGAAGGAGGCAACTCTGTCAACTGAATAAAATGGATATAGTCTGTCAGTGCTTGACAAAAATATACTGGTTTATCTGTGGAAGGACTTCTCAGTCCTCTGAACTGCAGTAGAGACTACTTCTGAGACTCTTAGGAAACTCCTCAAGAATTTTGTCTTCCAGATGGAAAATCCTGCTGATTCTGTCAAATTTAGATGCCTTTTGCAGTTGTCTGATTTTAACAATTAGCACTTTGAGACTTATTTTTGCCAAATTCCTGCCTCAAATACTAACTTCCAGTTATTCCATTTTCACAAGTCCTAACTTCCAGTGTTGTATGTGATTTCAGGGCCTGTTTCACTTTTAAATCCACTTTAAATGCTATTGTTTTTGTTCTCAGCAAGGAGTTGATAAAAAACTATATCACTGTGATGGGAAACATTTAGAAAGAGCAGTCTCTAATAGTTTAGTGTGCTTAAAAACATGTATAAGCCAGCTAAGGTCATGGTCCCCCTGGTCCTGCAAAGAGTTCTCTGTTGGTTCAGGAATGTACCCAAGAGGATCTTATTGCATGGCTGGGGGATGCTGCTTAACAGAGTTCATTTGGCTCAACCATTGCACATCAGCTTTGCCACAGGTATTTTGGTAAGGCAGATTTATGTAAGTTATCTTCACAGTATTGTAAGCATCAGGAATATTATGTGCAACTGGATACCTTTTATAGATAATACAGTATTCTGCTCACAATTATTTAAGCTATTTATGAAGAATTAAGTAAATAAAGGCATACAGGGCAAGAGAAAGTATTTTATCAGACTGTTTGCTATCCCTGGAAGGAAGGCAGCCAAGCTTTGGCACACGGTCCTCTTCTTGATTTCTTTCAACAACCCTTCTCTCACAAAGACGAAGATGGATGACTAACTTTATTAAAATTACTCATTCAGTTAATTTCAGTGGAAATGTTTACAACATTTTTTAAGGATGCCCTGAGGCTGCCCTTAAGAAAAGGCTCACTCTTTGTACAAACAGCCTGCACATGCAGATCTGGGCACAGCCAGAGGCTGCCCTGGCACACTTGAGGCCCCGTGTGCCTGTGCATCTGTGGTGGCTCCAAACTCGGACAGAGTTCAAAGAGCAGCTCACCTGAGAAACAGCTGGGTGCTTGGTGGTGTGTAAATAAGGGTGTGCTGTTCTCACAGTCAGGCTGGGATGAGTCTCTAAACAAAGAGCCAACATGTTTGCTGTGACTGCCCATGCACCTGCTTAGTACAGATGTCTTTCCAACATTACACACTGCTCCTACCAATAAACAGACAAGCTTTTTACTGTCATTTCTGTGCTGTCTAGTTGAGTTCTTAAAAAATAAACCCGGTGTAGTCAGTGCAGTTTTTAAGTTTGACCTAGAGTATTTGGTGATTGATCAGCTACAAAAAAAAAATTTAAAATGCAGCTTTGAAATCATCTGGTTTTGAATTTCACTTCTTGAAATTCTATTTTTACTACCTCTTTTTGATATCTCTTTATATCCTTTTAAAAAATTGTTAGTTCAAATGACCTATACTTTTTATTGAAGAATAGAAGGAGAAAATAATGATCTAATCACAAATATGACAATGGAAGTTTTGAGGTAATAATGTATATAACATATTTTTCAGATAATTCCTGTCTAGTCTAGTATGTATTTCTAGCCTTTTGTTTCCTCAAAATTCAGGTTACTGTTTCTTCCTTAAGCACAGGTTTATAAAAATTGGAAAAAATATAAAAACCCCCAACAAACTAAAACAAGCCAACAAACACGTAAACATTTGGCATGTTCTAGAAATACAGGAAAATACTCATTAGAAAAAATGAGCTTGCTCCTTAAATATCCCAACAGTTTAAACATGGAAAAGTATCACTGTATGTGTTTCAAGTCATGAATGCTACTTGAGAAAGCCAGGAGCTTTTAGCATTAGGTCCTAAGAGACAGTAATGTGCTGAGATGCTGAAGTAGGAGGGAGGTTGCTCTGAGTTCAGAAGTATGCCACTGTTGAGCTCCCAGGGAATTAAGGGCAGAAAACACTTCCACCTTCTACTCCCCTAATCCACTTGAAAATATATCCAGAAAATCCACAGTGCTTGTTGTAGAGATGTTCAAAACAAGATGTTTCTAAAAGTTGTTAATTTTTTCATTGACAAGCAGCAGGTTTTGGTTTTGATGAATGAAGCATCTACCAAATCAGTGGGGACAGAGACTGTGTGTTTGTGTGTGGGTGTGTAGGGATATGAGTGTGTATAGATTTGTCTATACACATATCTGTATACATTAGGCCCTGTGAGACCCCACCTCATTTTTATTCTCTTTTCCAGATTACTGGGAACAAAATGACATCGCTTAACCTGGCCACCATCTTTGGCCCTAACTTGTTGCACAAGCAGAAATCTACAGACAAAGAATTCTCAGTTCAGAGCTCAGCTCGAGCTGAAGAGAGTACTGCTATCATAGCTGTTGTGCAAAAGATGATTGAAAACTATGAAACCCTTTTCATGGTGGGTGGATATTTTTTCATATTACTTGTATACATTTGTAAGATAAATGACGAAATAGCTGATTGATATTAAAGTAGATGGGGATGAAATAAATTGTAGAAGATGCATTAAATTAGGATCAATAATTATTGGTAACAAAGAGTAGTCTTGTAGCCAGGAGAATGATTTGCAGTAAGTAATAATATTAAAAATGTGTTCTTATATCTTGCTTGGAATGGTTTCTGTGTAGGTAAAGGTATATTGTTTAGAAGATTGTCTGTGAAAATGATGGGGGTGGCCATTCAGTTGTATACTAAGCAATGCATAGACAAGACTGAAAATGATCTTTCACATCTCAGTTTGGAAGTCAGAAAGACAATTTTTTTCTGCAGGGATTAAGAGATACTTGATTAATTTAAGGAATTACCTTCCCTACCCAAGACATTTTTATTGGTTGGATGGAGAGGAAGGACAAAGCTTTCTTGTTTGTTAGTCAGATAAAAGGAATAAAACATAAATCTATGTAGTTCCTGGGTTCCCTTCAGTTCTTTTGCTGAAGCAAGAAAGTTCTTTGTAAGAAGGCTGATGGCCTTGGACATGTTGTTTACTGAAGATGAAGCTTAGGTAGGTCACATATCTCATGCCTAGCAGTTACCTGAGCAGTTCATTCTGTTGCTTTATCTTACGCTCTTTTTATGTCCAAAATTGTAGGGCAGCTCAGCATGACTTGTGAGGGGGTGGTGACTGCATGACTGCTCTGGGGGTAGCAGAAGCCAGTCAGTCCTAGTGGTGGTCTTCATGTTTCTTGATTCATTTTATTATGTAATAATGTAAAAATACACATTGTAACAAAATNTGCTCTGGGGGTAGCAGAAGCCAGTCAGTCCTAGTGGTGGTCTTCATGTTTCTGTATTCATTTTATTAAAAATACACATTGTAACAAAACCAGTAATTTTGAAAAAGTGCAAAAAACTTCAATGGTTGTGTTCTGAGACTGAGCAGCACTGTATGTTTCACTAAGGAGATAAATTCCCTAAGCAGAAAGAACACTCTGGAAACCTTCAGCAAAGCTGAGTGCTGGAGACCTTGTTGGAAGAAGATGAACAACCCCGAACTGTGGGCTGATGGCCACACAGTACTGTAAATGGAAGATGTCTATCAGTTTTCAACAAGGGAGTAGAGCATGAGAAAGCAATCATGAGCCCTGCCTCTGATGTCTTAGCCTCAGATGAACTACTTCGTGGTTTTCCTGCCTTTTATTTTTATTCTTGTACCAGTGAGACACTTGTAATCGTTTTCTTTGTTTGAGATTTTTTTGGTGGTTTTTTTAATGCTTTTTACAGTTGGGGAAAATACTAGGTGCTATTTTTCCATCCACATCAGTAAAAGAAAGTGACAGAATTGCACTCCTGGGTGAAGGTCTGCTGGCCCAGAGTGTGGATGGCGCTGTCAAGTTTAAGATAATACTTGAATAAGAATACTTATGATAGTTGAAGTGCAGAAAGAACACTCTGGAAGAGTGTTTGTATTGTTGTTTCCCTTTAAGAACTTCTTACAGCACAGACACATCTCAGTACATAATACTTAAAGCACACATTCTGACTTTCAATGTGGATTCTGTTGGTCAGAACAACCCAGGATACTGTGCTGAGTAACTATTGCTAACATCACTAGCATGCAAAAGTGGATTTCCTGTAGAAGATGGAATCTTCATTGATGTCAGTGATGATAATCACTTTCATATCCAAATCTTGCCCATTTCAATGAGGCTTGGGGATGTATTAAAATGTTTCATGGGGATGCATAAAGGACAGTTCTTTGCCAGTCTCTGCAGCTGAATGAAAGGAGGCACAACTCAACCACCCTTCATTTTTGATTTGGCTTTGCATGAAGGATGGAGATCAGCAGCTTGTTCATGTACTTCATCTCCTAGTGTCCAAATCCAGCCCTGCTGCAAAGAAGTGCTACAGAGTGTATGAAATTTCATATTTTTACGGTTACAGGCTACTCTGGCCTTCCTACTGTGGAGGCAGCCACACATTGCCATTCTGTGTCACATCACTGGCAAGGGACAGCACAAAGGAGACACTTCAAGAGTCCCTCCACCCTTCTGTGTCTCAACAGCTGTGACTCTCATGTAGCATCTAACCCCATAACCTCAGAATATCTGGAAATCTGCTGGAATCTGACAACCCTAGAGCTCTCTGATACGTCTGTCTGTGTCCTCCAGAGCTGTTATTTCACCAGCTTCCCTGGATTCCCTTCTGTCCCAAATTTCAATTTCTCATCTTAGGTGCAATTACCAGTGAAACAATTAATTCAGTAATAGTTATAGTAACATCTTCCTGAGATACTGATTTTGTAGTTCTCTATAAGGGTAAGTTTACAATTGCATGCATATCAATTTTACACTTGCCAAGTTACTGAACTAAACTGAAGAACATTGCTGCACAGGAGGAAGCCCCAAACCCAGTAGGTAGCTAGCAAGGAGACCATCAGTACAAATCTACTTGCAGATTCATTCTGGTAAAAGTCTTATGAATCAGCAGAACTGTTAAGTTTGGGTTTCATAGAAGCTTTCTGTTGGAACTGAACTTCTGGTGGAACTTCTTCAGACTTTTTTTGATGGATTTATCATTTTTTTTAAAAAAGACAAGATGTATTTTTATTTTTCTGACAAAATTCTTTCAGTAGTTTCTTATAAAGTTACTTGATAAAAAGCTGAGTAGTAAGTTGCAGGCAAAAATGTGTGGATTTTACCATGAGACTTTATCTGAAGTTTCTTCTAGTGTACAGAAAGGCTTTCTAAATTGAGAAGTTACAGTACACCAGGTTTCTAAAAATTATATTCCTATTTAAAAAAAAATTTTTTAAAGACTAGTGTATCAGTGACCATCAGTAAAATATTTTTCCAGTTCAGAGACTAAAAACAATATTAAAAAAATGAGTATGTGGTTACACAAGTTTTTCGTAGAGATTTTGGAGCAGTTTGGATCAAATTATGCATATCTTCATTTATTTTCTAATTATTTCCTTATTTTAAGAAATATGCCTTTTATGTAACTAGACTCCCTAAATACCTCCCAAAATGGGATATTCCTCTGGGGAATGTGTTAGTAATTCTATTCCTATTTCCCAGGAAATGTCAGGGAGAACAAATGGTCCATGAAGTGTGACTTGAAGGTCAGGAGACTCAGGCTCTGACAGATTGCATCCAGAAACATATATTGCCCAGCTGATGACCCCTTGCTGAGATTGTCTTGCATTGAGTTACATCTGTCATGAGTGAGCCTGGGCTGTTCTTGGATGGTTTAATCTGTTTCAGTGTTTTGAAGTTTGTGTTGAATGTTCCACTGTAATGCAGACAAAGCAGACAAACTCACTTGAGGATTGTTAAGGCTCATGGAAAGTGCAGTCGAAAGCACAAAGTGTACTTGTGCAGGTTTTGGGGTGCCATTTCTGCTGCCTGCCCAGGAGATGCTGCTGTATCCTGCAGCATCTGAAGCTCTCAAGGGTTCTGAAGGTTTATACCCATACAAAATGCAAAGAGAAAGTTAGCAAATCAGAAGGCCAAACTCCAAAGAAGGTGACACAAATTCTGACTGAGCCTGTTGATCAAAGTGGCTGGAGAGGCAGAGATGGAGATTTGTTAATGTCCTCAAATCTTTGAAGCGTGGTGTGAAGTGAGGACCTTAAACTGGAGTTGTCAGATTGTGATACATAAGTAATCCCTCTGTTATTTCCAGATATAATGACCAACTGGATACCAACCAGTTATTCAACAGTAATCAGCATTCAACATTGTACAAAGTGATCTTCAGTCCTACTTCATCTGTTCTTATATGAAATTTCTCTTTTAAGTGTAAAGCTTCTGAATATTTTATATACTCTCTGTAAATGTACTTGTACTTGTTCATTTAGATTAAACATAGCACCAAAATTAATGTATATGAAAGGATATGAACCTCCAACTAAGTATTCTTTTATGTCTTCACAGGTTTCCCCTGATTTACAGAATGAAGTGCTTATTAGCTTATTAGAGACTGACCCAGATGTTGTAGACTATTTGCTGAGGAGGAAAGCTTCCCAGTCATCGTGAGTAATCTGTTTTTTCATCATCCCTTTTTCTTCTGGGAATTTTTATCTCCCACTGGAAGTGTCCAAAAGGTTCTAGTTTTCCACAGCTCTTCTGCACTGTCTACAGTGGAGTAGAAATATCCTCCCTATTACACAGACTCTGCCAAAGAAACTATGACTCTTGTACAGCATTTTCTAAAGACAAAACTTGTTTCCCTGATTCAGAGGAAAGATTGTGTTCTGCTGCAGAGAACAGAATGACATGTACATAAAAATATTCAGTGCACTATTATCTGACAGGATGTATTTTAGTCATCTGCTGGTTTGTGTTTTGGGTTTATTGTAGTCTTCAGTAACAGGAAGCATGTATTCCACTATCCTTGAAACACACCCTAGAGTGCCTTAACTCTGTCACAGCGAGCTGCTTGACCACTCTGTCATTCTTTTCCTATCCTATACAAGTAGAACATTGTGAACAAGCCAACTGCCACAACAGCAGCCCTATGGAGACTTTGGATATTATTTAATTGTCCATGCTTTGTGGATTTGTGTATGCTTTGTGAAGGATCTGAAGAGAAAAAAAATCACACTGGTCACTATAGCAGTTATGATACATAACATATTCTGACCTTGTGTATGGTGTATATTTACCTGCACACTTGTGCCTTAATGCTGTGAGTTTGTACATTCAGATTAACAGGATTCCTGGCTTTCTCATGGGACCACACTGAGTCATTGTCTTTATTCTAGTGAATCCCAATATGGCAGACCCAAAAATCACAAAATTTGACAGACTTGCTTTAAGTAATTTTTCAGAGGGTTTCTGGACTCTAAACTCTCTGGGACATATTGGACTTTGTCTTCCTGTGTTCGTGGAAAGTGCCTAGTGCATTCAGAATATAATTAAAGTTGAATTTGTATAGTCAGCTATGATTTTTTTTCTCTCCCTCTTAACATTGTATATTTGGAGGTAATGTAATAGTGTGCCTGGCTTCAAAGGGAAAGGTATACAAGAAATAGTGTAACTAACACCTTCAGGAAAAAGCTTTATTTAACTATAAAATTTGGAAACAAAAATATGTGCGGTATATATTGAGTTGTAAAGGATTTTATTAGTTTGCTAACTTAACCACATGAAGTAGAAAATTATCACAGGTCATCTGATTCGGGGTAGTTTTCTCTGTGTGAAGTAATTTCAGCTAGTTTGTCCGATTGACAAATAACCATATGTATATTTAGATCACAGTAAGTGCAGGATAGTTAGAGGTACATAAGCTGTCTTTTAGACTTGTTTCATATTTGCCAGAAGCCAAGACTACAATTAGGACAGGCACTACAAATCATATGACATAAGGTAGTGTGTCGAGACTTCTTCCTTTCAGCCCTTAGGAGTGATCATATAATGTCTAACTCAAGCTAACAAAAACTTCATGCAGGATTTCACTGTCTGTATAACAAAAAGACACCAAATTGTATCTCACATGTGACTGCACATACCAATTGTGCATAAGTTAGTCACAAATCATTGTGGATGTAACAGGTAATTGTTAGATCCTGCTTCCTTAACTGACTTTTCCTCAAACTTCCTTACTCTTAGCCAGCATGCACACCTACAGGAGAAAATGCAGCTTTTGTGAAAAGCTGGTCACAACTGACAAAAGGCATTTTGTAAGGAAATGTTCTGAAGCCAAACAGGAGCATATAGCTACAGTAGTACTAATTTATTGTGTTGTCAGTAATGGGCAGATGAAATATCACTGAGATAGGAAAAAATTACTGTCATTTTTTTTTCTACTTTGCTGTCATGTAAGTGATTTACTTTTAGTGTTAATGAGATATGTTTTCACTGTGGTTGCAACTTATTGGTTAAGATATTCCAGGCAACTAGAGAGAATGTTGCTTAGTGTTATTGCTAGGAGTGTGATGCTCTTCAGAGATTAATGTATTTCACAATATAATCTCAGTTTTGAGGCTACAAATGTGTTGCTTATTTTTCCTATAAGAAATGTGAGACAGCAGACAACAAGGAGATGTTTGTCTTGATTTCATAAAAAGGAGCCTCCAAAATACATCTTTATTGATCTTGGAAATTGCCTGGTCACATACTCAAAATACAAATGTGGATCTGTGGAACAAAAAACCTTATATGTTCTTGAGACAGTCTTCATCAGAAGAGCTAGTTGACTGCATAGAGTATAGAATCAACTTTGAGACTTGAATGTCACATGAATTGCTTTGAAGGTCCTGTTCTGCAATTGCGCTCACATTTCTGCTCTTGCTGTCATTATAAATGCTTTATTGGCTCTGATCTAACAGAGAAAACACAGTCTCTTTTCCTCCCCAGAGGAGGACAAATCAGATGTTTCTCATCTTTCAGTTCCCTTAAGAGCTAAGCATTGTGAACAGTGTGTCAGGGAATTTATGGAAGCTGTTCATGGTAAAGCGCTAATTACAACTGGCAGCAATTGTGAAGTGTGCTTTTGTGGGTGACTTCCCAATTTTTTGTATGTTGGCTTGATGACAATGGAATTTGGGTTTACAGCTGTAAGATGAAGCATCTTTAAACTAACGAAAAATAAAATCTATTTCTTATGGTTATTTATTGCTTATCATGGTTAGTAGTCCTTTCAGAGTAAATCAGTTTCAAAGTTACAGCATTTTTGGATGTTTTTGGATTATGATAATCAGTTTTAATCCATCCTGATCTGTGACACAAAGATGAAGCCGTACAACAGGTCATACAGTATGTGTAAATGCAGTTTTTAAAGCTGCAGAGGCTCCTTGAAACATTGAGTCCTTCCCCCTGTTACAGCAGCAACCACATCATAATCCCACAGTAATCTGCCTTGTTGGTAGCACCTGTGTTACTCAAATATGTGTGGAAATTAGTACTGTGTGCTGCCAAGCCATCTCACTCCAAATGATTTGCCTCTTGAAGGCGTAATTGTTTTCCCACTCAGAAGCTTTAAATTATAACAGAAGAGGGTTTCTGCCAGAAACAGAAAGGGATTTCCTGTTTTGATAACCTTGATGCTGGTAGAAAAGTAGGAATATCCTCAGCAGAAGCAATTATTGTGATTAACACACTTCCAGTTCACCCATGCAAGTGGACTCTGGTGGACAACATCAATTCATAGAAAGATGCCTTTTGTTTTGGAATCTGAAATGGTATTTTTAAATTTATGTGGCATAGGTTCCTTCTGCTGCTTTCAAATCTTTCCATTGGTACTCAGCCGCTTTTAAAATCCTTTCCTTAACATACTTCACAGCCCCTGGAAAATACTTTACCTGTCTTCTCATTCCTCACATTTGATTGCACATAATCATCTATTATTCTTTGTGGGGACAATAATCTGCCCTTCTTCATATATTGCATATAGAGGAGTGGGTATCTTACAGAGTATTTATGTTTGCTTTCCAATTTAGTTTCAATACTGTTTTCCAATGTTATTTAGTTTTCCAATACTGTTTGCTAATGAAGTCAAACAGTAATGCAAACAGATGCAAAACTTTCATTTTAAGGGATTTGCGAGAATTCTTTCTTTATTTGCAAAGAAGCAAACCAAAGTCTTCTTGCAAGTTGTTTTATTTTGTTTGTGAAGTAAAGCTGCAAATGTATGAGTTCAATTTCCTGCTTTTAAGTATTTAATCTATTTTGATGGGCTCTTGTAGTAAGATTGACAGAGTCCACAGCAGTTCCTTTGATTTTTAAAGCTATTTTGCCTGGACAAATTTGAAAGTAATACTATACATGTATAAAAAAAGTAGTATGGACTTACCAGCCAAAACTGTAAATCAGTTTAGAAACTTGAATGTTTGAATCTTTCCAAAGACTTGAAAGCTTCCATTCAGGTAAATTTGTAGCAGGAGCTCTGTCTTGAGAAGAGGTAGACTATAACAGATCATTCAAGGTAAGACATGAAATCAGTGTTTCACAAAGCTCAAGTTTATGTTCCCACATTCTTTCATTTCCATTTCCATTTCCCTTATTCCTTCTGTTACCTTGCCATGGCTAAGTGCTGGTTTACCTCTGGCTTCACCCAGTGCAGCACAGTTAGGTTTTGATGCTGCCAAGACTTAGATGCAATAAACCTTACTGTTTAGATGACATTCAGTCCAGAAGTCTGGAAAGAAGGACATTTGGTCATAGGAAACCTGCAGATACCAACATTTCTCCGCTTTTCTAAGAGGTCCTTCTAGTTCTTCTGAAAATCCCAAGACATTGCTTAAATCTCATATCACTGCACAAGGGTTTTTAGGACTTAGGAGGACAGAAAGAAAGAAGCAAGTCGCAAAAAATGAGAAAACAGATTTGTGATAGAATTATACATACTTAAAAAACTATAGTTTTTCAGTGTGTGTCTGTTTACAGAGTAATTTACATTGGATTTATGTTCAGATAAGAAGTTTAGATGAGAAGTTACGTAATTGAGGCTTTTTTTTTTTAATAATGATTTCCCAGCATTACCATGCTTCTCTGGGAAGCTTGTGACAGAGCAACTTTGCCAAATGGCAGCTCTGTTTTTTGAGCTTGCCTCATTTTAACTCCAGTGATGGTTTTGTCCCTGAGAGTTACTGAGGAGTAACATTATTTAATTAATTCCCAACACATTATGGTTGTTTTCATACTGGAAAAAAATAGTAATATTGAATAACATAATAATCATGCTGTCAATTGTATATATTTTATGTTTTGGGATGTGCAATATGTAAATCAGCTGGGGAAAAAACAACAGGCTGAAAGTGGTGTTAAGCTTTGTCATTATTTCTGTATTAATATTTACTGTGCTGTGGTTAGCTGTGTGTTTTCTTTATTTTCTTTCTTCAGTTTTATTTTATTTGTCTGGAAAGATGGTTACTGTTCCATAGTGAGAAATGAGTTTTGGCTGCTCACTACATTCAAGCTGTCTTTGGATTTGACTATGAAAAGGGCTGACCATTTTCAGACATTTACAGGGATGAGCCTCTGTTATATCATATTAAATTGGAAAGGTATTAATGAGAGGTCACTGAAAGAAGTGTTTGACTCAAGCAAATAGCATTTTTCCAAATATTATCCTGGTGTGAGATAAGCAAAAGATAAGCATCTACAAAACAGAGGTGCAGAGAAATGAAAAATGAGTAATAGAAATATGGTTTAGCAAGGAACAACAGGGAAAAAAAAGTTATGTTTATTTACAGAGTAGTTCTACATGTTCTTTGTGGATATTTAGTGACTCACAGCCTGCCTCCTACCTGCACAGCAAACTGTGACAGTTCAAGAAATTTCCTATCAATGTTCCCAGCACATTTCAAAAATTAGTTCTCTCTCTGACCTTAGGGGAGGGAGTTGTGTTTGCCTTTTCTTGGCAGAATTAAAGGCAATTCATGTTGTTGGAGGTGTGAAGGTGAAAAGGTAAAAGAAGTTGTAGAAGGTATAAGTGGAACCAGTTGTTTGATGTCCCAGTCATAAGTACAGTAAATACATCTGTTTGTCCCCTGTAGAATATTTACCTTCTTATGTCTCTAGAAGAGGATCATTCTCATAGTGTGAAAGGCAAGCTGAGTGCTTGATTTCTCTATGTAAAACTTCAGAATACAAGAATTTATTTTAGCATACTGCTTAGCATCAAACTAATCTTCCCTATCATGCCTTCAGCTTTATTGCTGTGACAAGCTACCTTGTCAAGGTAACATAAGGAATTTATTAACTGCTTAGTTTCCTCTGGTTTACCGTACAGTTGTGTGGGCTTTTTGTTGTTTTCTTTCTTGACAGCAACATCTTTTGATTTTGAGTGGCCTCTGCTGGCCACTTCATGGCAAAAGTTTTACTCATGGAAAATCCACCTCAATAACTGTTTCTGAAGTGTTTGCATTTCAGCAGCTGTGACCATTCTCGTGTGTTTGATTTTATCTGTATGATCATAGAGTCATAGAATGATTGGGTTGGAAGGGACCTTAAAAGTAATCTAGTTCCAAACCCCCTGCCATGAGCAGGAGCACCTTTCACTAGACCATATTGTTCAGAGCCCCATCCATCCTGGCCTTGATGTCAAACTGCACCTGTGACTGTGAACATGAAGCATTTTTTTATTAACTGTAGTTTGTTCATCAAAATTTCTCAGGAGCCCTGAGATGCTGCGGTCAGAAGGTTCCTACTCCACAGGAGAAAGACATTCTTCCACAGACTCCAACAAAGCTTCCAGTGGTGATGTCTCCCCTTACGACAACAACTCCCCGGTGCTGTCTGAGCGCTCGCTGGTGGCAATGCCAGAGGAGGTTGCCCACAGCCCAGATAAGCTGTACAAGGTGCCTGAGCAGTACACGCTGGTTGGACACTTGCAAACTAAGCCAAAGGAGAATTCTTCTGCATCACAGGCTGCAAAAGGTATAGTGCATCCTGGTTGTGCTCCTCCTCCTCCTCAGTGACTGATGGAGACTCCTGAAATAATGGAAAAGTGCCAGATTTGTATTATCAGCTACCAGGATTTGAGGAGCAATAGTATAAATAACCTTATTTTAAAAATGACAGACCAATATCCTTTTTTTTCTGTTGAGTCCAAAGGATTTGTGCTGGGTCCTTCACATTAGCTCAGCCAACTGTCAGGGAAGTTTGTGGTATGGCACTTCTCAAAACTTGGAGATATTTAGGAAAATAGAACTATGTATGACCAGTTTTTCAGCCTGTCTGTGACAGCATGGCAAAGTCTAGTCCTGATCCATGGGACTGTAATACCTGTAAGGTTATGGTCCAGGCTTTGGAAAAAGCTGAGATTTTAAGATTTCAGGCACAAACTTTCTCCAGTTGTAAAGAATGACCTCAAAACCCTCTCAGTGGGAAATGTAGCTGGGCTGCACAGCTTTACATCTGCAACCCAAGTTGTTGAAGGTGAAAGCAGGGATTGTGAGAATGAAGTCCCACCCACTGTAGGAGAATACCAGGTTTGAGAACGTCAGAGAAACCCAAAGGTGCACATGTCCATGGGACCTGACTAGAGACATCCACAGGTCCTGAGGGAACTGGTGGATGAAGCAGCTGAGCCACTATCCATCATATTTTAGAATACAGCAGTCTTCTGAAGTTCCTACTGACTGGAAGAGGGGAAACATAAAAAGGGAAATAGGAGAAAGCCGGGGAGATTCAGGCCATTCAGTCTCATGTAAGTGTCTGCCAAGACCAAGGAGCAGATTCCTCTGGTAACTATGCTAAGGCACAGGGAGAATAAGAAGGTGATTGGTGGCAACCAACATGGCTTCACTAAAGGCAAATCATTCCTGGCAAATTTGGTGACTTTCTACAGTGAGGTTACAGCAGTGATGGGTAAGGAAAGGGCAAGAGATGTCACCTTCCTGACTTGAGCAAAGCATTTGACACTGAGCAATACTAATGCAGGGATCCATTATTCCCATAGCTATCTGTGGAGTGCCTACCTGAATGATTTCTTTGGTGGAGAACTGTGGTTTAAACTAGTAGTTCACCAGCACTTCAAGATGCTTTTCCTATAAAAATATATACATTAAAACAATTGTCATCCATTAAATTTACTTAGTGAGCCAAACTTTAAGAACTTTCAATGCTTAGGAGTGCACATAACTGTTTGGTGGTATTTTTAAAACCTCTTAATTTCAGATGTACTGCCTAGGCACTTAATTCCCTTTGGACTTAATGGGATTTAGACTAATATGTCAATTATATGCTTTATAAGTGCCAATTGGAATTTATCTTCTGAATTCAACATCTAAATCTCTCTGAACAGGTTTAAGAATTTGGTCAGATTTCTATTAAGTTATGAACAGGAAATTACAGTTAAGTTTTATTGTATTAGCCAACCTCTGGACTTTAATATGCATCACAAAGACACTGAACCAGGATAAATTAGGAAATTCCTGTACTGGCTAGTGGAATCCGAAAAAAAGGCATTAAACTGTTTATAACCCAGTATTTCATGAAAGCTTTGTTCCGTGGCTGTACTTCTGGGTAAGACTGGCAGCATCCTTGGGTTGATAGACCATGCCTTATGGTGACCCCTGGGGCTGGGGCTGCCTGAGGGAGCTTTGCCAGAAACTCCCTTTTGTGGGCCAAACCCCCCTGTTCTTGTGCAATTTCTCTGACTTCAGTAAGGCACAGGACTTGAGGGCTCAGCAAACTCGGGCACCCTGCCCATACAGAGCTCACTGAATCCATTGCAGGATCTGATCTTGAAACAAGTAGCTGTGAGCAAATACATAGAATCATAGAATGTCAAGGGGCTGGAATGGACCCTAAAGATCATCAGTCCCAAACCCCCCATACCATGGGCAGGGACACCTCCCATTAGATCAGATTGCTCAAGGCCTTAACCAGCCTGGCCTTGGACACTGCCAGGCTTGGGGCATCCAAAGCCTTCCTGGGCAACCTGTTCCAGTGCCTCACCACCTTCACAGTAAAAAAATTCTTCTTAATATCTAACCTGAATTTCCCCACTTTCAATTTGCACCATTACTCCTTGTCCTATCACTAGAGTTCCTGATGGAGAGTCCCTTATTGGCTTCCCTCTGGCCCCATTCACATACTGGAAGGCTGTTATGAGGTCTCCATACAACTTGCTCTTCTCCAGGCTGAACAATTTTCTCAGCCTGTGTTTGTAGACAAGGTGCTCCAGTCCTCTTACCAGCTTCATAGCTCTCCTCTGGATTTTCTCCTGAATTTCCATGTCCTTATGTTGGGGTCACCAGAAGTGTACACAGTACTCCAGGTGGGGTCTCACGAATGAGATGCTTGTGGTAGGTACACAAGTGAAGGTGCCACTGGATTTTAATGACTCTGATACATTACATAAGGTTTTACTTTTCTGTTTGTGTATTTCTAAATAATGTCTTTAAGAGGATTGATTAATCATATTTTCCCTGCTCTTACTGCTGTTTAGATGTTTCTGAAGATCATTTTGATATCTGGGGCACTTGGCATTCAACACTGAAAAGTGGCTGTAAAGATCCAGTAATCACAGGTCAGTAATTTCTCAATTTTAAAGCCCAAATCTAGCAAAGAAAAAAAACAATTCCTTGTTTTCAAGAAATCACAGTGAAACCAGTAGAAGAATTCACAGTGTACAGAGCTGGATTTTACAAAGGTGACTTTTAAGTAGGAGCACATATAGAGGAGCACAGTGGTTATACTTTTCTGTATTCTGTGAAATACAGAAAACAGCAACATTTCCAACTATCAAATATAATTTAAAAATTAATTTTAAAATTGCTTCAAGAAATACTTTCAAATTCTTCTAGGGTTCATAGAATCATAGAACCATAAAATGATAAGGGTTGGAAGGGACCTTAAAGATCATCTAATCCTAACCCCCCTCCCTTGAGCAGGGACACTTCCAACTAAACTGGGCTGCTCAAGGCCTTATCCAGCCTGACCTTGAACACTGCCAGGGTTGGAGCATCCCCAACCTCTCTGAGCAATCTGTATCAGTGTTTAACCACTTTCACAGTAAAAATTTCTTCCTCATATCTACCTGAATTTCCTCTCTTTCAATTTGTACCCATTACTCCTTGTGCTATCCCAACAGTTCCTGATGAAGAGTCCCTGTCTGGTTTCCCTGTTAGCCCCTTTCAGATACTGAAAGGTGCTATGAGGTTTCTGTGCAATCTTCTCTTCTCCAGGCTGAACAGCCCCAACTTTCCCAGCCTGTCTCAGTCCCCATCCCTCTTCTACCACACGATACAAGGAAAAAGCAGTAGCTTGTTAAATGCCACGTGACCGGTTCTGCAGACTCATGTTGTGTTTCTGACTCTACCCCCAGGTTCTTACGGGAACATTTATGAAAGCAGCTTGCTGCGCCCCGGACAGTGCTCCCTCTCCCAGGGGAACCTCGCCCCGTGCTCCCCTCGCTGGCAGGGCAGCTCCTGGGAGCTGGACAGCGGCAGGCAGCCGGTGATGCGCAGGAGCCAGACGACAGCTGCCATTGCCGAGTGCCGGCCGCAGCCCGCGGCGGCTCGGCTCTGCGGGACCCCGCGCAGGGAAGGGGGCTGCGGGAGTCCAGACCTGCAGGACTCCAGACCTGCCCACTCCAGCTCGGAGCAGCGCTTGACTTTAAGCAGCGTGGAGGACCTCAGTGAGCACGAGTCCAGCGCGGGCTGTTTGCAAAGCGCAGCCAAGCCCTCCTACAGGAAAGAGCGGCCACCGCCCCCTTACCCAGGCCCAGCAAAAACAAGCTCGAGTGTTTCTTCCACGCTGCATTCCTTGTGGAGACTTCAACGCCCAGAAAAGAGTTCGGGGCCAAGAGCAGCAGGAGGGCCACCAGGCAGAGCCGCTGACCAGGCCACCTCCAGGCCGGAGCAGCCGGGCCCGCGCACACAGGCGGGACACAACTATTCCACGGCACCTCAGAGCCAGAACAGTAAAAGCGTTTCAGAGGCGGACTGGAATGAGTGGCAAAGGGAGAGGTGGCAGATTTGGGAGCTGTTATCAGCTGATAACCCTGATGCCCTCCCAGAAACCCTTGTATGATCTGACTCTGTGGAACTGCCACTCACACCCATGCCTCCGTCTCATAGGAAAACAATGGTGACATTGGAAAACGGGGGGTGGGGGGGGGCTTGTTTGTTTTATACCAACTCAATTGCATATACTTTTTTAAAAACTTTGTTCACTTTAATTTCTCAACAGCACTGTCAAGCAGTTAATTTACAAATATGGTATGTTCCTGTTTTTCAGCAAGCTTTTGAGAAAAAACAAGGTGAAAACTTTAGTGTAATAACTCTGTATTCATATGCTGTGTATAAGATAAAACTGTTGCTTTGATGTTGCTAAAAATGTATTTATATATCTGCAGTTTTGATGATTGTATATTCTGTAATGGGTATTGTATGATAATCATGTTATGTTTTCATATACAGATGTCAATCAATCGTGACTGCTTTTTTAAAAAAAATCACTGCACTTACATTACCATGATATGCATTGGAATTCTATAGAACGTGCACAAGCTGGTTTCTGTGCTTATATATATATATATTAAAAAAAAAAAGCTGTTAAAGGGTAAAGTTGTACTTCTTTTCACTGCCTTTTGAAAAACACTAAAATAAAGCGGAACATGAAAAGCCATATATTTTATAAGGGTTGTAGTGAGCTTAGAGGGGGAAATACAAAATATTTTTTTCTTATACATATATTTGCAAAAAACTTTAAAATTTGATACAAGATTATAAAGGTATTTTTTTAGGTTCTGATAGGAAGCAGCTCAGAGAATCTAACAACATTGTGCCTAAACCAACGAAGTGTGTAGTGCAAAGTCTGCCCTCCCATTCTAAAGGAAAACCAATGTTATATATGCAGGATATAATATATATATTTATAAATGTATGATTTTATGTATTGTTTTAAAACAATAAACTGGAATCCAAATTTTAGAAAACCAAACCTAATAAATTGAAATGCGTGACACTGAGAAAGGATATGGCTTTTCCTTTGAAATAACAAAGCTCCGGCATTAAGAAAGTTAGAGAAAACAAAAATGCAGACAGACACATGAAAGGGAGTCAAGTAGAGTTTCAGGAATGAACATGACATTTGGAGAAGTCCACAACTGTGTTTCTATAAATATTGTGCCAAAGCCTGGGTCAGTCACACCTCCTCGGGAGCTGTATGTTGCGTTGTGTTAAATGTTGCTGTTTTGTACACATTTTGTTTTTCAGCTGCAGAGCCGTCTGTGGGCAGCGGGTGGCAATGTACTGCAGCGTTCCAGAGAAATTCCTTCCTAGCACTCCATAAGGGAAAGTGTATCATATCAAAAGAATTTTATAAAAACATATTAGTCTTAATTTTAATGAAGTTGAAGACTTATTCAGTGATGTTGTCTTTAAGTTCTATCTTGTGTCGTAATGATGGAATAAAAAGCTAAGTAAAACAATGAGCATATTTTTTGCTCCTTTTTTTTTGAAGGTTTACAGGATATTGATTTGGTTTTATTACATTCTTGAGTGTCTCTATCAAAAACATCTAAAAGGCATAGGAGCTTAAGGGCCACCTTCAAATGCAACTTAAATATACAAGATTCAAGGTTTTACTTTAGTTTGAGGCTTAAAATCCATCATATAAAGAGTCCTTCCCCTCATATCTCCGTTTCTCATCGGATCTCCATTTTCCAAGTAAAGTTATAAGATAAAAGCACAAAGCTGAGTAGAAAGGGGCAGGATTTTGCCTTTTGACTGTTGTATCTCTTTTTATACAGAATAAATACAATTCTCTTCTGGTAGTTGCAAGGCTTTTCCAAATATTATCCTGGTGTGAGACTTGATAGGAAAAGGTTCACGTGTGTCCCTTTGTTGAAGCAGCTCTGTGTCAATTTATTCCAAAAAAAAAAAGGCAGTCCATCCCAAATTAAAATGATTGTGGAAGATAAGGAAAGAAAAAAATGAGCTCTTACAGTCTTCACTATTTGATCTTGCCTCAATATTATTGCAGGCTTGATGCAGATTTACTACAGGGAATTGGCTCCCAAGTAGTCCTCAAAACCAGTCATATTGTTAATCTTGCTGCAGAAGATACTACATTCACTAGATGTCCATCTCTTCATTTTAAACCCTTCTAAATACAGGAGCACCTGCACCCTTTTTAGTGAAAGATGTCTGAGGATTACTCAGCCTCATAAAGAGATTGCTTTTTTCCACTCCCTCTCCTTGCCTGTATTTATATATCTATCTGTGTATTACCATCTACATAGAGTTTGTGCAACAAAAGATGCAAAAGGCAAGACAAAAGACAAGACCACTGCAGGAGGACAGCCTTGTGTGCACACATTTCAATAGATTGTCATGTGGAAGAGAAGAGATACAAAATAAATTCCCATAAATTAAAGTAACACTTGGCAAGTTTACATCATTTCTGTCATTTTCATTTGAACAGAGCAGGGCAGAATTATCAGGAGCAGGTTAAGAATGTAATTTTTAGTTGTAAGTCTTTCCAGGCTGAAATCAGTGACATTTTTTTTTTTTTTTTTTTTTTTTTTTTTTATTTAATATATATTTTGTAAGAAAGGTAGCCATGAAATCTTGTTTCTGGTTTTATGTTGGGTGATAGATCTGTGTGGGATATCCCATTTTAGATCTCTAAATGATCCTATGCTCTTGAACACACATGCTCTTGAATAGCCATAAAAATCATTTTACAGGGAAAGTCTCTAGTGTGAGGGTATCAAAGCTTTTTCTCTGACTCTTTCCCTTGGGAGGAGGATTCCTGTTTTAGCAAAGGGGTGATGGTCTCTATCACACTCTTCATTAAAGCCTGTGCTTTAATGAAGAGTGTAATAGAGAAGGCCTCCTCTGGAGGTCTTGAGGCCTCTAGGCAAACTCAATTTCCCTCCTATCACTTCTTATCACAACACACTGGTTCACACCTAGGATTGTAAATAAACCACTTTCCCCTCCTGGGCTGAATTACCTCTCTCAGGAGGTGTCTCCCAGCTGGGAGGGGGGGAGTGCTGCACTCACAGCTGAGCCAGGAGGGATGGGATGTGGGTGCTCCCAGCTCAGAGTGCCTGTGAGTTGCCCAGGGGGCAGAGGTTGTGCTTCTGCTGCAGAAACAAAAAATGCAAGGATTCAGTACAGCTCTAGGCACAAGCCAGATGTGAGGAACCTGTCAGCCAGGAGAGGAAGAAAATACAGACTTCAAAGATTACTGTTGCTGCCATCTTTTAAAACAAGATGTGGATGCACTGTTGTGTTGTGCATTCTAAGGCCGTGCTCCTCAGCTGAAGGGTCAGTTGCACCTTGTCCCTCTTCCCCAGCTTGCTATTCCATCCTTAGACCAGCTCATGGAGTGGTGGGAGGAGTTCCAGGGCTTGTTGATCTGGCTGAAACTTGTCCTGAGCAAGGAAGATGTAAAATTAGTGTCTCTCACAAGTGGTGGGCACAGGGGAGGAGGAGGAGGGATAGGGTCAGAGATGGGGAGAGGAGGAGGAGGGTGGGACTGGCTCCTCTGTCAGGTGTTCAAGCAACCTCGAAGCTTGCTTTTTAAACCTGCAGGCAGGAGCCCAGCCAGGCACTTGAGAATGGCTCTGAGATACAAACCTGAGCCAATCCTGCTGCTGCTGCTGCCCTGGGTACATGAAATCTCAAGCTCTCTGCTGTCTTGGGATTAATGCCACTCAGAATTAATGCCACTCAGAATTTCTCTGCTGTTGAAATGATGAGATGCAGTGGACTGGAATTTGTGGTTGTGTGGTGTGGGGAGGGAGGTGTTACCTGGTTTTTCATTGGGATTGTTGTTTCACAGGCATTGGTAGAGGTCAGAAATCTCAATTCCAGCCTTTCTGGAGCATCAGCTTACCCTGCATTGTTGGTCTGGCAGAGGATCAGGGACTTTTTTCTCCTCTGGGGAGCACACAGGATGTCTGAGCTTCATCTTGCTCTTTGTCTCTCCCTCCCTTGTTTTTTGTGTTAATTAAAAAAAAAAAAAAAAAAAAAAAAAAAAAAAAAAAAAAAAAAGTAGCTCCATTGTCCAATACTTAACCTCACAGAGCTGCAAAGTAGTGGAAATGGTTCTCAGTTGCATTAAAAAGTATTTTGACATCAGTAAGCCCTTTTACACTGGGAACTGTAAAGCACTGCTGTGCTACAGTTGCTGTAGGGGAAAGTATCTGCAGCCATACAGTGCTGCAGAGACCCCACAGCTGTACCAGGCACGGAGACACTCAGGCTGCTGGGTCATAAAATGCATCGTCTCTGAGAACAGCATTAATTTAATTTTTTCTGAAGAGCAAAGCATCTCAAAAGGAGGTATCTGCATCTGGAAAAGTTACTCACAGGTTCCCTTTTTATTCAGTGGAAAGAGGTGTGTATTTCTGTGCCACCTTGATACAGCCCACATGTGTCTACCTTTGAAGGACAGTCTCTTTTGAAGGGCTGGTTGCTAGAAGGGCCTATTTTTTCCCTTTCCCTGCTACATAAAGGGAGCCTAAACAAGTCACCCAAATATGGTAGCACTCCAAATTTGCTGGAGTGAATCCCACCCTGAGGGTCTAGTGAAACAGAAAATGGATGGTGAATGTTCAACACAGGTTTCCAGCTCCTAGGAAAAGTGAAATTTACCCAGAGGCCTCAGCACTGTGGTTCCTAGGTGAAGCTGGGACTAGTGGAGCTGGCTGAGGCAGTGCTGCTCCTGGGGAGATGGCACAGTCAGCTCTGTGAGAAATGCAGGCTTTTTGCAAAGTGAGGGAGAGACACTGCCTGGTCTGGAATTTCATCTTTTTTTTGATGTGTGACTGGTTGGTTGGTTTGTTTTCAAGTTGGATTTCTTTAGTCACTGGAAAATCTGTTCCCAGATGAAGTGAAAGTTTTTATGAACAGACTGTGGTTTGATTAATTTGTTCAGTGACTTAAAAAATGAACATGTGATTTCTGGAAGCAACCTACTTTGGGCATTATATATATATATATATATATATATAGCAGGGAGGTGGCTTGTATTGATTCCCAAGTGGCACTGGCAATGGAGACAGGCAGACAAAAACTTCCTTTTGAAAGACGGGTGTTAATTCTCTTTCTTCTGCTTCTGAGAAAGTAAATGTCTTTGCCACTGGAGTTTTAGAGTCAGAGAGAAGAGAGTAGGAAGAAGGGAGGAGGAAAGAGGACCTACTTCTCTCTTAAATTGCTATTGGGAAGGGTGAAAGCATGTGCAGGTGAGAGCAGCATCTCCAGCTGGGTGGCTGAAACCCTCTCTGGGTGAGGACTTCAGCCCCAGACCCTGTGCACTCCTCTAATGATTATTCAAACTTTTAAATAAAAGAGAGTAACTTTTAACAGTGACTCTTTTGAACAAAGGGGACATGAATAGACATTTCAATCACCATTTCCTTTTGCTGTGTTTGCTCAATTCCATCTCCCTTTGTCTACTTCCAACCATAGCTATGGGTTTTAATTAAAAAAAAAAATATAATGAGCCTGGGAAGAAAGATTTCTTTCTGCATCATCTTAATAGAAATCCAAATTTTGTCTGCTTTGAAAAAGGAGTATTGACCAAGCAAGGCATCCTTTAGAGTACAGAAACTCTTCAATCATCATGAGAAAAAACCACCTGACCCTGAATACTGTCTTCAACTTCACAGAGGTAAATTAGAGACACCATTCAAAAATAAAAGAGGAAGGAAGGAAGGAAGTTAGTTCAGACTGAAAAGTACTTTATCATGAAGAAGATAACAAATGCATATGGTAACCTGCCAAGCAGGGTTACTGAAGTAAAAACACACCGTTCACTTGAGGACAAAAATCATGTGATCACTTTGGGGAGATGGAGTGTTGAATATGGAAGCAGCATCTGGCTTTTCTCCTAAAAAAAGGTTTAAAAGGGTGAAATGCTGAACCAACTCTTCCTTTCACCCACAGGCTATTTCTGTAGATCTCAACAGCAGCTAAAGGTTACCAGCTGTGCTTTTGCCCAGGGTGGTATTGACATTGTGTAGTTATGGCCTTATTTGTGATTGCAGGGAGAACTGGAGCCCTGCAAGAGCTCAGAGTTGCAAGAAGGCTCTTCTGAAATATTCCTAAAAAAACCACAAAAAGCCCTGGCTCCAGTATTATGAGCCACTTTTCAGCTGTGAAAAAAGGAGTAAAATTGAAAGAAAAAAGAGAGCTCTGGAGTAACAGCCTCATCCCACTGGGGCTTTCAGTGGGTGATTGTTATTTTGAAGGAACCTATTGCTTATAACTCTGACATTGGCAAGCAAGTGGTAGGACCAGGGAGCTGGGAGACTGCCATATCAAAGGAACAATAAAGGTCATTTAAAAAATAAGGAAAGAAAGATGGAGAGAGAGAAAGTTTGTAATGCAAAGTGAATGCTGTTTTCCCATGTCTGCCACTTAACAGACAAGTTTCTGAATCTTCAAGTTTTCCCATCCTTGAAGAGTCAAGATTTGTAGTTGGAAACATTGAGAACTGGTGTGATGGGGTAGAGCAAGGTCCAGAGAACCCAGCAGGTGTGATGAGGCCCTGCTCTCTTGTATGTCTTGTCCTCCATGGCACTGGAATTAATTCTGTCTGATCCTGGTACCAGTGAGGAGATGAGTGTGAGAATATGTGTGAATTTGGAGCCTTGCTGCAATGGCATTGCTACACAAATGCAGGGACAGAGTCACACTGCCTTTTGTTCTGCTTTTCTTCTGGTTTTGGGGCTCCTTTATTCTGCCTTTTGCACTAGCCAAGAGTGAAGAAGTAATCTTCAAGATGTCCCTCCTGCCATCTGGTAATTTGAACAATACTCCTGGGATATACCAGGCATATTTAAACTCTGAGGAGCTATCATCTTGTTCCCACTGGTGGGAGGGACCAAGGGCAGTGCAGCAGCTGCACAGCTCTCATCAATGGACCACACACAACTTTCAGGTCCTACCTTCCTCAAGCCTCTCCCAGTGGACTGAAATCTGGGGGGCAGGGAGGTGGTGTGTGCCTGTCTCTCCCACAGCCCATGATGGTGGAGCTTAGCTGAGAAGCTGATGCCTTCCCCAAGGACAGGGAAGCACATGTGAAGATGGTGTTGCCCAGTACCTGGGGTCTATGTGGAAGTTTCTGTGCCTTAGGACCCTTGGATCAGCACTGAAGATTACATTGCCTGAGCTGTTTTGGCTTGTGTTGTGCTGAGACTCCAATGCCCAAGGGTTTGAGCGTGTGGGTATGGCCCATGGTGTTTTAAGGCACAAGGAGCTTGGGAGAGCTTCATGTGCCCTGTGCCAGCATTTTGTGCTGGGAGTAAACAGAAAGCTGCTTACTCTGAAGCAGCCCTTTGGACACCTTCAGACTCACCTTCAGACACCAAATGAGAGTTGTCCCTGAGAGCCAGACAAGCTGAGCCAGGAGCCTTGGGAAAGCAGCAGTGTGACTGCTGCAAAATGAGCCCTTGCTAGCTGGTACCAGAAATTTCTGTTTCACTGCTCTTTCAGAATCATGGGGAAGTGCCAAGGGGAGGGGCTGAAAAGAATTTAAGGATTCCAGAGAAAACTCTTTTGGTAGGGGAAATTCATCACTCCTGCCCCTACCCACAAGGAGACATCCAGTTGTCACTGCAGGTAAGCCCTGAGACATGGAGGTACTCTCACACCCTCCTGGGATGGGGCAGGGCAGTGTTCAGCTCCCTGCTACCAGAGCTATGCCTGTGGTGTATGTCCTGTTGGTGGTTGTTGTGGGGGTCTTGGTTTTGTTTGGTATTTCTCTGCTCTGCTCCTTTCTCTCTGTGATCTTCATATGCACAGGGATTGTAGGATCTGCCTTGTGGATGAAAGAGGGAGCAGAAACCTGCACTCCTCTGTGAGGAGAGCTGTTCAGAGGATTTTTGGTTTAAAATTCATACTAGCCTCAGGCAATTTTCTACTCTGTGTTTTAAGGGAGTGGGCAGGGAGAACATGTAGTTGTTGTTTCCTCTGGTATCAAGGGATTAGCTTAAGGCCATGGATAAGGAGCATCAGGGAGGCAGATGGCAGTGGAAGAAAAAAAGTAACCATAGGAGACTGGGAAGACAGAGAGCTCCACCATCCTTTTCTATAGAAAAGATTTTTTAAAATAATCTTCCATTAACATCTGTCCTTCATGCAAGTAAGAAACACTCCATGTCAAGTCTGATCAGCCCCCACCCAGTGGATTGAGACAGAACTGAGTACAGAATAAGGCAAGGAAATAAATTTGGGCACCACATACAATAAAACCATTCTGTTAAGGTGTTTATGCCATGTTCTGCTGTACCAAAGCTCATATCAATCACAATGGCAAAATGTGGATAACTTCTGCCTAATTCTGGACATTTGCCACAACATGCAGGGTCCCTGAAAACTAAAAGAAATAGGATAAGATCAGAGTTTCCAGGTCATGATTTGTATTTACAACTTAATAACAAGTACTATCCTCCCTCTTAATTTTTTCTTTCTGTTTTAAATACCTAGTGTTTCTATAAACTTGTCTAGGCACAGCAAGGAGGGCACTTCTCTGCACTTCTGCATATTAGAAAAGGGCAGCAACACTTCTGCATGTCCGTTGTAGGGCTAGGCTTGGACTCAAGGTCAAAAGTCAAAAGCTGCCTTGTGCTGACCCTCAAGTTTGCATTTACCTCTGAAAAAACCTTAAAGGATATCTTAGATGGGAGGGAGAGAGAAAAAGAAAGCACAAACCACAGTCATGATGCTTTTGCCACTTGGTGCATGTCCACTTCCCATCTTTGTAGGCAGTTTGGTGGATTTGCCAGTCTCCCTGAGTGCTGTGGAGACAGCCCTCACTTGCAGCAAGCACCCCTCCACCCTCCCTACACGACTGTGAGGAGCACACTGAGCCTCCACCACCAGTGTCAGCTGTGCACAGCCCTGTGGGGCTGCACAGGAGGGATGCTGAGCCCTCCACAGGGCCCTGGGACTTGCTGCTCTCTCCACAGCCTGGGTCTCCATTTCTCTGTGCCTCTGATCCCCTCTGTAGCACATCCCTCCCTGCCTGAAGTTTTATGCAGGACAAGACTCTGTGCCAGGGGTAGGTGGGCAGGCCATGAGCCCTAGGATCTCTGCATCCTCAGCTCAGCTGCAGGCAGGATCTCAGAGGCCATGAATTCAGCTCTCACTGCCAACCCACAGGCTTTGCTGTGTGACCCTGTCAGATCCAGTAATTGGAGAAGTCTTTGTAGAGCAGGGATGAGATTATACCGTAAGGATTAGCATCTCACACTCAGGACTTCTTACACTTGTTTCCAATCACCCAGCAGGGAATGTTGTTTATTTGGCAGGCCTGTGCAAACACACTAGTAGGGCAACTGGAGCAGACCTTTCTGCTTAGAAAGTTTATGCTCACCGCACAATTGTGTTAATACAAACCCATTATGTTGGCATCAACAAGAGCTGTGCTGAATACCTTAATTCTTCCACCCAGCAAAAAGGCTGCTGGGCTGAGTTCCTCATGGCTGCAGCCAAAACCCTGCCAACCTTGTGCCCAGTGAACTAGATGTTCAGTGAGGAGGGAGACAGGAAAAAAAGACTTTTCTTAAAATAAATCTATACAGGCCTTTCCTTTCAGCTTTATAGATTTATTCAGTAAACTAAGATAGAAGTCACACAGATAGAAGCAAGACCAGCAGAAAACTCAAATATCTGTTGCATGTCAGAGCCTGTGGACCTTTTCTGTAAAGTGTGAGAGTTTTAGACCATGTTCCCACAAAGGGATTAAACAGAGAGAGTCTCATTGCCCAGCTGTCTCTGCCAGTCTGGGGTCTAAACTACCTTTCATGTTTCCTGAACATTATACTCTTGTAGATACAGCAGAACAGACATAAAATAGCTTTCTTTGTTGTATCTTTTCTAAGGGCATTAAGTTCAGTTTGTTCAGTGTTTCCACTTGTTGTTGTCACATGTTTAACACCAGGGCCACTCTGGAGTGAATAGTGAATGGTTGGGCTGCCAGAGAAAGTCTGTTTGGGGATTTCATGTTACCAGGATGGCACTGCAAGGCAGAACAGACTCATGTAGTACTGACCATTTCACCTGACTGAATGCCAGAATGTATCATTTGGAGAACTGAGATTTCAGCTGTCAGTAGAACCAGTATAAAGCAAGTGTGTGTGCTGTGACAGAAACAGTAGCAAGACCTTTGTGTGCTCTTCAGGTGGTGTCTGAAGTGCTTGATGAAATTATAAAGAAATATCCTCATGGCCCACCTCCCATTAGAATGACTTTCCTTTATTTTGAACATCCATTCCTGAGTATTGCAGGGGACATATAAGGACATTGCACACATTATCACAAGACAAATCCTTGCATGGCCCCAGGTGTGGCTGGGGTGCTTTCCCAATGTTTTGGAAGAGCACACTCCCCAGTGTTGGGGAAAACACTGTAGCCCTTCTTTCAGCTCTTCTGTCATCCCAAGCATGAGGTGGGCCACATCCTAATGCCTGTTCTCATAGACAGGAGCAATCCTAAAATGTTTCTTAGCATTTACCTCTGTATTGTGTGATAGATGCTCAGCAAAGTGAACGAGGTGGGCTCAGATGAACACCCTGTGATGTGATGCAGTAGTTTAGAAAGGACTTTTTATACCATAAACTTTCAGGCAGCATGAAATAAAAATTGACAAAGTCCCCTTTCAGAATTTTTAACTGACACTGCTGCCCTAGCTACCCAAAATGTTTGGGTTTTGCCTTGTTTTTCTCTCAAGACAAGTCTTTTTATAAGCAATGGTCCTGTCTTTGGGAGCATCCCAGCTGTGCTGCTATCCCTAATTGTGCTGTTGTGCCTTGGGCATCACCTGGGATAGCTGAATTGCATGCAGGCAACTTGTTCTCTCAAGGTCTGGGATGGCCACTGTATCCTGACCACTGGGATGATGGAAGCCTCCACACAGTTTCCCTGATCTCTCCTTTTGGAAGCTCTGTCTGGAAAAGCAGATTGGATTTTTGGTTGGTGGTTCCTGAGGCCTCCACTATCATGGAAGACAAGAGCAGATATGGGAGCACATGTGGTAGAGCAGGAGGTTCAGCTTCAACCTTGCTGATCCCAACACCTTCTGTCCTAGCCAAACAGGGAGTTACCCTGCATGCTTTGCAATGTAAAACATCAGGATGAGTATTCCAAAGCAGCTCATCACTATGTCAGGAAGCTCTAGGATCTTGGAGAGGATGATGAGCTATGGCTTTCAGTCAGGCTGTTAAAATCTACTGTGTTCACACAGTACTGTGATGGGATTACTATACCCCTACTAGTTCAACAGCCAGCTACAGCAGTTTGGAGAATTTTGTATACCTATGCTTAACCTACTTAGACAAATTACCATTTTAATTTTTTTCAGAGCCTACCCCTATCAAAGGAATCTTAGCTTGCCCTCTTTCATCCCACAATTTTTTTCTTTCCACAAAATCTCTGGGACTCCCCCCACCCCCCTCAGAAAGTGGGTATCAGTACTTAAGGTCCTGCAGCAACTGAAGGCCTTCTGTACTGTGTTTTCTGGCTTAATCTGTCTCAGCTAAAGGATAATCCAGTGACCTTTTGCTTCCCTGACTGACAGTGGCACATGTGTTCATGACAGGGGGTCCCAGCACCCCTCACTGATGTAGCCAGACACAGGAATGGTAACAAATGCTTTGTTGATGAAGTCCAGTCCTTCCAGAAGATCCCTCATTTTAGTACTGAGTTGTAGAGAAAGCTGCTGGGCAAGTGGTTAAGCCCTTTGTTCTACTAATTCTGTGTAAAGCCCCTCCTCTTGGGACTAGTGTAACAGGAAATTGCCTCCCTCCCTACAACTCATCCCATTGTACCAAGGGCAGTTGCTGCAGCCTTTGTTTAGTGTTTACATCCATCTGTTCTTCTCACAAAATTGTTTATGAAAAAATCTTTGTTTTCTCTGTGTTGTGTATATCTTTGTTTCTCTGCTCTGTCCTGTTGTACACTTCATGCTTTCCATGCCTCTACATTTCTCAGCCATGAACCCCCAGAAGCTTTAACAGTTCTCAGCATGGAGTTGTCTTTAGGGGCCATCCTGTGCTCACCACAGTGAGATAAGGATGGTGAGGGAAGATTAGGGTTTTGTCTGTGTCAGGATCTATGTTACATGATGTATCACTGCTGTGAGGGACAGGGATGGAATATGAATTTTTTTTCTACATAGGGACCAGACAGGAGAAGGGGTGGTTTCCCTGCTGTACATCTGCCTCTAGAACTTCTCTCCTCTGAGCCCATTTTAAGAAATCCCACCCAGAGGGTCTATATTATCTTACTTACTCTCTCAAGCAATGTACTAGATTGACTTGGCAAGATCAGTAACACCCACAGACTCAGGATATTAGTTGCAGGTTTATTTTCTGGAACTATATAAAAAGTTCTTTTAAAAGATATTAACTATGAATGGTTCTTTATTAGGACCAAAAAAATATTTTATTTACTAGATAGAAAAACTATTCTGACTCAAGAGATAAATGCTCTTATGGAGTCCTGCTTTTGTATAGGCAAGCCTGGAGGGATGGGCTGACAGATTCTTTTTAATCCCCTTGGAAACGGGGCTGGGGAGAGGGATTATTTCCTTCAAGGAAAAATGCAGATTTGGAACCCTAAAGCTATGTGTCTGAACTTGCTGGGTAGTGTGCATTCTGTTGTTTTATGCTAGATGAATAGAAGGGAGTCAGGCATCTCTGTAATTTGCTCAATAGCCAGTCCAGCAGGAATGTGGAAGACCAAGTTTTGACAACTTTCTCTTCCTGAACAGGAGTTTCAATTCCTTCCCTCCTCCTCCCATCCCAGTTTTTCTGAGAACAGGTTATGAAATGCAAGGCTAAAGGGTATTTGCAGGCAGATCTTCCTCAGGGTGACCTGGCAGTGCTATGCCATCCATTATTAATGTGCAGATATTAAAAAAAAAAATAGGCAACAGTACTGAGAGGTGAGACATGCTGGGAGTGTGAGACATAATGCAGCTCCTCCTCCAGGCAGTAGCCCAGTATTTTCCACAAAGCTCTGTGGTGTGAACAAGAGAGTGAGGGAACTGTGCCCAGACAACCCTTATCACTTGAAGAACAAGGCATGTAGAAGGCAGATGATAACAATTAAATAGCCTTACCTAGAGAATGAGATTTAAACAAAATTTTACATGCCTCAGGTAAATGTCCTGACCATTTGAATGAAGGAGTGTGTATTTGGGGGGGCAGCAGTGCTGACTGAAATTTTTGGTTTAGGTCCTGACAAGTGTTTGCTTGATTTGGAATGAAATGTGGGATTATTTCCAAGAAAATAAACCCAACATTTTCAGTGATATGTTCTTTATTTTGGCCTAAAGACCAGCTCTTGAACTGGAAATATCCATTCCAGGGCACATGATGGTGCCCAGCAGCAAAGTGCTCATTTAGATGCAAGATGGACAAAAGCAATAGTGTGGTCCTTCAGGCTGCTGTGCCAGGGTTGCCCAGGTATCTTCAGGAGGACAGAGATGCTGGCTGAGGCTTGCACGAGAAATAAGTTCTTGCAAGAAAAAACACCTTCTCTCTCTTTCTTTTCCTTGTCTCAGATATTTTAGACCATGCTGAGAGGCACAGCCATTCAGTGAATTCTGAATTGGTTCCTTGCTAACTAATCTGAAAGAACTCAAGAAAGCAGAAAAGCATGACCCTACGTGGAGTATGAGCTCGTATTCCACTTGTTAGTTCTCATGGTTACTTTCTGCACACAACAACTCAAAATATGCATCATTTACTTTGTATGCACTGCACTCACTGTGGTGTCTGAAGGTTTATATAGAATATGTAAGAAATCTCAGAGAGCAATGAAATGTTTTGCTTCTTTGAAGTGGAAAAAACTGAACTCCCTCTAGGATTTTTGGAACAAGACCACGCTAAACACTGGGATATTATTTGCAAAGTTGGTCATGTAAACTTTTTGTGCTGAAAACTGAGCTTTTCTTCCAGGTGTACCTTTAACCTGTTTTTCTATAGTAACATTAAAATCTGGCCCTCACAAGCAGGAGAGTGATGGTCAAGAAATCTGTATTTACTAAAAACATACAGGATACTGAGTATGTTCAGTCCTTGCAGTGAACTTGTCTGCCTTCAGAGCTGGCTGTGAGCACTAGTGTGGATGCAGATGAGAGCACCTGCAGGTATAAGGAAGTCATATTCAAATTGTTGGTGGTCCTTGGAAATAGATGCTTTATACAATGAAACTTTAGCAGAAAAAAGAATCTAGTTTATTGAGAGGAGGAAACAACTGGTATTTTCAAGAGAAAAGTTCCCAAATATGACAAATACAATTGTAGTCTATAGTATATGTCTGTAGGTAAGTAAAGGTTAGGGTGGGAATGAGGGAATAACCACAGTCAGTTCTTTATCCTGAGGAAACATTATCTTATCCTATAGCTTTTTCAGCTGATTTAAATCTTACTGTGCCAGTTTTAAAGCCCTTGGAGACAGGTGTGTGTGCATTTCTGGAAGCCCAACTTAACAACCTTTGTATTGTCAAGGATGAGAAAGTTCTATTTGAAGGACCACTTCAGACCCTACCTGCAATGGATATGAAAAATCTCAAAATATCTCTTTTAAGACTGGGAGCTTTGCCTTGGTAGTCAGCCTGAGCACCTGCTCTTTCCTTACCTCCACACAGTGTAGCACATGCACCTCACAACCCTCTTCTTGCCACAGGAGCAAAGCTTCAGGTGTGCTCGTATGAACCCTGCCTGCACACATGCACATTTCCCCCTTTTCCTCAGTTCATGCTGAAGGTACATCTATCTAGAGAGAACACTCTGTTCTGTTTTGGCTTATGAGACTCATGACCCTTAACCAGCTCATTTATATTTTACACTGCACTTCACATAACTTTTTTTTTTTTTTATTATTATTCAGTTTTGCTTTCCAGTGAATATATAGGTACAATACAAAAGGTATGGTATGACTTTAAAGGGATGCATTATTTTCTCTTATTATACTGTCAGTACACTCTCACAATCAGGATTAGATCTTTTATTCCACAAAGACTTCAAACCTTTCTAATGTTCTGTTTATTTTTCCTTTCTTAGGTTGTTAAATATTGTCTGCAAGAGTTTGCTCTTCTGGAAGGTAAGCACAGGAATAAACCAACTTTCCTCTCTTTAGTAATTGACAGGATTTCTAAACATAAGTGACTGGAAATGTCCTAGCCAATGAGGATTTGTTCAATGAACTGGGAAAACACTTTGAACTTCAGGAATACATGCATTTAGTGAAGGATCGATTAATTTACTTCATTCTCTCCTGTCATCAGTTCTTTGGGAGAATGGGCAGGGTTTTTTATGGGAAGTTCTTAGCACAGCTCCCCAGAGCTGACCTCTCTAATACCTGCACTCTCTGGGTTACTCCTGCCTTTGCTGCATGTGCACAAAACTTGCCTTCTCCTCTACCCTCACCCTTTTGCTGAGTGACTCTGCCCCAGGCTGAATCCCTCCCTGCAGCCGTGGATGCTCAGCCCGCTCTCTCCCAGGTCTGACTGTCTCCTTGGGAAGCAATCCAGATGCCACCAGGCCCTGCTACATCCCACAGCTGATGGCCACGGGTTTGTGACCCTGTGGGACTGGCACACCTGAGACCCATGAATTGCTTTAGCCTATGAGGAGTTGATGCTTTACAAGTGCTGTCTGAAGAGGGGGTAGAGGAGGGCTGAAGTCCAGGGATAATGTGGGGAAATGCAGAGCTATTCCTCTGTACTGCTCAGTAGTGTGGGGCTGGGACTGATTGCCCTCTGATAACCCTGCCTTGCTACCCTTTTATCTTGCATCCCTTATCAGAGAGTTTTCACAGACAAATAAGAAACATTAGGTCCTTGGACATAGCTGAGGTTCTCAGCACTCTGAAGGTGTGCTTGACCATAGCATAAATTTTCCTTTTATGAGGACTGAAACTATGGAGGATTATAGGGGTGGGAAAAGAAAAGGAAAAATGCAAAAAACAGCTGCCTAGCTGTGTGTTTGGATGAAATGGAAGGTGTCCACAATGGAAGACAAGCTCTACCATATAGCCCTGAACCCATTTCATGAGGTACTGTCTGTTTCCTTGCTTTGTGCAAGAATGAGGTTTATGCAGACTTTAAACTGACAAAAAATCACATTAAGTATGGGCTTCAAAGGTAACAAGAAAAGAAGTTTTTGTTGTTTTGCATAATAGTAATAGCAACAATAGTTAAAAACGTTAATTGAAAACAAAGTTTTTGACATGCCGTGTCTGGGTTTTTTCTCTTTATGAAGCAGTCTGTGCTCCAATAATTGATTTCAAGGAAAAAAACCAAAATCATGTTCAGCAGTGGGAATACTGGTGTAAATCCCTGTTTGTTATGGCTCTAATAAAAATTTTTTTTGTCAGTCCTCCCAGACCTTTCATATTTCCTGAATGCTGGCCTGCTTAGTGATAGAGGAATTCTTCGTTTAGGTACATTTAGGCTTTTTTGGGTGTTTTTTCCTCCCCTATAAACGTTCTTATGAGGGTCCTTTCCTTTTCCCAAGTCCAACTCAGAGTGGGGGTAGGCTGGGATGTGGGGAGCAGCAGGTAGGGAGAGGCTGGACAGGATTTGAAGTGAGCTGGGAATAAGTTCTCTCCAGCAGAGGTAAAACAGGAGATCTGGCAGCCAGTGGAGCAGGACTGACCTGACATTTTCTGCAGGGTTTCTATAAAAATGGGGCTGATTTGCAGCCCACTCTGGGAAGCTCTTCCTCTGCTTCCCCATGGCCCTCCCAGACATCTGTGCAGGGGCCATTGCACCCCGTGGTGCTCCATAGGCACCTTCTGTTGAGATGACTCTGGACCACAATCATGTGCATCCATGTATAAAACAAAAATGCTCATCCCCAGTCCTTCCTACAATCCTCGTGGTTCTTTATCAAGATGAAGGAACAAGACACGCTGGTGAAAACCCACCTGGAGTACTGTGTCCAGCCCTGGGGCCCCCAGCATAAAAAGCATGTGGCCCAGTTGGACCAAGTCCAGACATGGGCCATGAAGATGGTAAGAGAGCTGGAGTAGCCCTCCTGTGAGGACAGGCTGAGTTGGGACTGTTCTGCCTGGAGGAGTGGGTGGGATGACCCTATGGCACCTGAAAGAGACCTACAAGAAGCTGGATGGGACTTTTGACAAGGGCATGTAGAGGCCAGGCAAGGGCAGAATGGTTTAAAACGAAAGAGAGTAGATTTAGACTAGATGTAAGGAAGAACTTGCTTACAGTGAAGGTGGGGAGGCACTGGAACAGGCTGCCCAGAGATGTTGTGGATGCCCCATCCCTGTGAGTGGTCAAGGCCAGGCTGAATGAGGCTTTGAGCAACCTGCACTAGTGGAAGGTGTCCCTGCTTATGGCAGGAGCTCTGGACTAGGTGACATTTAAAGGCCCCTTCCAAACAAAACTATTCTGTGATTCTATGCTTCTGTTCTAAGGCAAAGCCCTGTGCTGATTTACATGGTGCTCACAGCCTTTGCAGTTAATATCCTTTCACCCAGTCAAACTGCTACAGAGACTGACTGACACCCAGTATTATTCTAAACCCTAAAAATTTTGGGGTCAAAGTATTTGGACAGAAGCTGTAAAAAGAGGAAACAAAAATAAGCAATGTGGCTTGGTTTCTGCCTGAGGATTTTTTGTAGCAACCCTCAAGCAGGCTGAGGGAGCAGTTACAATCAGCATCCATCAGGATTTTCAAAGAGGCATCTCTGGTTCTTATGGAAATCAGAAATGAAATAATTTCAGAGAAGTGTGATCCCACTTATTCCCATTTTCCCCCTTTATTTGACTGCTAACAACTTAGGCTTTTGAGGGTTTCGAATTAAATATTTTCTAAGCAGTCAGAGTATCTCTCCTTCATGCTTTACACTTGGTTTGGAGATTATATCTAGCTTTTCTTTCATCTTTTGTTATTTTAAATACATGCTCAGCATTATGGCATTTACTTTCAGTGCTGATAATTACAGATACATAAGGAGTAAACAACTTTATCCAATGTCACAGTAGGAGTGTTGCTGTAAAGTACAGGGCCAAGCAAAACCTAAGTCTCAGTCCTGAGATAAGTGAATGAACCTTGAATATAATCCTATTAAGAAACTGATTACAAAAATGTGAAATGAAGTTGCAAACAAGGCTCTCTATATGACATATCTCATTCCATCCAGATTAAGAACCAGCGGAATCCTACAAACAATATAGAGAAAAGCAATTGCAAAGCCCTTCAGAAGATAACTGCAAAATCTACTTGCAGTTTAAGTTAAAGACAGAGACCTAGTCAGGCAGACAGGCATAAGCAAATCCTTGGAGTTGATATGAGTTAGTCTGTTGAATTACTTTAACCAGAGGATTATATAGATTATTTATTCTGTGGATTTTTACGCTTATGTGGCTCTACTACAATAACAAAGTTTTGACTGTTTAATTTTCATTTTAGTATCTATATTTCATTTGTTAAGTAAACAGAGCATAGCTTCTGCATTGCAACCCTGTGTGGTTTTATATTTCTATATACACACATAGAGCTGCAGAAGCCAAACTTACCTTTGGCATCTATATGTGAGGGAGCTTCAGTATTTTATTCATTAAATGTGATACTACTGAATTTTTCTTTTTCCTGCAGACCATTTGCAAATATTCATTGTGGTAAATCCTTCCTCCCCAAATCATACTCTTGAACACTCAATGCAGCTGAACTTTTGGATGGCATGAAATGAGGATGTAAGTGGTCTGTGTGAGCCTAATCTCCATGCTGGAGGTTTAGAAGGAGAGAGGTGATAGGCAAAAGACCTAAATAAGGCTTGAAGAGGTTTTTTTCATATGGTGTGCAAATTTTGTATGCAATGCCATTTGTCCCTGACTGTCTTTAGAATTTCTAAAACTTTTATTTCTAATTCCATAAGTAGGGTCCACTCAGAGTACAGATGCCTAATTGTTCTGGCACACCTGTTCAGGTCCATAATAATTTTCCTAATTAAATTATCTTTGGGATTTATTCAGTTATCTACCTTGGATATCTGAGGGATTCAGAGCATGGAGAACAAGGTCCACATGGGAGCCTTCACAGACATAAGCTGCTGCTTCTTCCTTCCTGCAGGGAAGCTGAACTTGCATTGAAATATCTGGGGATAATGCACAGAGCTAAGAGACAGAATGGCTTTTAACTAAAATCTTTTTATTGTTTCCAGTTTGCCTGCTGCAAGAGGTGAAGAGAGGGAAGGCCCATGGTAGTGACTTTTAGGAAACTTGTAGAAGAGCCAAAGATCTGTTCCCTAATGCTACAAAGCCTAAAAATCTACAGGGAAAATAGTAATACAGGCTTTGACTTCACTGTTCCCTCTGTCTTCAGGGGTATCATTGACCCTCACAGCAGAGAAGTCATGTTCTGCTAATCAAAACCACTAACAGGCAAATGTTTCCTTTTCCCAAACAAGACCAAAAAAAAAAAAAAAAAAAAAAAAAAAAAAAA
>VZRH01005593.1:259196-313236 GCA_013397555.1 Urocynchramus pylzowi | reverse complement strand
AAAAAAAAAAGTGACATCTTTTTTTTTTAGCATCCTGGCAGTTGTATTGCCACCTTCCTAAGACAACCTGATGTAAACTCCTGGGTCTGATTCTGTCAGAGTCACCAATTTTCTAAACAACCTCAACCTCAGAATTTAAGTAATGCTTAGAACATTGATCATCTCTCACTTTCTGTGAAAAAGCATCCTTGCTTTGTATGTTACAGTGTCCAATCCAGGCTTTGCTCTAAGTACCATGGAAATCATGGATGGATGGATGGATAGATAGACAGACAGACAGATAGATGGATAGACAGAAAGTCTGTCTTTGCTCCATACAGCTTATATAAGGATGAATTGAATTATTTTTACTTATAGAAGGCAAGAAGAAGGGAAAAAGACCACAAACATGGTCATAAGAAACTTTAAATAATCTTTCTGGACAGACCATTTGCATCAATAACAATTTTCAAATTTCTACCTTTAAAAACTTTCATGTCTGTAATTTTTAACTTGGGAAAAAATTTTCAGAGAAAGTTTTAGAAGGAAAAGTTTTAGAATGGCATTTTAGAACAGCTGGCAAGCAAAATTATTTGCACATAAATTTGTTGTTAAAGTGCTTTTATTACTGGATTTCTGTTATGATTTTATTATTCAGCAGTAGTAGATTCTTGAGATTTCTGTAAAATGGGGTCAGTCTCATCAGGCTTCAGCAAACTCTTTTGTTCTTTGAAAAGAGAAATTCAGCATTAGCTAACTTTTTCAGGGTGGTTTTTCTTTCAGTAGGATGTGTACACTGATGATAGCAGTGTAAGTAGCACAAAAAGTACCTTCAATCTTTGCATGGCATCCAAACCTCTGAAATGCCAAAGTTCATACCTCTGCCACAGGTGAATGGGTTTGGGAAAAAGAAAACAGCCTTGGGGTTTGTAACAAAGTAAAAGATCAACTACAAAACGTTAATGATTAAAAAAGAAACGCCCCACTCCCCCTCAACATTTGCACTTTAATTCTCTGACACTAAGACCACTAAAAATCTCTGGAGATTCTGCTTTTGTTAAAGCTTTAGCCCCCATAGCAGACTGGTCTTTATTCCAGATGGGGATACAGATTTCTCAAATTGACCCATCTTTTTAGGGATTAAACAGACCTCAGAAACTTCTGACATGCTTGAGGTTTGCCCATGAGCCAGCTGCCTCCCTTTGCCATTGGCTGGGTCAGAGAGAAAACAGACACAAGGACATCTGTCTTACAATGGAGAGTCCTGGGGAGAAGGATGCCCCACCTGCCCAAACCTGAAGGGCCAGCAGAAAGCCTGTGGGGCCTTGGCAGCCCTTCTGTGCTAGACATTTAATTGCTGATCCTCATATCCACCTGTCTAAAAGAGTGCCAGAAACTGTCACTCACAGAGCTTTAGCAAAAACCCTGCACTTTAAACATTGTGAATTTTATTACTGGAGTGCTTCAAATAACTCAAAACATTCATTGTCTGACTAAGGCGGAAATTTGCTCTATAGTTTTAATACAAAATATTAATGATGTTGAGGTGCAAAGTAATTATAAACCAAAATGGTGTGAGATTTCAGCACAGAGCATAGGTGAGCATTGCTCCCATTTGTGCAAGTTCAAGGAACTGCCAAATTAGTGTATACAGCTTCTGTCACCTATGAGGGGTCTGAGCTTGTAGCCACTCTGTTACAGCATACTAGCCTTTGGAAGGAGTGCTGAAAACAATAGCCAAACTTCATGCCAAAAATACTTTTGATAGAAAGTGATCTTTTAAAGTGTTGAGCTGACTTTGAAGCTTGTAGATTGATTTTTTAAAATATTGTCCTGCTAGAAATAGCACTTAAAGGAAAAACTGCATTTACTAAGCTACTCTCTCCTCAGAGTGGGAAGTGAGTTCAGTTCTTTCATTTAATATATACTACTTTTAATCACACTTTTTTGCTAAACTCAGTTGGAAGAAAAGGGGGAAATAAAGGGGATCATTGTTTGTTTCTGAGTCCAGTGTCTGCTAGAAATTATTACTGTTTGTTTCACAATGGGGTGTGAATTACTTGGTTGCAGTCAACCATTGTTTAGAAATATATTTTGGAATGTTTCCTTTATGAAAGGTTTTTATTTGCTTAGGATTCATGATTCTGTATTTCTTTCAGCTGTTCACATATTCTGTTGCTACAGAATTGCTCACTTTCATAATAATGGGTTCAACTAATAACCAGACATTTGTTTCAAACTACGTCTTGAAGCATAGTGCAAAATCTAACTCTGAAAGCTGCATTAAACCAGGATCTCCAACATTGTGCACTCTGCTAACAGTGATCCTGGGATTTAACTTTTAATAGAAATCTTCCATTATTTCCTGGAAATAATTAAATAAAAGGTGGTCCTAAGTTTTTGCAAGCGTGGTGAACATATTTTCAAATGTGATGATTTGGATTGAGCTGTTTTAGATTTTTTTAATATGTTGGAAGACAGCAGTTGTTTTTCCCATTTTGTCTGACCATACATGAATTAGCTACATAAAATGCATCTGAGTTCAATAGTGCTGGATGATCAGGGAGACTAAGGCCTAATTTTGTCAGTGGGAGAGAAATTGGGGTTTTCTTTTAAGTGTTGATTAGAACTGGATCACTTCCAGATTAATCAGTTTAATCCAAATACTGCCATTGCCCCTCCCCTCCCTTCCATTTGTCAGAGGGAGGAATGTGCCTGTGGGAAGGACAGACATGTGGCTGTGCTGGTAAAGGCAGTAGAGTTGGAGTGCCTTTCTCACACAGTGCCAGTGTTTGAGAGACCAAGCTGAACACCAAAATTCAGACTCCAGCTTCTGGCTCAAAGGTGCTGTGCTGGGTACCCAGAATGTATAGCTCCTGGGGCTGTACTTGTTGCTTGGTAAGCACTTTTGAAGACAAATTTTGCCTTTGGGATTTAATAAATTTTGGCATTCTGGAAACGAGGGTCATGGATGAAAATTAAACCTTGCTAATCATGTAACTATTTTTGATCAAAATTTTGAACTTTCAACTCTTTATCATTCTCTTGTTCTTGGTTTTTAGGAGCTATCTTATTTTATTTCGGATCTACTTTACTTACCTAGATGAAAGTGAGCAGGTTACCTCAGCAGAAAAAAAATCTCTGAAATAGTGATGTATGGTGTTTGTGTCACAGTTGCCACCTTTCTTTATGTTCACTATGTGGAGACTTTCAGATACAGATAGGAAAAGACCTCAATCACGTTGTCCAGCCCACTGCTAACTTAGACAGCCATATGACACCAACACCTGATAAATTCATCTTTATAGACTTAAATTCTAATCCCATTACTCTTTTTGAAAGGCTGCTCCACAGCTTTGCTTTGCAGATGATTAGAGGCCTTTTTCCAATGACACGTGAACGTCCTCAGCCAGGACTGTCCTTACAGCTGGTTTGCTGCGTCTGTAGCTTCTTTCCCCTGAGCAGAAGAGGCTATTTTTCTGATCTGAAAGCTCTTTATACTCCTTATGTTTAGTATAAATGCTGGGTCCAGACACCAGCAGATGCAAAATGGCATTTAGATTTTCTTCCTTCTTTCACCATTTTCCAGACTGCTGCCATGTTCTTCCTATAAAAAAATAAAAGAGTTAGAGCTTAAGTTTGTCAGGATGATATTCCTGCAGAAGGATGTTTTTTTCCCCATGATGTTTCTTATTTGCAAATTATTGATCTTAAGTTTATTTTTAGTTTTTCTTTTGCTCATCTGTTGTGTTTGGTTTGGATTTTAAAAAGTAGGTGTAGACCTTTGTGTTTGCAGCCTCAGTAAAGATGATAGTACACAAGTAGAGTACTACAGCAGGAGCCCACATGATTGTTTATATCCTGCTGTCCAAACTGGAAATCTTGTTCTCCTTCCTCTCGCCTTCTCCACCCTCTCAGGCAGAGGAGGTAGATCAGGGAATAAGGATGATTACTGCATTCTGACTGTCCTGGTATTTTAATTACAATGAGTAGTTCTTTTAGCAAATACCATTGTGTTTTTGCTGCAAGTAATTCTGTTAAACATTTCATATGAAATTCAGTGTAGAAGACAAACCCTTGGCAGCCCTGAAATCCTATACAATCCCCAGGCTGATCATCTGTCAGGGCTTCAGCATGTTCTGCAGTGCCATGGCTCCCTTTCCTGTTGGCTGTTTGCTCATGTGGGTTGGCCTGAGGTGCTTCTTTCCTCTCCAAAGGAATTTGCCTTCATAGTATTTTGCATCTACTGTACACAATTATGTTTTCTCACTTTGCTTCATGCTCTGACTTCTGATGCATATGGGATGTTCCAAAGTCAAACAGAAATGCTGTGTGTCCCTTATCCTGTCTCCTGTGATTATCATCTCCAACAAAGACAATTTTAATTGGTGCCACTGAGACAATGCAGAGCCAATGGTTTTGTATTAGAGATGAGATTCGATTCAGAGTTTACAGATGCACTTCCAGTTTCTAGTGTGTAGGAAAAAGCCATTTTTAGTAATACTTTGCTTTCTGATCCTGGTACATTTTGCACTGCACGTAATTTGGGACTATTTACAGATACATAAGATTGCCAGGTCTCAATTGAAGTTGGTATTTTAGAAGCATGGACAGAACTGGCAGGCAGGAGGTGCCACAAATCTTACATGTACAGCGTTTCTCAGTTTTTTCATTGGCGACTGAGCCAAATGTTGCTTTGCTGCCTGGTGATACTCCAGTTTTATACCAAAAACCTCTGTGAAATAAATACAGTTAGGCTTATGTCTGTGAGTTTTAGTGAATATATATTTTATAGGTTGTTTTCTGGAGGACCTGATTCTATTTCTTTTGAACTCAGTTGGAATTTTACATTTTATGGGCCCCAAACGTACAGCATGCTTGCCTAGCCAGTCAGTGAGCTGCTCTGCTCAACTAAGATGCAGATTGGATTTAAGTTTTCCCTTGGTTGGACATTATCTATTCCAGTTTTGTCTGGCTTTGGAACATAAATTGATTTTTTTTCATTTGAGTTCCTCTGGGAGATCTTTAAAATTAAATCAGAAATTGACGATAAGAAAAGCAGAGCTAATAAACACTGTGCATACCCAGCTATGGAGCTTATATCCTTGCCACATTTGGGGAAGCCTTGGGGTGTGTTGGATTGGAGCCTAACTTCATTTTTTTTCCCCCCTAGTTTATCATCATTTAGCACAGTAATTCTTATCAGCCACCTAGAGCACTGGGCAAAGGAAGCACCAGCTGAGATGGCCTCATGATTTTCCTTTGTCAGTACAGATGGCAGCATTCCTAAAGTTGAATTAATTGGGATAATTTCCTGCCAGTGTCCATGGGGGCAAATGGAGCTGGCTGTGCTCTGAAACAATTCCCTTCCCAGACCCACTCCCTGCAGGCCATGGCTGGGAGGAAAGGAATTTGGTGGGCACTGGAGCTATTTCCCTTTAGGGGATAAACTTAAACAGCAAGATTCTGGAATGAAACGTGTGTTATTTGGATTGCTCAAGGTTGTTAAACAGGAGAGAGAAACAGCCAGTTGTGACTCTTTCATGTTTTTTATGATGGGATCAGTTTTTAGAGAGGAGAATATTATGGATGTGCTACAGTGTAATTGCTGTCAGGACCTCCAAAACTTCAGTCTCTCTGGATGCTCAGAGTTATGGGTGAGAAGGGAAGGCCCATCTCAACAAGCAGGCTCACCGTGTCCTGGTTTTCATAGTCTCTCCTTCATAAAGACAAAATTCAGGTATATTCAGTTTGCAAATCAGGACACCTACATTTAGATATCTCTGTGTAGGTGTCACCATGTGGGCAAAGTGAGCTCAGCAGAAATCAGACAGCTGTCCAGGAGATCACTTACAGCTTCATTTTCAGATGAGGCAATTTGAACATAGTGGGATCTGAAGCCCCAAGCTGAGATGGGATCACATACATATGACAACATGTTAGTGGCTTTAGATGAATCCCACCCTTTATGTCTATTGTCTGCTTTCCTGTTTTGTTTTTTTTTTTTGTTTTTCATATGGGGCAGTAATAATTACATTCTTCCATCAGAAGTTGAAGAGGACTCCAACTAAAATCACTAAATCCTTGTACCAGCTCATGTAAAGATGGACTTTGCACGTTTCTTGAAGAGCCTGGCTTTGTGTGCAAACTGGTGGGGGTGGTGGTCGTGGAAGAAGAGCAAAGTCATCAGCAGCTTTCAATATTAAAGCCCAGCACAAGGAAAGCAGAAGGGTATCGAGGCCATGTCTCCAAATATCTTGGGATCCACCCACCTTTATGAAGGTAAGCTGCTTCCTGTGTTTTTAATTATTCAGAAGTAATTAATTTTAGTAGTATTGTTTCTCCAGCAAGATTTTACTCTGAAAAATATCCTGTTGCTTGTGCAGCTGATGTTAATGAACATTCAAGTTTTGGCTGAGGGCTGGTGTTGACCAAGTGAGATGAACTGAATCAATATCTGTACCAGTGAAATGAATCCAGTAACATTTAGATCAGATGTTTTCCCCCTCACTCCCCTTTGCATTCAATCCGTGTTTCACCAGTGTACTGCAGTGGCACCTGAATAAACACTTGCAAATATTTATAATTCCCCACCTTCTCATAGGGGGCTTTCTGAGATCTTTCCCACAACTCTCCCATATAAAACAGTTGAATCCCTCTTCTTTCTTAATATAAACATGAAGGTAATGTGCCCCTTGTCACAGCAGACATCTGTTACATGTATAGTAGTTACTCTGTAGCTCACAGATTAATCATTGTACTCCATCTCCTTTTGCACTGCAATCTGCAAATTACAATGATTCCTTGAAGAGACGAAAATCAGGTTTGTCTGTTGTATTACTAATAAACTTTAAATCACTCCCATATTCATAACTGGATTTTTGAGATTTGTTCCAGTCTCCAGATGGCAAATATTTACTATGATCGGCTTTGCTAATTGCCATGAATGAATTGAATTGAACATTAAATATTTCTGTAAAGGGCTCATCACAGGAAAACCTTCTGGACTTGTGTAAATTTATATTTAACATCCCATGATAAATGCACTCCTTTCAACAACTGGTTTGCAACTCCTGACAAATGGTTTATTTCATTTTATAAGTTATGAGTTCAGCCACTGCATCAAAAATAGCCATGGCTTAGATTTGCATTAAGACAAATAACTCTTGAAATGCCATTTCCAGTCTTTTGGGAATCAGCAGGCTTTCTATAAAATGAGGATCTTCCTCCCATTTTTTCTGAATGTTTATGTTTTATATAACAAGACAATTAAAAATATCCATGAAGGCACTGCAGTAATTCATATGTTGGGTATGTTACAGTAAAGGAATTTGTTCCAAACCAGATCTGTGCTTTTTTTGGATTAGGCTTAACATTTCCATCACTGGAAAATAATTACATATTAATAGAAATACTAGTTATACTTGGGATCCATTCTCATATTGCCACCCTCCAAAGAAGGGCTTGAAGCACTGCTGGGTCAGCCCTTTTGTGACCATCTTCATCAGCAACTTTATTATTTAGGACAGAAATTTGGTGTTCCAAATATAATCCAGAATGGTTTATTCTGTCATTACAGCAGCAATGGCAAACCTTGAACTGCACTACAAAGACTGCTTTGCTATGGCTGAGCAGCTGAACCTATTGTACAGTCTCCTACTATGTGTCAGGATTTTATTTTCCATACAACCAAGTGGTTCCTGCTGCAAATATTGGAAAGCTAAGCAGAAAAATGTGGTGAACACTCAACCCAATTGCTGATATGCAGCTAAATGATATTTTAAGGTATTTTGATGCTGAAAAAATGCGAGGAGGACAATGCACGCATGTAGCAGGAGTGTCAAAGGACTGAAAATAAAATCACAAATACCCAAAATGTTATGGGTGAGGTCTTTGGGGTTTTTTCACAGCACAGTTTTTAAAACGTCTTAACTTCAAAACTTCTTTATCCTGGAAAGAAGAGTTCAAGAGTGATTTTCCATGAAATGTCTCTAGAGTATTCATTTAATATATATAATTCATATAACACCATATATACATATATATGTGTGTGTATGTGTAAAAGTGTGTATGTTTATTTATTGTTCCCAATAAGCCTTTGTCACACAATTTTGCTTTGCATTTGGTTTGCATTACAGCATGGGCTAATGCAATTGCTCTTGGAGAAGACTTGTACAAATATACATCAATTTAATCTATTTGTGCTAATAGAAAGGATTCTCTGTGATTTTCTTGGCTCTGTTGAGTTTATACCACATACATCCACTTTACAGTATTGTCTGTGGTTTATCTTCATTAGTCTCAGGTTTTATAATTCTTTGTCCTTCATACGGCTTGAATTTTGTGCAGACCCTGGGACTGCATACACTGGGAGCTAGCCTGGAATTCAGGAGAAGCAGGGAGATTTTTTTCTTCTCTATGATATTGGGCCTTTTTGACTCCAGGTGAGCCCTTTGTGCCTCTGACTCTTCCTGCATTTCTGTCTGGTTAGAATCTGAGACCAAGCTCGTCAGGGACTGACTTTGTACCCACATGGTGACTTGAGAAATCTGTGGATGTCTAGATGTCACCATGGTTCCCAAAAAGTGATTGCTTTAGGAAAAAAAAAAAAAAATCATCAGAAATAAAATATATTTTCAGTACTTTCTCATGACCTGCTAAATCCACCTACAGGCTTGTTGCTTGGCCATAAATGTTTTTTGCAGCTACACAGAGGGAAATATGCATCCTTTTTTCCTGGAATGGAGCCTCACATAGACTTTACTTCTTTGGGGACATTTGTATGCTCTCTTCCCTTCAGGGCTGTCTCATATATTGTCAGTGCTCTTTGCAAACCTGAACCTTGCTGTGTAGATGTAAAGACTCTGACTCCTTGTTATAGGTAGAGGAAACCACTGCCATTGTGTTTTGCCTTGGGCTCTGCAGAGTGCCAGGTTTGGGACAGTCAGCACTGTATCCACTAGCTGCATCAGCTGGATCTTGGACTATAGGCTCATGCTGCCCACTGCTTGAAACACCTCTGGTAGTTAATCCTATACATTATGCCACCATTAAACTTCTTAACCCAACACCCTTAACCTTACAGGTTAGGTTAGCTGAAAGTCACTGGTCCATCCCCCTGCTGAGCTCTGCTCTGGTGTGATGAAAGCGAGGGTGAGGTTGGCTACTACTATTTGCACTCTAAAATGATGCATCTGTTTGTTAGGTAGATTTTTGGGGTGTTGTTGCTCGGGCATCTGGCAGCTGAGAAAGCTGCCTTGAATGTGCAGTGGTTTGTAATCAGAACCTGGCAGATACATTCAGTTAAAATTTAATTCCAGGCTTGTGGATTACCCTTGAGATGCTTTCCTCCATCTAACAGCAGCACCAAGCTCTCATCCAGACTGAAGCTGAGTCAGCTGTCTGTTTTCCAGGTACTTATCTTCTGAAGTGCTGAAACATCTCATGCTTTTCACTGCCTCCTGTGTCATGGGAACCCCAGTAAAAGCAAATAACTGGAGGAGAGCTTGCCTTTCTAGCATTTCCAGGCACAGCAGTAAGACAAGTTCATGGAAGAACTCTCCACACAGGCCTAATAAACATTAAGATGCTGATGTGACCATTGGCTCAGAAAGTTTTAGACTGTGCAGGGCCAGGAACTAGTAGAATATACAAGGGAAAGATCTCTGTCTGCTTTCCCTTGTCTCTTACTCTGTTCCAAAATATTCACTACTCTCACATCATCTTCTGAATTAAAAGGATCTTCAGTGTGGTCCTGCAGAGATGGATTTCTCTCCCTAACTTCTTAGATTGTTTTTCAGCTATTTGGAAGCGTTGTGTGGTCTCCACAGAAATCTGTCAAAGGACCCAGATCACGAGCTGGACAAAATGTATGCATTATATGACAGTTAATATGAATGTTTTAGTAATCTCTAGTGGACTAAAGGAGTGATCTGCACTGAGTGGGGGGCAGACATCAGGGCTGACTAAGGACAGTAGTCTTAAACTTGCAAGTTTAGCAGTCCCATCAGTGTTCATTTCTGGATCATGTGTTCCTGGATGGCTACAAGCAAAGTGGGGCCGAAGAATCCTGCTGAATAGTCTGAAAAACTGAGATACGTAGATTGTCATGGGGCATTAGCAGGAATACTTGACTCCAGAAGAAAGGGAGCAGCTGAGGAAGTAGGAATGTATCTGAATTCAGGGTCCCAGGACCTACAGCAAGGAGAGGCAAGACAGAGGTTCTGGCAGAGTGGAGCTGAAACAGCTACACAGGAGCTTAAGTATGGCTGAGGATTTTATTTGAGTTACAATTTAGTCATTTATCTTTTCTTTCTGCGCTTGCATCTAAAACCCCTCCTTTAAATCTTGCAAAGTAGAGAGTCCTGCTAAAAATGTCTATGCATTTGTTATTAAACTTAGGTAGAAGTGGTAGAGGGGATGCTGGTAAACCTAGGGTATGTTATTCCCATGGTGGTGGTAGATCAGAGTAAAGAAGGGTACGGGTAATGTAGAGGGTTTGCTCAAAGAAATTTAGGAATCATATTCTGCTTGCACTAAATCACAAAAATATGGGCTTAGTTCTAACAGATGCTCGTCCTTCCTTCAAGAAAGGAAGTCGTGAGAGGACACTAAGACTCTTCCAAAGTACTGAGAAGAGTTGCCTTTAGCATGTGGCATCTGACAGGGCTTTTTATATACTCTGTATTATGCTGTAGTTTGAGATACATCACAAGGAACATATGGGGCAAATAATTACTTTTTCTTGGCCCATCCCTACATGTAATACTGGCAGAATGACATCCCTATGCACAGGCAAGCCAGAAAGAGAAATACACTACAAGAAGGTGAGCTGGTCAGGGAAGAATGGTAACAGCAATAGAGTTATTTTAGCTAATTATAGAAGAGAAAGAAAAACTTACATAAGGTTTTACCCTGCTATTTGGTTTATGGCAAAATTCAGTCCTGCCTTGCTTTTGTCATCTGAGGAGCAGTAGAACTCACTGATCAAAGAGCAGCAATTCATAGTTGTCAGAATGGATAAAATTGATAGTTTATTAATAAAAACAACTAATTGGTGTTGTAGTCCATTCATTATGGACTACATAATGAATGGACTACATTTTTTGTAGTCCATTCATTATGTAGTTTGCAGTTCTTTCATAAATTAAAAACCCCCCAAATACTAAGCTTGGCAAGAATTTTTCTTTAGAGTGTGTAGTGTACACTCCATACAAGAGTGAGTGCTTAGCTATAGCACTTACCAATATGTTGTGGTAGTAAAGGGAACATTTTCAATAATAGCAGCTCACAAACTGGATAGTCCTGTTGCATTCATGGACATGAATTGTTGAATAAGTTACCATTAAATATGCATAGCAATCAGTGACAGATTCTGCCTCTGAGATACTGAGCCTTTTCCTTAAGTAACTGATATTACTGAATGCTTGACAGTTTCACTGTATGATTGTTTTCATGAATTTCCTGCCTTTGAAATTCCAAATGGACCACTTCAATCTCTATAGAGACATTAATTTTACATCTGCTATTTTTCCCCCCTTAGAGCTGAATTTTTAAATTAACACTAAATAAATATTCTTTACAAAGTGTTATTAACGATAGCCATGAAATCCAGTGGGTAACTGGTTTGAACTGCAGCTGTCCTGTTCCTTCCTTACATCACTGGGGGCAGCCCTGTCTGTGCTCTGTCCAGATGAACTCCTCTGCCCACACACCTCTCTCCTCACATTCAGACACTGTGATTCCAGTCCAATGGCAGCCTATTATGTCCCAGTGTTTCAAAGCATACAGTGATTTCCCATCAACATCAAAGCAAATTATTCTGATTTAGTTTCTCTTTAGAAAAGGAAGTGGTCCTTTATTTTCCCACTGCAATTTGTTCATCCTTGCTGAGTGTTGCTGCAGATATCATTCCCTCTTTACAACTTCCTTTTTCTTGTTTTCCCCTTCAATCTGCAAATTTTCAGGCAGGCACTTTTATTTGCCATTTTAAAGGAATGTATTTTGCAAGCACAGGCCTCACAGTTTTGCTCTTCTGATGTAATTGGAATAAGACAATTTGGCCACAGAACTTTGAAAAATTTGGAAGGGCTATTACAGAGCAAAGAAATAAATTTATCATATTTTGTATCATTTAAATATTGTTTTTATATAATACCATATAGCTTCTGAAAGAATAATTTCAGAGGTTTAAATTGGTTTTTGCACACTTCAGCTCAACTTCCTTAGGGCAAATTTCTCCCTTTATGTATTACTAGACACCAATTCACAGATGAACTTTAAATGCCACTAACTTTTGATAGAAAGAAAGAAATCTTAATAATACTGAATGAAAGCCCATCTCCCTCAAGAATCAAGTCGAAAAGTGAGATTTCTACAAATTTCTGAAAGTTCTTTCTGAGATTTCTAAATTACTCTTAAAATAGGAGAGGAAGAGGGTGATATAATTATGCACTTTTATGTGATTTTTCCCTCTTACTCAAAATTAGCTTGCATTTATGCTTTTGAGGTGTCCTTAACTTCTGTAGAGAAGAGATTTAATGAGGCTGATGATTTGATGCCAGCCATCAATGGCAACGTGTGTTAATGTCATTTTCATAGGCAGTAATGTCCAGCTGTCAGAGATACCCAGCTTGACTGAAAAACTCATGCAAACTATCATCCTGCATGGTCTGATGCTAATCTTGTAGATTACTGATGTAAAATGCAAGTTCAAAGTACACTTTTAGATAAAAACTGATAGTTTCCAAAGGTTATGTCACTGGGATTTTCTAAGGAGCTAAGAGCAAGGTCCAGCATGGAAATTTGGACTTCTCACTACAAGCGAGGACTTACTTTGGTCCATATCCAGCAAAGATGGGAATGAGAGACCAGGAAATACAGTTTTAATTTGGTTATCCAAAACTAATGAAAAAATGAATTCATGCATGTTTCTGGGTTTGATCTGGAGAGATTTCTGTGTAGGTTTGTCTTTAGTTTTGAATCAATTCTGTCTTCCAAAATCTTTCAATAAAATCCAAGTGTAAGAGCATTCATTGTGGTTTTGCTTATTCTCTGTCTTAATAAATAGCAATGAAAGCTGGGATGGGACAAAGTGCAGGGGGGTTGGTTTGTTTTTCTCTATCTATCTGATCTTGCAGACTTAAGATACAAGCTATGAAGAAATAATTAAAACTCTCAGCACTTTTTTGCAGTGTGTATGACCAAATAATTATTTTTAAAGGTAAATACATTTTTGGCAGCTTTTTCTATTTAATTCATTGGTCAAGTTTTCTAATGTAAGGAGAATCCATCCCAAAATTAATTATTTAGAAAACTAACGGCAAAACGTTTCTCAGATTCATTATTTTGGAATAAAACCTCAAAGTAATAATTTTTGGGATAATTACTCTGCAAAAAAGGGTTTTAGCCAGGAATAATGTAATGCATGTCAAACCCCAACATCACAGTTTGCCAGGGTTTTTCTTTAAACTACCCCATCAGAATGTACAGAGTTCTGCATTCCCGTGCCTGTGGAGCAGCCAGCCGTGGGGATTTTGCTGAGTAGCCCCAGGCTTACAGAGACAGGCACGTAGCAGCCCAATCTGTGTGTGAGAAAGGATACATAAGAAGTTGTTACAAAGCCCTTTGCAGATAATGACCCTTTTTTCTAATTTACAACTTAATATTCTTGACAATTAATAGTTGTCTTGACAATGAATAATCTTTACTGAAGTGCAGTGTGAAAAGCAAACAACAATCTACAAATCTTTAGTTTGTTTTCTATTTTACCATTACTGCTACAACAGTTAAAGTACTTACAGAGGGCACCAGGAACAGCTGGATTTCTTAATATACCTATTATATGGTTTGGTATACATCTTTTAATCTGTTCTGCTAGAAAAGCCTAGAAAAACAAGTCTAGTGGGAACCAGAAAAGTGTACAGCAAACCTTTCTGGTCACTACGCTTCCTTCTGCCACTGTCTCTCCCCCTCAGCTGGATGAGATCATTGCTTAGGTACCAGTTGCAGTCCAAGCTCAAAAAAGATGCTTGGACTTAGATCATCCTGATCATGCCCTTCCTCCTGTCACCTTAGGGGCAGTCTGCTCATGACTGAGCAGAGAAGTAGTATTCCTCCTGCTGGTACAGAACATCCACTCTTGATTTTTTGCTGGCTTTATAACTACTGTGCATCCATGCTTACATGCTGTAATACTGTAAAAAGAAAACAGTTATAATAAAAAGGCTGTTTTCTCAAAGAGACCCATGATTCTTAGGTATGCACTGAAAAGGACTTGAAGAACTGCAGGTCCCATGTGGCTCTGCTTGCGTTTTGCAAAGCTGGGCAGGGTTTGACAGCTCACCCTGGCACCCAGTGCCAGATGCCAGGGAGTTGGGACTATGAGTGTTGATTAGGGTATACTGATGGTGGATACCATTCCATCAGGTGCCATATCACTGCTGTGTGAGGTGGGCTGCCACTCTTCTCCTAGTAGGAACAGATGACTTTTCCAGAGGGCAAGAACTTGGAGAGAGTGGTTTATATGACCAGATGGAGCCACTGTGATAATCTGGTGTGAGCTTCCAGATAATTTAATAAGAATTGGCAAGAGCAGGCTATTAGTTCCTTGATGTTTTTTTTTATGAGGGGAGAGAGTGGTGAGGTGTTAATTGAGAGGGAATTAGCTCTGGTTCACTCTGGATATACGTGCTCAATGCTGTGCTTTCCTCTCTTTTTCCTAGGCAGAGAACACCATGCTAGAATCCTACTGACCTTTATTTATAAAGATTCCAGAGCCTGAGAAGGTCAGGGGAGGGAAGCAGATGACCAGGTGTCAGTGGTAGTGGAGCAGGCAGTCTGTCTAGATTTGCTCCCTGGAAAACTCGGTCTGGTGGCCTGACCCCCGGGCAGTGAGGGAGTAACAGCTCAACACCACCAAGGGCCCGTGTTACTGAGGTGCTGTCTGCTATTTTGGATCATGGTGAAGCTGATAAGGTTTAAATAGGAAGTCACACTACAAGTGTCTGGGACATTGGCTTTTTAAAATAGATGTCCACAGCTGAAACACAGTGCTAACCTCTCTGAAATCCATCTTTGGGGTGCAACCATACCCCTGATATGAACTCTACTGAATATATAGTGAGGGTGCCAAAGTCATGAGGGCTTGAACTGCAGAAAGTGAGGGTGGGTGAAGGTCACTGAGGATAAGAGCAGATTCCTGAGCCCCTCATTCAGGTGCTTGCTCCTGGAGCAGGGCTGTGCTACTCTGCTGCAGCAGCTGCCAATAGGAGATGCTCGAAGAAGCTGCTTTTCTTTGGGCATTAAAAAAATAATGAGAAAAAATAGCAAATGTCTGGAAGAAGAGCAGACTGAGAATTCACTTCCTTATAATAAAATTAACACTTCATCTGTGTAGACATTTCTGCTAAACTGCCATTCTTTACAGACCAGACAGCTAAATGAACAGTTGAGTATCCACTTGCTCCCTCAGCACTCGCACACTGAAAACCATGGTGGAAGTACTTAGTGCTTTTCTTTTTAACTCCTGAGACAGTTTAAACTATTAAAACTCTTCAATATATTTTTTGTTTGGTAAAGAGGTGGTCATGTAAAATTATCAAAATTGCAATAATTAGCAAATTGCAGGGAAATGTCTTTAGGACTTAATTCTCCAATGTGTAGGCAATAGAGCTGTAATTTATAAGCTGACATACCAATTCAGCTATAGGCAACTCCAGCAGCTGCTTTGCTACTCATTAAAATAAGTGCACAGCTATCAGACTAATTATAGCATGGAACTATGTAGAAAACTGAACCCAGACAGTGAGACAGGAGATCTTCTGACAGAAGTACTCCACAGCCCACTGCAGCCTGGAAATCCTGCTGCATTTTAAACTGTTGTCTCCCTGGACATGTTTGAAATGTTTACTTTGTACATGCTCCTTTGTGCCTCAAGCTCCTCAAAGATACCACTGAGTCTCAGAAGAGGAGTCACCAAAGGTGTGTGGGATGCAGCAGTTGCTGCTTTTGATTTTTGCTCTTTGAGAATGCAAACCCATCCTGGTGACTCCTGCTTTTTTATTATTAGAACAGACTTCAGCAGCTGCCTCACCATGAGGGCAAAAAAAGAATTGTTATTTTCTCCCTCATCCCCTCTCATAAAAGGAAAGATTGGATCCAATTCCACATATCTGCTTCTGTGTTAAGTTTCTGATAAGGGCCAGGGTAGTGTGCCAAATTGGTTTAGGTGAACAGATAACTGAGGTGATTCCTAGTATCTTGTGGAAATCTCAGATTTTGTAGGAGGTGACCAACTTCTGACTTTTCTTGCATGTCAGTGGGTTAATTTGTCTGCCTACCTGTGTTCATGTTTTTATTCTTGCAAACAGAAGTCAGGTACTAATGCTCATTTTAACTAGGCATGTGTATAAAATAGCCAACAGTTTTGTCTCAAAACCCCTTTTGATTAATGAGGCTTAACTAAGCTTTTGGGAAAAGTGCTGTATTTTATTGTCCTGGGGCAGCCAGTGAGTAGCAGGGAGGCCTGGTGGCCTCTGCTCTGCAGGAGAGGGTCCTTAGCTGCTGCACTGCCATCAGCAAGTGACTCCAACCTTCTTCAGAGCAGTCTGTACATGCTCAGCATTCAGAGGGATTTCTTCTGAGAGAAGAAGCCAGCTGGCCTTCAGCTCCCTCTGTAATGGGCTCATCTTTGTGTCACACAGGCATGCTCACTTCAAGACGCAGGCTAGGCTTGCTAAATATTGGAATCTTAAGCTGAACTTCACAGCCTTCATTTATATCTTTACCACATCTTGATTTGTACATTTTCTTAGAGAAGACATCTCAAAAGATAAAACAGATTTGGCAGAAAAAACAAAACAAAAAAAAACCAAAAAAACACAACAACAACAAAAAAGACCCCCCCTAAAATCATATGCATTTGGAAAAACTTTCTAATCTGTCTTGACACATCTGTTTCTTTAGAAGACAAAAATTCCCTGGCTGCACTGGGGCCCTGCAGCTACATGTGTTGGGGGCCTGGGTGTATAATTTGTGGAGCATAATAATTCTATAATTATATTGCTAATTGTCTGCTACCCCTTTTTTATAATAACAGAGTGAAGTGATTTATAACTCAGCAGTTTTACAGGAGCTTAGACAGACTGTTAACTGAAAATGAGCTCTTGCAACGTAGCCTCTAATAACTGTTATTGCTAAGGGCACACTGTCGAGCTGCCCGAATGCCTCTCTGGAAGGTGGAGTTCTGCACAAGTGTTTCAGATTTAAAATCTCAGCCTTTGTGCCATTGTGGTCTTGCCTTTGTGAAAAATAAATAGGAGAGAGGACGGAAGAAAGGTTAAGAATAAGGGGAAAGGAAGTCTAAGCAGTATCCACAAAGAAGTTCAAAAGGCTGCAAATGGTAGGAAGAATCCAAATTGCAAAATGGAAGATGCATTTGAAGTGAAAAGTATAGGAACTGGATTTTGCAAAGGATAATATACTCTTCAGTTCAGGAGTGAGGAAGAATTGACAGTTTGGGGATTAGACAGGATCTCCTCTCTCAATACATACATGATCTAGAATTTGCAAACTTAATTCCAGAGACAAGATATTTACCTTCTTTTCATTAATGCTTTGGATTTTTGCTTTGTCTGAGGTAAATTTGGCTTTGGAGGGCCAAAGCTGCTTTCTCTGTCTGTGGATGTATTTTTTCTGGGTGCTGCCAAAGCTGCTGTTGCTTCCCAAGGCAACTTTACCTTGGCTGGTACAGAAAGGAAAAGCTGTTTGGAATCATTCAGGCAACACATTGGATTGGTGGATTTGTGCCTCCACACTATATAAGATGGAAATGTGCAGCATTTTACAGAAATAAAGGGATTAAAAAAAANAAAAAAAAAAAAAAGCTTAGTTACATGGAAATTTTACGTGTGAAAAGCAGCAGTATTTTTTCTTCCCTTGAAAGCAGAATATTCAAGTATCTGAGCTCATGTGTTAAGGGCATAGCAATAACTACCTGTTGGGACTCTTGACTGCATGCTGTTCACTCTGGAACTGTTTTAAATTGTGCAACTGAAGTTATATTATGAAAAGAACAATTTTTCTTTCATATACAGAATATTAGAAAATGAAACATATCCGATATTCTTCCCTCATTCCAGCAAATGTCCTTTTATGGCAATGGTTCCTTAAGTATATAATCTTTTAGAACTGATGATTTACTACACTTGGCTTTGATTTTTACTGCTTTACCCACATAATTTCAAATGTAACATGGCTTATCATTTCAGATATAATATGACCTAGGCTGTGAAATCATTATGAAAGTTTTTCATTAAGAGTCATACTGGATTCTTAGAATTATTTTATTTCAAAGGATTTTTTTTTCCTCATTTATCCCTAGAGAAATTTTCAAGCCAGCTGGTTCTGATATGACACAGACTATATACAATACTCATTTTGTATTCATCGTTGCTTGATCAGTAGATTAAAGGACATATGATTTTTTTTTGGAAAACACTTAAACTTGGAAACCATATTAAAGTGAACATATCTCAAAAAATTAGCTCACAGTGTGTATGTGTGTTTACATGTGTAACTTAAGTATTCCACAAAATATGATACCAGACACATTATCTAACTCAATCTGTATGAGTTGTTTTGGCATGTTCAGAATTTGCCTCATAGACTGAAGTTAATAAATAGGAATAACTTGTTCAGCATGTCCAGACAAAGCAGTTACAAAAGAAAGAAAGATTAGAAAAATTAGAGCAGTGGAAATATTTAAGGGACAGGAATTTGGAATACAAGAAGTAAAACATGAATATAAGGGACAGTTTGGTATTCATTCTTTTTAGTTAAAACAGTTCTGGTCTGCTCCTGCCTCTCTCAAAGTCTGTGGCAAGGTCTCTGTTTTTGTTAACAGAGAATAGTCTGTAACTGTGCAACCTCTAGTATACATGTCCAGCCTAGGAACAGTTATGTTTCTTCTTTTTCAGTGTGACAAAGATATTGACTTTGGGTTTTTACTTGTGAGAATTTCACAGTCTCTGATGAACATGTGCCATTGCTGTTCCTAGAAAAGCATATAAAGTTCTGTTAGCCAGAAGTTTATTTTCTGCTAAGTAGGATTTGGATTTTTTTTCATCTCACTAACTGATAAAAATATTAAAGTAGTTAAATGCACTTCATGAAATCACAGCATTTGCCTTAGATGCTCTTAATGTTATCCAACTAATAAAAATTTCCTTTAAAGCTTGTCACCCACAGTGTTCCCTTGCACACTTTAATGTAGAGTTTCCATTCACAATCTTCACCGTTTCACTCTATTTAATCTGCTTTAATATTTGACTTTACTGTATGCTGTTCTGTGGACCCTACAGCTATATACTGGAGTACACATCCAAGTGGAAATCCAGCAGAAAGGAACTGAAAAACCTAAGCAAAAAGGCTAATGCTCCTTTTCCTTGCTTATGCATTTCTTCACCTTTAAAATATATATAATATTACTACTTGCTTTGGATCAATGGGTGAATTTTTTGTGTGAAAGATTACCAGTACTGTGTTTTGCTCCATATATTTTCTTGCAGCTCTGCTTTCAACTTCAAAGTAACATGAGATGCCTCTGGATATAATTTCTGGTAGGCATCTTTTCAAGCAACTTAAGAAACTATTAGAAATTTGTCTGTACTAAATATTACAGAAAATCGATCAACTTTTTTTTCTTGTTGACATATATACTATGGTATAGGATATATTTTTTGCAAAATCTACGTGTTTCACACTATTAGAACTATTTATTTTTGTTATCTGTTTTTGTTCCGTAGATAAATCTAGACTTCTTCCTGTCAGTGTTTGGTAAAGACAGGCATAGACAATTTAAAATATTTTCAGTCTGTTAATATATTCCAATCTTAGACTGAATCAATTTGATGTAAACATTCAAAGGGATTTGGTGGAGAAAAATAATTCTGAGAGAGTCTAAAAGTTTAATGGAGTAAAATTCCATTTCTTTCTTGAGGTGAATTCCGTAAAAAGACAGTAACACATTTATCAATATTGAATAGCCGTAAGAAAACCCCCTAGAACACTACTACTAATTTACCTTTCTGAGAGATTCACACACAACCTGGGCTTGTATGGTCCTGCAGAAACACCATCTTAAATTCAGCAAGACAAGGATCATTTGCAAAGACTTAAGCCTTCCTTAGTCTAATCAACTAGGCTCAGCTTCTGTGGTCTAGGAAAGCTGGTGGCAGCAAGCACGGTTTGTTTTAGGGGTGTGAAGTTAAAACCCTGTTGGGAACAAGTGCCACTCTTCTGTATTTGCACTTATAGTCAGCAAAGGGATGCAGGACACAAATTAATAGCTGAGAGGAATTCCTGTAGTTTGGGCAGGATCACAATGTCCACCTTTCATCACAATGTCCATCTTCAGCTCAGGCAGTGTGTGTGAAGGCCAACCCATTTCCCATCCTTCACTAACCTTTCCCAGTCACAGAGCCTTTTACCTAAATTAAGGCATCTTCCAGATCTTAGCTCAGTTGAACAGCACTGCACATAGGTGTGGTGTATGGCCTGGCTTTTTATGTGCATTATTTAGAATTTGCTGAATCCACATTTTTGTGACAACTCAAACATCCTTTAGGAAAAAAACAATATGAAAAATTCTTTTGCATCAGTATTCTGAATATGAACTATCTGCAGCCTTTAGATATACTTTATACAGGTATCAACCTAGATCATGTGTCAGAGCAGAGAGCTGGAATTTCTGGAATTATTTTTAGAGCTGCTTTCAAAGTGGGACTTTTCTGCAGTGCACAGACCCCGGAAAATCCTCTTTAAATCCTTTTTAAAAGCTGAACTGTTGTCTGTCAGACATAGGGCATATGGGGATGTTACAAGTAACTAGGATTATTTCCTGTTTTTCTCATTAGTGAAACTTTTAATGCTGGTTTTAAAGTACATTTTTACAACATAAAAATTTTTAACTGGAAGACATGGCCACAAAACTGGACACTGAATATATTTATTCCTTTGTATACACCCTCTGCACATTAAGAAAATACATCACAGTGAGTTAATAATTACTATTTTTATACTGTGTTATTTTATGGAAAGTATCTCTCACCAGCAGGAAAGTACAAGAACTCTAGGAATCACTAGGGTATTATGAAAGTTGCCAAAAATGTAAACCAATACAGATTTTCTTATGAACCATGAAAATATTATGTTTAAACTAAAACCCTAACCTTTAGCCTTTGTATGAGAACAGCAAAAAAATATGGACAGGAATTAAAAAAAAAAAAGTACATATACAGACATCTGAGGTCTTAGGTCCTATTTATTTAATAGAAAAAATGGCCTGAGACCTTAGAAAATACCAGCCAACTAAACTAACATCAGAAGATCAATGAATGATCTGTGAGTAAGTGGAAAATTTCTAGTCTGATTAAATCTGCAAAATGAATCCGAACAGTGGGGTCCCCCCTTTTTGCTTCTCAAGTGTTTTAGTGTGCATTTAATTACACCAAGATACCTTTTCACCTCCGTAAGGGCATTTTTTTTCCTGAGATTTTTTATTCTGCTCATACTTCCATCACTTACTAAGTCCACAGACTTCATCCAACATGCCAGCAATACTCCAACAAAAGAAGTGACCTACCCAGCAAGCAGCACCCAGCAACACAGTATCAGGACAAAAGAATTCTTTTTCCTGAAGAGAAAAAAAACTAGTGCATTTCTAGGATGCTACTTGCTAAGGTGTCAGTGTTGAAGAATATCATGAGAGGATTCCAACTTCCTAGCTTGAAGATCAACTATGGGGGCACACAACCAAAGAAGGAAGCCTGTGGAGGTATTTTAAAAAATGAGATAGGTTTTTTTTCCGTGATTTATTTTCTTGATGAATTCAGTTGTGGATCAACTGAACTAATTTACTGACTCTGTATTAATAATTATTCTTGGCAAGAACATGTGAAACAAAATTAGTTTTTTCATTTTGAAGTTTAACCATAAAAAGAACCATACAATATGAGGATCAGATATAAAATTGAGAACACTGCTGAATATCTTCAAACTGAATGGTTGCAAAACTTGTTTCCTTTTCAGAACAGAGCAAGATTTTTTTCTCTCTGTCTTTTTTGTTTATTTGGTGGTTTTTTTTTTTTTTTTTTTCATTTGCTAAAGGGAATACAAGGGTTAAATAACCTCAAAGAAAACAAAAATCAAATGAAAGTTCTGCCTGACCCCAAACATTTTTTTACAGTTCTGGTTCAATAACCCAAATGAAATATCCCTTGTTAACATGGTTCTAAGTACAAAATACCTTAACAACAATTCCCAGGAGATGCTGTAACACCTTTGTCAAATTCATTTTAATGTTAAAGTAGCTGAGAACATGTTCATTCTCTGAAATAAGAGGTATTTCAACATTTCCATTCTAATTTTGGATGAAAACAAATGTTGAAATATTAGAATTTCCCCCAGGATGAAAATTCTAATATTTTGTTCGGCTCTGGTTTCCAATAACTCTTACACTTTAATTTTGTAATATTTAACTTAATGTTTCCCATGTGAGTATTATAGCACTAGTGGGTGAAACTTTAGTCACCTCACAGATTAGGCATGCAAAGGAAAACAGCTCATGTATGTAGTGGGACAGATTTCTCCCTTCACAAGTACCTTCCTCTTGTTTCCCCTACTGATGAGATGTCAGTTCATTACAGACTTGATGAATGGAGTTTCCTTTCTCAGGAAACAGTAGTCAGGCCTATGGAAGCATTTATGTAACAGCATCCATTCCCTCCCCTCCTTATTATCCCTTCCCTCAGCAGTGTTGGACTGCAGTCAGAGACTGCCTGAAGGGGAAGAGTGAAATACTGCTGCTGGGATATTTATGGGAAACAAAACTTAGCAGTCCTGGTCCCAGGAGTTGTGAAGCCATGACTGACCCCTGCTTGCACCTCTGTGGTGCTGAATGAGACCTTCTGCACCTCTCATCCCCCCGGGTCAGGGAGGCTGATGCTTTCCATGGAAGGACAACTTCACATGCACGTGCACCACACCGGATCTCATCACCTAAAATCTCTCTCAAGCAGCTGAGCTTGCTCCTACCCAGGCAGCCCAGGCCTGCCATGACTTTTAACAGTGGGCATCTCCAAACCAGCCAATGCAAATGAATTGCAACATGAGCTAGATCCAGTTCCCATTCAAAGCAGGTGCAAGATAATGTGAGTTTCTCCATAGCATACACTTCCTAGATATCAAAATACTTTACAAATTAGCTTGCTAGAACCATCTCAGTTTTACAGGTTAGAAAATGAGATGCTGACACAGCCATAGCTATCAAATCGTCCACTGTGTTCTGTGGCATAATTAGTCTTGGAGCCTGTGACACCAGACTCCAGGTCATACACTCTGTGTTGGACCATGGCTTTCAGCAGGTGTTTCACAGAATGTGTGTTAGCAGGTCTTGGTCTTAATTCTGTTTTCCCTCCTTAAATGCAGTACATCAGTGCCTGTCCCAATACATGCCTTTTATTCTGATCCACGTGAAGCATGGGAGTGCTCAGTCTATCAGTCTCTTTCCCCAACCAAGGAATGCCTGGTTATGGCAGTCTCTGGCAAAATTTGAGTTGTGGCTTAAAAAAGCTCAAACGGAGAAATGCTCTAACCATGTCTTCAATGACACAACTACTGCTGACTTTATTGCAATAATGTGAGTTCTACTAAGGGGTAAGTCAATGCTCTCATGCCCAAACACATGAGCTCAGTTCTTGGTGGGATTTCAGGCTGTGGTCTTATGTGTGCACGAGAAAAGGAAATTTCCACCTCCACAATGTGTTGGTTTGTAAATATTGCTCCTAAAAATCAATTTCTTCCTCCTTCCTTTGAGCCCTAAGTCAACTTTGTCAGGTGTAGCCCAGGAACCAAAACTGCTGGTATGGTATGGCCTGAGGTGTCCTTACACAAATATGAACCTCAGCTTCCACACAATCTGTACTCTTTGGAACATTCTTCACTGGCACTCTTAATGACGGATGTCTTATGGAAGAGCTAGATTAAGTACAACTTAGAGACAACTAAAAAAATGCAAAAGCCCAAAAGTACAGACTTTGGTACGGTTATGATTAATTCATTGCTTGGACAAGGCTACTGAAGGTAGGTGTTGAAATATGTACAGCAGTTTATACAAACTGATACATTGTGCATGCTACTATTTATTATGTGATAGGATACAATGATGGTACTAAAACAAAGAGCTACTACAGCAAACCTAGAAATACCTAAAAACATTCATAGCTGAAATGGAAAATTATGTCATTGCTGGAAAAATGTTTATTGATCTTTAAATTATTCTTCCAGTCCACTTTGCTCCTTTGTAGCAGTGGGGCAATTTTGTTTAGTTTCCCTACATCTAATTTGGGGATGTTTGGTCTGTCCCTGTAGCAGTGGGGACTTGATGTTTGTCTCTCTCTGGGGCTGTAATTCCAGATTCTGGTAATTCCAGATTCTTCTCTGTCTGCCATAGTTGTTACACCCCTTGTCTATAAAAAGCCAGGGTTTTTCTCTGTTCCCCACTCTTTGCCTCTGTCACCCCTTCGAGCTGTGCCGATTCCCACACCCCAGCACCACCAAAGCCGGCTCAGCAGTTCGCAGCCACGGCTGTCCCCGCTCCTGCACGGGAAAGGAATAAAGCAGCTCGGAGAAGCAAGCAAAAGTCCTTCCTTTTTGTTTTACTCCGATTCCTTGGCGTTGTTCCGTGTTTTATCGGCTGCTCCAGCCGGTCAGGAACCGCGGCCAGCAGGGCAGTCGCGGTTTCCACTCCTGCTGTTGGCAGCAGAGGCGGAAACACAGGCACTCCGGGCGAGCGGGTGCGGATCGCCTTCCCCTGAGATCGGCACACAACGTCACTCCTTGGCAAATGTAGCCAAAGAGAGAGATCCAGGAAGTTCAGGTTCCTAATAAAATAGTGAGTTTTTCCACCCTCCCAGTGTTCAATTCAGCAAACTACTTTTCTGGAGAATATATTCCTAGGGTGCACATAGCCAGGAAGGACTCTAAACCAATGTTGCTGATGAAGCGGAGTACAGTGAAGGTTGTTTCATTCACTTCAATGTATTCACTTCGAAGTATTTCAGGTTTATCTTATCTCAGAACTTTCCATATGTGCTATTAATAGCTTTTCAATTCTTGCTATTTTATTTTTGCTTTTGAAGCTTTTTCAGGTTATTACCTGTGCACAATTCATCATTATCTCTGCTTTGGTTTTAGTACGCTTTATCACAATTCATATACCGAGTATGATTCTTTAAATAATAAACCATTTCCAAAGATAAAAAAGTGTGTTTGTTTCCTAGAAAACAAATGCAGAGTTGAGGTCTAACGTAAGTCTGAGTGAAAATCAAAGTCTAACACTTACTGACTGTGTTGCTTTTGAAGGAAAAGTAAGGGCAAGCACTGGATCAAAAAAAAACCCAAAAAATTCTTCTGAATGAAATAATATTAGGTACTTTGATAAAATCAGAAAAACATATTTTGAATCAGATAAGATGCTAATGTTGCACAAAGCCCAAAAAGAGATTTTAAATTCTTTTTCCCTTCAAGTCTGTTTGTAAAACCCTAGTTCTGCATTTCCCTATTTTATCACATGTGACATGTAGCATCATCACAGTCAACTCATGCAGTTGTTCGTTGAAGTCTTTTAAGACTGCTTTTGTGATCTCAAGATGATGGTAGAGGGAATATTTTTCCAAGTTCAGCTGTCACAGTTAAAACAAATAAAACTTGCTTTATATGCTATTTCATTTGCAACAATGCACCAATAGCAAAGAATTTCCAGGCAGTGTTTCTAGAATAATCAATTTCTGTCTGTTAGCCCTTTATGAAGAACCATAAAATCCCACTAATGGACATGAGAACGGGTGCTGAAACTCCTGAATTGTTGACTTTGGTATAAATTTGTTAAAGGCTATAATGAAACAATTTTTCTGCTGTTATCTTATTTGTCAAGTAAGAAGGGAAGCTGCAAAAATACAAACACATGTTACTTGTTTCTTAAATGTCAGGTATTAAATACTGTGTAATTAAAAAGTAGTATCACTGCAGTGATAACCCAGAACAATGATCTGCAATGAATAATTTTTTGTTCCTTCCTGAGCCAAGAAGACCTGGGTGAATATATTATATATATCTTGTCAAATTTGTCTAACTTGTTCTCAGGAATTATAGTGATAAAAATCTCTGAGTTTCCTTAGGCAATCATCTTTCTCATGCTTTACAGAACCTCCCATCTAATATGAACTTCATTTGCTTCAGTTTAAAACCATTTCTTTCTGGTTCTGTGCATGGTGAACTTGATAAACAAATTTTTTTATTTAAGATTTCACTAGACTTGAAAACAAGATACTTATATGATGAAAAGAAATTAAAAACATTGTTTATATCAGTTATGGCTGTCACACATCTACCTGTGGTTTTTTTTTTTTTGTTGTTTTTTTTTTTTTTTTTCTATTTGAACAAACTCAGGTAAAACAGTCTTTGTTAAACTTTCTGTTTCCTCTGTATGATTTAGTAACACAGGTTTCAGAAACGTTTGTTTTCTGATTAATCTTTGTATTGCTAGAATGCAGATACATGTTCATGCAAAAAGATTAGTGATCTATTTTACTTGGGAGGTGATGTGTGATAACTGACCAATCCAATAGAAAGGTGTTCATAATCACAGAACAAATTCCAAAGTCTCTATCTTCTTTACACTTGAATGCTTGATTTAAGACATTCAGAGTTACACACAACATGAAATATTGTGGTTTTGAGGAGAGGATTTCTGAGAGAGCCTCCCTCTCTGATAGCATTCAGTATCAGGAGTTCAATATTGACCCAGTCAATATGAGTGAGCTAAATTGCTTTACAATAATTAATGAGCAGAAAGTCCATTTGTTCCTCCTTTGTGATAGAAATAATCATATTTAGAATGAAAATACTGATGCAGTAAGAACTGGAACGCTCTTTAAAAATACACAGTTAAAGAAATAGGCATCCCATTTAAACCCCCAAGCTAAGGACTGGAACGCAAAAGGTTTTGTTTTGACACTTAAGATTCCCAGTACATCTCAACAAAGACTTTCTTTGAATTTTATTGAAAGTAGGAGCTGGTTTGTTTGCAGTTTAGCTCTTGAGGAGGCTCACAGTGGGGATAAGCAAACAGGGCCATAGGGACTGACGTAGGCAGAGGTTCCTCCAGACGGGCCACTGCTCTTTTCTCAGAGACAAAACACAAGAGATTGCAGATCAGCAGTAAACTTCCTTAAGGTAAGGCAAATGGTCTAATGACTCTTTTTGCTTTACAAGGCCCAGGGTGTGTTTAGGAAGAGAAACTATTAAAACAGATGAGATTTGATATACTGTATTAGGTGCTCCCATGAGACAAAGGTTTGTCCCATTCCTTTGCCAAAGGAATCAGATCCCTTTGATTCCTGCCCATTGCTGTCCCCTCAGTTGCACTGAAGAGGCCATGCTACAAACTCACTAGAGAACCAGACGTAAACCTTTGCCAAATAATTTTGTTGTTGCTGCTGCTGTATCTTAAAAGCTGAGTCTGTTCTTAGGCCCCCAAGCAGCAATTTTTCCTGGCTGGGAAGGCTCAACAGAGAGGTGTCTGGGTGGTCAGGGGCTCAGTGAATTGCTAAAGAAAAGGAGCAGCTGGAAGTAAAACCATAGGGCTCTTTAAATGATGTGATTGCCAAAGGCAGTTGTCCACGGCCATGCAGAGGAATGAGGAGATGGTCACTGTTGGCTGCCTGTGGCGTTCCTGCTGAAGAACACCTTTTGAAAAAGTATCTGTTTACCAAATGCCCTGTGATGCTGGTGCAGCTACAGGAGGAAGGCACAGGGGAGCTGGGCCCTGCAGGATGAGTGGTGGCTTGTGGCTCGCACTGCGGTCACAGGAGCAAGGGGACGCCGGCTAGCAGCTCCTCAGGCGACCGGAGGGGCCACGAGAGGGGCCATTCCCAGGCTGTCACAGAGACCGCCCGGGTAGTGGTGAGTGCCGCAGCGTGGGTGACACAGGCACGTGCAGGCTAAGAGGATCCAAAACGAAATAACAACAGAGAGAACATCTGCATTTATACCAAAGAGTCGTTATCCCTCACTGGGACCAAGGACAAATGGCACAGAAAAAGGGTCCGGATAGCTCTCGTAAAGGGAGTGCGGTGTGAGGGGTGGGAACATAAAGCAACCAATGGAGGAAGGCAAGGGGAGGAGTACGACACTTGGTAGAACCAGTAAGGGTCATGCAGGGGAGGGAAGAAGCCTCGGAGTCAAATCATCTGCTGAACCGGGAACGATTGGCACAGAACTTTCTCGAAGAAAATGGGGATGGTTATAGTGACTGACAGGGAAGGTGGGCAGCATCTCTGGGATTGACATGGACATCTAAGAACATGAGGGGAGGAACAAGGGGATAGTCATTTTGAGGGACAGCCAAGTAGGGGGAAAAGTAGGGAGTAGACAACTTAGGGAGAAACCATTCTGAGGGGTCGAAATGGGGTACAGAGAATGAAACCACTTCTCTAACTAACAGAAAATAGCTATATTTTGTAATAGAAACAACAATAAAATCTGTAAAAACACACAACACCACATTGGCTGGTGCCCATCGTTGGTGGGGTAGCAGGATCCTCAGGTTCAACCATGGGACCATCCTGACTCTGGCTTCCTTCTCACCATGGTAGAAGGAGAACATTTCCCACAGCTTCTTTCCCAGTTGTGTCAGTGCTGCTGGAAGTGCAGGGGTGTAGGAAGGAGTGGTGTGAGGGTTGACCAGGGGAAGGAAGAGGACTCGTACTGGAGGAAGGAAATGCTTTCCTTGGTGAGAATGGGCAGGACGCTGAGGAGCAGAGACACACAGTGAGGGTGTCTGGTCTGTGTGGTGGGGTAAGGGCAGTCTGGTTAGAGCACAAAGTCCCTTCTGGCTGTAGGGGAGGTGAGGGCTGTTCTTGTGCTGGAATAGAGAGGAATATTTTAATGGGTGGCTGGGTTGGCTTTTGGTGGGGAGAGATGGGGGTCTCTGTCCCCACTATTCAACACTGCTGGTTCTTTCCCCTACCTGAATACCTACTATCCCATAAAGCTTTACTGATATTTCCTAAATCCACTGAGTGATGCAGATGTTTGTGAGGAGTTTCCAACAGCCCCAGTACAGCCATGCATCTGTCTTCCATGTTCACACACATGTAGTTTTGTTGGACAAGTGGAAAATTAAATTATGAATTTATGAAAATGAAATTATCCTGCTCCAATATGAAGTAGGTGTGTATTTCAGCTTGTTCCCCATACTGTGGGACTCCTCTTGGGGCAGCTTCTGTCATCAGACAGGCCTTGGGAGGCATACCTGGGCAGGCATGGGGCCAGGTTGGGAGCATCCTTTTGGAACCTGAAGGTGGGAGTGCTCATTGAGCTACCTGCTGTGAATGTGGTGGAGCAGCTCCTTCCTCCTTCCTCTGTGAGCCTCTCGACCACGACTCCTAGGGCAAGTTCTCTCTAATGCATCCTACCTAAGGGCTAAGCTCTTCTGAAAGATGGCAATACATGCAGCTATCAGTCTTTTGCCCTCTTCAATGCCTCAACTGAGTAAAGTGTTGCTGTGATAGATACTGCCCATTTATTACTGGTATTTAATTGTTCTGTGCTGATGTTGTTAAGAGAAGGATATAGAGAAGGGACACTGCCTGTGTAATTTGTTTTGATCCCGTGACCTATATGTCAACCAGCATTATACTTTTGCAGCTTTTTTCATGCCTGAGTGAATTGAGAGTGCCTATTGTTTCAATAAAATGCATGGTGATCCTTAGTCTGAGCATCTCAGGCAGGTGTGCTCAGTGTCTGCTGACAACAGCGAGGTGCAGCAATGTTTCACTAAAACACCAAGCATGGAACACCAAGGCATGGCCACCACAAACAGCTGAACTAACAGTTCTCTGAGGTGTGTGTAGCAAATGAACTTTAGTCTGGGAATGCATGCTAATGAGTACAGACAGTGCCTGTCCTGTCCAGAGCCTGCACAAATGCATTTGGATAATGCTGCATCGTGCCATGAAATTATCCCCGTTCTTTCTCAAGGAAGAAAGATGATTGAAGTAAAGCTTAACAAGTGGCAGAGCAAGTATTACATAAAAGTTTGGAGAAGAAGAGAGAAATGGAGACATAACAAGTAAGCAAATGAGATAAAAGTTACAGATAATTATGAAAGTATTGACATCATAGACATTGACATGTCCTGCAGCTTGGACTACATCAGGAGGAATAGGACTTAGGTGTGATTTCTAGGGTATGTTACACAGTATTGGACATACTTATCCCACATGCATATTGCACAGTATCTTAGGTTACTGGGATGGTGTTTGTAGCCCAACTGTTGGTGTCTCCTGGGCTCTCCTTGCCTTGTCAGCCCATATTTGAGGTTACATCTGCATATTCTGTCCATGAGCAGGTGGCAGCCTTCATCCTTATGCTCCATGCATGTGAAAAACAATTCCCTCCTTGTAATTTTGAATTTATTCACAAAATCAACAAAGAAATTAAGCAAGAAACCAGACCTCTGTGCAGTTCACAAAACTCTCTTCCAAATGGAGCTGAACAGGGTAGTTAGAGTAACATTCACTTTCTCTGAGCAATTTGTAACATAGCAGGAAAACTTACAACATTTTAATCAAGATTATCACTTAACTTCTTGTTTTTGGGACAAATGCTTTCAACCAGTGCAGTATCATTTGGACAGATACTGCCTATAATAACAAAAAAAATCCTTACCAAAATGTTGGTTACCATAAGCACATAGTGTGACTGCCCATCTCTAAGGAAAATTAACAATTGGACCAGATGGCTAAAAGACAAATAATAATTCAGGAATGCTGAGAAAGAAACCAAATACATTAATAACCATGCTTGAATCTTCTCCAAGGGCAAAATGATACACTGTGAATGTATTTGTCTAATCTTCTGTAGTAATAATAATTTTCAGTCCAGGCATTCTTTCTATTAACCATATGGTTTATCAGGCTTTTCTTCCCAGCAGCAGTCCCCAGTGGAGGGACTGTGTTGCAGTTGCAGTGCTAATACAAACATCCATGTCTGAGGAGAAGGAGAAAACTGTATTTGAAATAGTTGGAGTCAGATGCTGATGAGCATTGTCAATCACATTCCCTTCTTTAGTTCTTTGTAAAACAGATATTCTTTTTTTTATAAAACTACTTAATTGTTTTGGCTACAAACGTGTATCTAACAATAGTGAGTTCTGGCAATTGTTATTTGGGATGAGGGTAAAAGAAGTCATATTGAGTTCCTGTGAGCAGAACTATTTGCACCAAAGTATCCTTCATCTTATAGCTCTTCATGTATGACAGCTGTGTATGATAGATAAACCAGCCCTCTTATTAAGAAAGAACACAGGAACTCTTCTCCTTCCACCCCACCCCCCAAAAAAAAAAAAAAAAAGTTAGGAACAGAATTAAGTAGTTAATTAAATTCAATATTAGATTTTTTTTACACTAAAGTTTTATCCCCTTTACCTTGACTAATGGTAATTTTCCTCTTATTTTAATGTGCAAGATGAAAAATTGCCATTGGTTTGGTACAAGCAGGATTTACTTGATACTTTTTTTCCCTAGATGTTTTCCAGCTTTCACTTTTGTACAGATCCTGAGGAGAAGGACTAAGCAGGTAATGGAAACACCTTAATATTTTGTGTTCCTCATGAGCAAATTAATCACAGTTGCAATTAAATATGCAATGACATTTGTAAAGATGTACAATGCAGATGAATTTAACCTAAGTCATTCTCAGCAGACCTGTTCTACATGCAATATAAGTACTAAAAGAGAATACAACTTCTTTTTCCTTCTGGTGTCCCTCAAGACTCCTTGCTAAAGTCATCCGCATCATACTGTGGGCTTTATCCTGGGATGCTTATGTGAAATTGATTATTTTTACTCTCTCAGTAAAAAAAAGGAACATAAAATGCAAACATGAGTAACTAAGGCAATATTAAGCAATGTTGTGATGCCAAAGCAGTGTAAAGAGGCCTCTGTGTAAATGAAAATCAGACTTTATGTTTATGTGAATTACACATCTGCAAAATATCTATAATATAGAACATAGCAGTTGTTTAATTTTTACCTAATTAGAGAGGCTTGAAAACATCTGGCATTTGACACCAATCCATTTTTTTCATTGTGTCCTCTCTTGGTAAGTTGGGAATGGAATATAATATATCCCTCGAGATGCGCTTTAGTTTATGACAGGTGTGCATTTCCTAGCTGGTCATTCATTGTATGACACTATTTGTTTCCCACAGATACAGCTGGAAATACATTTATTTGGCAGTGAGGAATTTGCAAGGGGGGGGAAGAAACTGGTTTAGGAGGAAACTTACATCAGAGATGTAGATATATAATGTTTGCACAGAAATCTCAATGTGGCATTTCATAACTTTCATAGACATTTGCTTTGTCAACCAGAATATCATAAATTTAACAAAGAATTGGTGCAAAATTTCCAATATTAGTATAAAAAGTAAAATAAAATGTGTTTTGTCAAACTATAATCACTCCCATAGCATTTGTAACTTTTTACTTAAGCACTGAGCAAGTTACTCCTGTTGTGCTTTCTGCTGCTAGGAATACGGGGATGAGTGAAGTCGTCCAACTGTTGGCCAGGGGGTGCTTTGGGCTCTGTGTGGGGTCTGTGGGCAGGGAACAGGGAGCTGAGCTTTCTCCTCTTTCCTCATTCTAGAGGATGTGGGAAGCCCTGGGACTGCATGAGAGATTGTGGGAAAACCTTGACATAGCTCATATGGAGACTCATTCTCTGGTGACAAAGAGCAGCTCTAGATGCGCTGCTCCCAGAGTGTGCTTGCTGAGGAGGAGCATCAGTGGCACGTGGTCTAGGCTGGTGCACCCAACAGGCCAGCCATTGCCTGGGCAGCAGCTCTTAGCTGTGCTGGTAAACTCCTACCCTCCAAAACAGCCATGCAGACCACCTGTCAGCAATGGACCCAAGCTGACTTCCCAGTTACGCCTGGAAATAGCTTGTGAGTGTTCCCCACAGTGTAAGTCAAAACCGCACCAGAAGGGAATGATGCACGTGGCCAAATTGTAGTGCCTGGGAGCATCCCAGTGTCACTAACTGGTATAGGCATACTCCAAATGTCCCTGTGTAATTTATTGCTCTTCACTTGGACTTTCCCTGGAAAAGCCTATGAGCATATATACAGAGTTGTGAAAATTCCTAGTTTAGCTAAAGTTCACGGCATAAAAAAGGCCATTTCCCTAATCCAGGATATGTTTTTTAATTGCAACACTTCTGGTTTTGTTGTTGTTGCTATTTTTTTTTTTCATTTTAAACTGAGCTAATCTTTATAAAATCTTCCACAAATCTTTTAGTCATGTAATTCCTTGCCAGATAAAAATATGTAGGACATGTGTGTGTTTTAGCCCCATATGAATATCTCATGAAGCACATGCATTCAGACCACAGGTACTGTGAACTTACTGTTTTATATTGCAGGCTCTCTCCTTGTCCTCAACCAAAGGAAATGACTATGTTTCAAGTTTTTCTCCTCAGATGAATGAAAGATGGTGACTAATTTTCTGTATTGGATTTGGCACCAAAAATAAAAACCAAAACAACAAAACAAAATCCAAAAATACCCAAGTCAAAAAAACCTACCAAAATCCATCATAGCTTTGTAATTGGGAATGGATTTTTTTTCCCATATAGAATATGGAAAACCTTCACTCCTGGTGGAAACAGGCCTAATATAATGCTGCTGGACATGAAGAAATGAAGTTGGTGTAGGTTTTAATAATTATTTTTCTCTGATCTGTTCATGTTTTCTCTCACTTCATTTAAAAAAAATTTAGTCTTCTGTTATTCTTCTGAAGTTTTTTCTTGTCCTGTCATGCCCCCCTCAAAAAAACAATGCTTGATCTGATGACATTGTCAAAATGGATTTATGGATTTGTTTACTAACCAGGATTCAGAATGGGATGAAACAAGTTTGCATTTAGGAATGGATATGACAGATGCTGCTTTCTGAGAGATTATTCTTGTCATAATTTTTAAAAATAGATTGCTATTGTAAAATGATTCATAACTAAAGAAAATTGAGAGTAAAAGAAGTACTTATATAAGTTCTGAAAATGGCAGCCTGGCATTTCTTAAGCTGAGAGGTGAAATGTAGCAGCTCTGTGAAAAGCATTTCCTCTTTTCTTTTTGGCATGTTTTCACTTATATCCAGGGTGGTCCTGAGGATTTGTGGGCTCAGAGAGAACAGGAAAGATTTCTCATCATATATTCCTTTTCCTCCTATTTCACTCTTCTTTCATTGTTTGTTCTTATATATGTGTGTTTATATATATATATATATATAATATTTTCTTTCTTTCTTTCTTTCTTTCTTTCTTTCTTTCTTTCTTTCTTTCTTTCTTTCTTTTTCTTTTTCTTTTTCTTTTTCTTTTTCTTTCACGTTTTTCTTTCTTTCTTTCTTTCTTTCTTTCTTTCTTTCTTTCTTTCTTTCTTTCTTTCTTTCTTTCTTTCTTTCTTTCTTTCTTTCTTTCTTTCTTTCTTTCTTTCTTTCTTTCTTTCTTTCTTTCTTTCTTTCTTTCTTTCTTTCTTTCTTTTTCTTTTTCTTTTTCTTTTTCTTTTTCTTTCACGTTTTTCTTTCACATTTTTCCACTCTCTCCTGTTGTGCTTGGGTCCAAAAAGTGCCATCTCAAATGTTTGAATCCAAATGTGTCCTCTATCCTTAAAGGACAACACATGCAGCCCTAAGCCCCTTCAGAGAACACACTTCTGGCATGAATTTCTTGGGCTGGTGCGTGGGAGTGTCTGCTCCCAGGGGCTCCCAGCCTTGCTGAGGTTTTGCTGCTGCTTTTTGGGGCTCCCAGCCTTGCTGGGGTTTTGCTGCTGCTTTTCCCCATGTAGTCCCTCTGCCTGCCCTGAAGGAAAAGGATGTTTTGCACTTTGCTGCCCTGCAGGAAGCCCACGGCAGGGATGAGGCTTGATTTCCCTCTGCCCCATTTCTTGCAACTCCATTGATAGTTGGTTGTTTTGGTTATTTTGTTTGGTTGGTTTATCACTTCTCAGAATTGCACTTACAGCTTTAGCATAGTTGTGTTTTCAAGTCTCTGAATCTTCTCCCAACTGCTTTTCTCAGTCACTGTAATCTAATATTCCCTGGTTTTTACACTGAAAATTTCAGGTCTTGTTTCTTCCAAAATATGCATGTTAAGGCTATTAAACCCTCCTAGACCTTAAACCCTGCTCAGTCACATCAGAAAATTGGTATTTTTTAAGTCATTGTGGAAGGAAAATAATCTTGCCACTTCCATTTACTAGTATCACAGCCAAACCAGATGATGTGAGAGCACACACTGGCATTGAAATAGCCCTTGCTGAGGAGAAGCACATTCCAGAGGAAATTGATTTCCATGTCACCAACTTACACATATTTTGAAAATTAGGTTCTCAGCCACAGGTTTCAGAGCTGATTTATTTGTCTTTATTTTTGCTAAATTTGTTCAAATGAATTTTTGTTGAACTAACAAGTTGCCTCTGACACAGGCTGAGGAAAGGTTCATGCAAAGAATGCATAGTGCAGGCCAGCGTGTCCGTGGAGGTCAAGCCAGCCTTGTGAAATGCACAGAAATGGTTGATGGCAGTGTCTGACCAAGTCCACCAAAACAGCTCAGGGATCCACGAAGCCTAAGCTGGAAGGCAATAGTGTGGTCTGCTCTCTGTTTCTCACAGGCTGCTACACTTCATCCCCTTATCCATGCTGAACACATTGCTTCCTGTTTAAGTTAAACATGCCTTCCAAAAAGGCATCCGGTTTTGATCTGAAATTAGGGAAGGTTTGCTTTGATAGCTTTTTGTTGAGGATTGACAAAGTCCAAACAAATGATTACTTTCAATTTAACTTTATCTGGCATCAGCTTCTGACCACTGAGGATTATGCTCTTCAATTAATGAGCCTGCTGTTTTTCTCTATGACATAACTGCATGTAGCCATGTCGTCTGTCAGTCTTCTCCTTGTTAAGCTCAGTCTCTATGTCTGCCTCTTGAAGATATTTTCTATGCATCACATCCTTTCTTTTGTACCTTTCACAATGTTTTCAATAGTCTTTCAGGGGTGCAAGCTGTGGATTGTAGCTGGCATCTTAATATGTTACTGTGTGCCTCCTGGCAGTTATGGCAATTAAGAAAATATGTTCTTTGATATAACATATAAAAGTTGAATGCATTAAGTGAATTATCCCCATATAGATTAATTTAAGATTATGGATCCAGTCACTGCCTTCAAGCTGGTGACAGCTTTCCTCCTGTTACATCAGTATGTATGTGGCTGGTACTGGTTTTCAGGATTCTGTAACCATTTTAGCCTATGCCAGAAGGAATTTTTTTTTCATGAAGCTGCTACATGCTTTAAATTAAAAATTTATGTTTGCCACATACTGTGAAATGTTCTCTTCATGTTCTCATCACCAGTCATAAGATGTTTGAAATTCTGCTGGCTCTCTTTTGAAGAATAAAGAAAAAAAGAAAAAGGAACGATTCCTCTGGTCTAAATTAGGTTTTGTTTGTGTTTTCATTGATAATGTGATTTACTGAAGGAGTGAGAGAAGAGGAGAAAAGCTTAGGAGAAGGTACAGATAACTCCCTAGCTGGTAGGGTGGTTTCCTCTCAAGCTGGAGACTGGTGATAATAATGGTGTGTCATTCCCATGCTGAGGACCTTCTCTTCGCTCAGATGACTTCAGCCTTGTGGAATCTCCTGCACCTCCTGGCAGCTCAAGGGAAATAGCTCACCAAAGAACTCTTTTGCCATGCTTTGCTTTCCTTAGCTGCCATACTTTGCTTATCAGAACCATTTCTTTCACTTAACAAAGTGTGCATCCCTGGGTCATAAACTTGGCAATGGTTTTGGTAATTGCTGTTTGTATTGCACATGGTCAGTGCTTTTCCTTGTCATTAATGCTCTCTTAATCTTGTCTGGAATCCTGCAAATGTCAGGAATTCAGGCAAGATATGGCCTGGATTTTTCAAAGCAGATGCACTTTGACCCTTTTTAGGAGATGATTGAGGTGGACTGCTGGAGTTACTAGTTTTCTTTACCTTCCTCCACCCCCCTTCTCTAAATAAACCCCCCTAAATTATTCAGTGCTAGATGTCTGCTTGCACAGCAGATCTAGGGCTAGGAAAGCATGCTAGTGACTCTTGTGAGCAATGTATTTATCCCAGCTATTAAAGAAAATGAACTTTGTGAAAAAGATATTGTGGGGGTAGGAAAAACTAGTTGTATTGTATTCCTTATATGAGGATGGGAGAGGGATTTTATCAGCAGTTCATGCCTGTCTCCCCAGTCCCACTTGGAGGTTTCTCTTTATCTTTGTCAGCATACCCTATTTTGCATACGCCAAATTGCTCCTTCTTTGTCACTTGCACGTTCAGTCTTCTGGTGATTGATGTATTGCAGCTTTTGTGGGAATATTTGTAAAACTTGATTGCTTGGCTTTTGACTCTTTTCCATGGCTTAGGTCATGAATTAGGCAGTTGTTCACAACTCACATCCCCTGATGAGCTCAGTGATACTACCTGGAGAGCCACAGGGGTGGTGTCTGACCTGTTTAGAATAATATGTGCCTGAAAACTAGGGAAAGGCATTCAGTATATTTGTGTCCTAACATATTAGGTCCTTTACTTCCTAAATCATGAGACAATTCAGATTGTATACTTAGCAATTAAGTATGCAAAACTATTTCTGTCACGTCCAGTTAGACATGGCTTCTCAAAATGTGCTTGATGTGGCTGAGCAAATCTCAGTATATGACATTATTTCTGAATTTTCATTAGTACTCAGTTTCAGTTTCACTGATCTGATTTGCTGGGAGGCTGATGTACGAAGTGACCCTGATTCTGCAGACGCTGGAGAATCACAGGAGATGGTTGGTATTGCCAGTTTCCTTGTACTTCTGAATGAGCTTTGTGTTCTCTACCTTTCACCTTGTGGCTTTCAACATGAGAGCTAAAAGAAACCTATTATTTTTATTAAAGTCATATGTTAGTGTCACTTTGTAGTTTTCTTCTGTGAAATGATTATTGAAACTAAAGTGATTAAATTGCTATAACCTTGTGCTGTCCTCATTTGGTATAGCACTGATCTGAGTGGATTATCTGTAAATGCTGAGTAATCCTTGCCTCAAACTGGGATTATATAGCTGGTAATAAACAGCGTCGTAAAACTGACATCACTCAGCCAATGTTTTCCTTTAGACTTAAATGATGGTTTGTATACACTTTAAAGAGAAAATTTCTCCCATTAGAAAGGCTGGGGGAAGCCACCTGGAAAGCACACTCATCTGCAAGTGCAAGCTTTGAGCCTAGGGTGGTCAAATAAGTTAAAAAGACAGAGAGAGAAATAGAGTAGAAAAAATAAATGTGTACAATTCCTCTGTCTTGCACATTTTGCAAACAATAGCCAGAGGGATGGCTTTGACCTTAAAATAAGGTTCACTTACAGCACCATGGATTTATCTTGCCTGATAGTTAATATTGTTCATATTTATGAAGAGTGGGTTGCTTATTCAGAAAATTTGCTTCCTTTTTAACTAAATTATAGTGCTAAAGAGACAATCTTTCAAAATGCAAAGTGATGGTGTGTTATTTGGCATACAATACAATTTCTTTTTTTTTCCATAGCTGAAAAGCAGATGTGTTTTCACTTTGACTCTGATCTCAGCTTTTGAAATCTTAGAATCGACCTTGTTACACTAACACGATTTAAATATTTCATATGTAATCAGTTAAATTCTGGTAGCAGGAAGTCACAAATGACTCTATGTATGTACATAAAGAATAGTGAGATATTTTGCCCAAAGTCATAAATTAAAATAGAATAGTCAGATATTTTGCCAAAAATCATGAAGTAAAAATCTATTGACAAATCTCAGACATTTAAATTTATTATCTGGTCCCTTGCACCTAGACCCAGTTGCTCATTGACTGATGTTAGAAATTATGCACCTCTATGGGAAAGTTTTTGGTGATCTTCCTCTCTGAGAGCCAGACTGCAAAAGCTGAAAGGGCCATCTTCTATTTACATGCAAACAAGTACATAAAGTATTAAAAAAGCAAGCCATGGGTTACATTGTTGGAATTTCACGCAGTTCACTGGGATCTCACAAAACACAACTTTATTAGGGGGCTTAGTGCTGTATAGCCTCAGGAGTGAAAACCCAAGCACTCCATAGCTAGCTCTAACAGTTTTCCCTTTTAAGATATTGACTAGTTTATTTATAGTTACTTTGCTTTTTGTAACAGGGATAATGTCAATGACAAATGAAAGTTGTGAGAAAACCCCACTGTTTTTAGAACTTTTTAAAGAGAGGCTTTATATGCAGTGATTAGAGTTATATATAGCAAGCTGCTATGAACTGGGGAGAATTTACTTTTCATGAACATTTTTAATGTTTTTAATACATTGAGAATAAATGGTTTTGATTTTGCATCCGGTTTAGAATGAAAATGGCAAGAGGACGAAAGTAATGGAAAGGAGTAATGAGAGCAGAGGAGAAAGATGAAAGAATGACAGCAGCAGCTGTTGGGTAGAAAGGAACAAGCCTAAATCAACTGGAAAATTGTATCTATCCATATATATATTATGCATACTCTTTTCATAAGCACAGTACAAGTCAGAAGAGAAAGACATCAGAGGCTAAATGAAATGAATTTGCAGGTTATATCTGGGCACTATACCATTGTTTGCACGTTCTTTTCCTAGATCAAGACCTACCTACTAAAAGTAAACACATCTTTTATGGGAGAGGCAGCAAGGTTGTCTTTACACTTTGCACCATCTGCGTAGTGTGCACTCTTCCCTTGTGCTTGGCCTTCTTGCTGCAGCACATATCACAGCTTTCTCCTCTGCTGGAAACCCAGTGTTTGTATTGGATGGAGCTCAGGACAGGGAACTGTGTGTATAGGCATTAATTATAGGAATCAGGTTCATAAACTCGCCTGTTAGAAAATTAAACACAGACTTCAATTTTGCAAAGCTGCTATTTCCTCCACACCTATTTTCTTATTGCAAGAGATTTGTACAAATTTTCTGTGGATTAATAAGTGGTCAGTCCACATTTAACAGCAATATGATAAGTCAGACCTTTTAAAGTGGTCCTTGTTTGTTTCCATAGTTTCAACAATGGCTCCTAAAATTCTCTGAAGTGAAGCAGCTATCTCATCCTGAAATTTCCCCACAAAGTTTGCTGATGCTTGAACACAGAATGTCTGAACACAGAAACTGTTTTAGGACAGCAGACAGGATGGAGTTACACCAAATACCATCTCAAATGGGATGGGCAGCAGTGGGAGCTGGGGCTTGTGCTCCTGGAGGGAAGCATTCATAGCTGTGTGGGGGAGGCTTGGAGCACTGCAGAATGAAGAATTTATGCTATGTTTGGCCACAGGATAAGTTGTCAGCACATCCCTGGCCAGTTCAAACTTGTGCACAGATGCGTTCTGTGTGACTTTGATAGGTTAGTAAAGCAAAAGGGGGCTTTGGATGAGTGTGGCTTAAACCCTAAAAGGAAAGCTGCTGGCAAAGTGGTTTACTTTGGTCATCTTCTCTAATGGGAAGAGGCAAAGATCTTTAATTTCTCAATTCTTCTAGTGTGTAGTAGAGAGGTGGTTGTTAGCAGGGTGCACTTCAGCCAGCAAAATCATCTGGTGTGCTGCAGTCTCTTCTATAAAGTGTGTTGCTGTAGAAAAGTTGATATGTGAACTAAAGAAGATATGTCACTATGGTTCTAAAACTAAGTATATCAGCCCTTGCTTTTGTGTAAATAAGGAAGGAAATAAATTTAGATTTTAAAATATCCGCAAAACTTTTTCTTCCTTTCCTATACTGTCTGAATAAAATCTAGTCACATAGATGTGTAATTCATCCTCTTTTTAATCAAGAGCAAATTATAAAATGAAAGTCAAGGTATTAAGCTCTTTTCTCAAACTACTGAGATGATTAGGCTCCAATCTGATGTTTTAATTTCCTATCACAGGAGTTTTACTGTTTGCCTTAGGAGGAGTGCCTTAAGAGAGTTAGGTCTGTGATTCCCTAGACTCTCGTAACACATTCACAAGTCGGAATAACCCCAGACACTACACCGGATTCCAACTTCTGCTTTTGACAGCTATTTTTAGTCTGTCATATTTCTGCATTTGAACACTATCCCAGTTGAGATCCAGACTGAAAAAGCTGAAACTGCTAATCAGCATTTTTCCTCATGTGAGTGCAGATGAGCCACCCACAGTTTGTGGCTTTGTGCATCCCCAGGGATGGAGCCTGAGGCTGGTGCTTGTTGTCAGCCTTTCCCAGAGATCCATTTCTCTGAGTGTGTTGTCAGGGTGGCACCATGCCTGCCAGCACTGTCACCTCCAGCATCTTGTGTCTTGTCCATCCATGGGGTGTATGTGAGTTGTGCCTCCCATGACAGGCATTCTCACCATCTCCCCTGAGTCACTCTCACCATCTCAGTCCAGTTTGGTGAAGTTTAAGGCTGGGACCCTTTACTTGGAATGAGTGATGGTTGTAAACACCTTTCAGTCCTTCCAAGATCTAGTAATTTTGTTCTGTTTGTTTCCTGCATTACACCTCAAAGTCTCAAGCCAACTTTATGCCTTGTCATCAAAAAGTGAAATCTCACTAGAAGGGGGTGGCTTTCCCTTTTCACCACTCTCTCAAACCACAACTACTGTTTGGCTGCCCCATCTGTATGGCTATATGGCTGACAAAAAAGATGCTGGACTTCACTGAGTTCCTGGAGGAATGTTGGTCTTCCACACCCTGGGAAGGCAGAGGATCAACTTAAAAACTTAAAACCAGGGACAACTATGTAGTACTAAATGAACTATTGAAGTTTCCCTGTACTCATGCACACACACAGAGCCATAGGACATTATGTAGGAGAATTAATGGGTTCTTACAGTTCTGGTGTCTGTAGGGAAAATCATGAGTCCCCATGACTCACAGCAGAGTAGCAGATCTCCTTAGGACTGCAGGATGCCTTGGAAGGTGGCCAGTCTCTATTCCAGGAGCAAAGCAGCCAAATTCACTCCTGACTGTATTGTTTCTGATTTGGAACAAGCTGGGTTGATGCTGGACTAAGGGATCAAGCACCATAACCCACTGCACTTCCTTAGGTACTGATCCTTTCAGGATAACCACCATGCTTAGTCACTCTGCTGAACCTGCACTTGGACTGAAATAGCAGAGATCTATGGGTCCACACCAAAATTCACTGAAAGTCCAGGTCAGAAGTGAAGCAAAGCATCAGGGTTGAGCCGTTTTAGCTGATGCTGTGGTGGTGAGCTCCTTAATGGAAAAAAGAGCATAGGGCCATGTATGCCAGTTACAATGGGTCAGTGAGTTAGGAGACATATTGGCAATCTGTCTCATCACATCTTGGGCATTTTGTTGAAATTATAGAAGATTTTTATAGTGTAGATGTTTGTAGACATAAAGTATATTGCTGCGTTTGTGAAGAGAGGCAACCTTGCATGGCACAAGACAAATGCTGACTGTGTGCTGCTGTGTGTGCTCAGCAAATAGCTAAGATTCCTTCAGGGTTTTAGGGGATGGATCCATTCCCCAGTGCTTTTGACAATAGTATGGTAACAAAGGGAATAAAAAAGAAAAATAAGAGGCTTAAAACTGTCATTTACAGACTAGAAGCACCACAGATTTTCCCATAAGGCTTTCATGTCTTTATTCAAATTTCATATCGGCCAAACCAAATTAAACAAAAAGGAAATAAAGCTTCAAAGAAAGCCTTCTTGCAGCAGTTTATGCTGAATATTCTTCTGAATGGAAAGACCTTTCTTCTCTGCTGTTGTAATTTAGCATGGGAAAAACTGATGTTTGTGTGCATAGTCCTGCGAATCAATGGGGTAGTCTGTAGCTAGGAATCTTCCAGTGGAACTTTGCAGCAAAACAAATCACTAAACCAGTGTATCCAGAATATTTGTACTGGCAACAATATTGATTTGACTAAAGTTCACTAAATCTGCCTTAAATTTCTAAGGAAACTATATTTCTGTTAGTTTTATTCTAATACACACATTGATATTTTAAGCAGATGTCTTTGAGTTTTTTACCCTTTGCTTAGTACAAATAACTTCTTCAGTGATAGTGTTAGTGGTATCTCTGACAAAGTAATTTTCTCTGAGCTGCTGTAAATGTGATCCATGCAAATTATTTTGGTCCATCACTATCCAAATTAGGTGCTGAATAATGCATATTTATAAAAAAAAGCATATAGATAAGGGAGGCATTAAAAACTTTCAGAGGCCAGACAATAAGAAAAGAATCTGTTTCTCTTTCATGTGTTGAAGTGAAGCTATTAGTAACTTCAGATGTAATAGGGTTACAATGACACAGGGACAGAAGCAAGGAACAAAAATGAAATGAAACTGCCAATAGAAGCTCTAATTTTGAAATTTGCAAGCCTCGTCTCATTTGACATGCACAGAAAAGAGACAGTTTTAAAGGGTGATGGTATTATTTGTTGTGCAGTGCTATAATACTTTCCACTCATCTCTTTGGTAGTTTCTCCTTTTTTTCTTCCAGCTGTCTCCAAGACTGAAGAGGAAATGTAGCAACATCTTAAATATTTCAGCATAATGAAATAATATTATTATTTGAAAGTTGAAACTCAAGTGGTTTTGAATTCAGAAAACCTGGGGACCCAGAACTGTGGTTTGTGAAGCTTTTGTATATGCTACACTGGGTTAATATTGAAGCTTCTATTTTGCTTTAATATTATATTTCACTGATTAAGAGATTCTGTCACTTGATACATTAAAGAAGGGATAAAATTAAATTAGCTTAGCTTACTGAATTGAGGGATGTACCTATCATGATGCCAGTGGTCCAAGTTTTTTCTTGCTTACTTTTTCTTGACTATAAAGTGGATATTGAAGAATTTTTCAAATGTTGATAGACAAATCTTTGCTTAAGTGAGTTTCTTCCTGCAGAGCCCTATTCTGAGAGGCTGGGTTTTGTGACAAGCTGATATTGGGGAAACTCACTTTTGATGGGCACTTCAGCCATTACAAACCAAATGAGTTTTCTTCAATTAGTTTTCTACTAATATTTCAAAACTGTGTCTAACTTTTCTGCTGGAGCATACCATGCATGCACTGTGGTTCTGGTCTATGCATCACTTGCATCTTGTCTGACCCCTGTATTTGGGTTTTTCCTCTGTGGAAAGTAGGGAATGATGTTGTTTATTTGGGTTCTGTCCTTATAAGAAATAGTCTGGGCCCGGGAGACAAATGTAAGGCAGGGAAACATTCTCAAGTTCCCTGATCAGATATAACCTGAGACCTCACCTATGACAGCAAGTATTTCTGACTTACAAATACAACTCTTTGATGTGAGGTCATTAGTGAGCAGCAGTGGATTATACTGTCTGACATTTCTATATTTTTTGTGCATTGTTAGAAATCCTGAGATAGTAGTTCCTTGAAATTACCCCCAATTGCCTACTGTTTTTCATATTTAAGTGACTAAAGTGATCATAGCTTTTTGCATGTCACATTACTTGTCTGAAATGAAATAAAATTAAACAAAACCTGCTTTTCTAGCTTCTAAATCATGTGGTATGTCTAACTCATGTCTGCTTTCTCAAAAAAACATTGGTCATTTTATTAAAAAATTATGATGCAAATAGCCTGAATGGAAACAGTAGATTAAATGTTCTTGTAAAGTTTTCCAAGAGACCAGAATTCCCTGCCTGTGAAGAAGATAGTGTCCTTAATGTTACTGCAGGCATTGCAAGAGGAGCATAGTTATTTACTGCACTTACAGCTCTACTGCCTGTCCTGTCCTGCTGGGAATCAAAAAGTCACCTGAACTTTTTGAGCCTCTTAGGCCAGGGTGGAAAAGTTGCGCCAGTTTTTGTAGTTCAGAATAGATTATGGTTTTACAAGACAATATGGTTTACAGAGAAATGTCATGCCAAAGGTCACATGGCCCTCAACCTCTCAACTCAAATCGGTAAGTTCCCATTAAAGCTGAATTATTTGGAACAGGCCCTAGCATGAATCTACAATGAGAATTTAATTGCCTTTCCTCTGGTGTGAGATGCATAAACTCTGACATGCTTCCAGTAGGAGTGTATATTATATAAAAAACATTATTTTGATACCTCCATGGAAAGTTTCTTTTCTATTTTTGCTGTTGTGCATGGCTTTTTACTGTTGGATTTCTCAGTGAGAGAAATCCTGGATGATTCTGTGATTTAAAACTAGCGGAAGTTCTCTGTCACATCTGTGAATTTATTTCTTGTGAAACAATTTTGTCAAATTTACTATTCAGTTGGAATTAAAAAGTGAGAATTGTGTGTAGTGTTACTTAAGTTTACATGGTATAGGACATGTGAAGACCACCAGGGAATCATAATTCTGCTAAGTCCCAAGTAGCTAAAGAGGACAGCAGACAATTCATCTGATTCTGCATGCCCAAAGTGATAATTCATCATCCCACCCCTACAGCCATACATCCTATTGACTAATTTAAGCTATAAATTTGTACCCTGAAGTCTTCATCTTCCAGTATCTCTCTGACCTGTGAGACTACTACAGTCTATGAGACCACTAGTTTTCCTACTCCTTTCTAGCTGTCTGTCAGCCAACATATGCTGCCTTGCATGGAGAGTCTCCATTCCTGTTGGATTACCTTACCTTTCAGGTGCTTCAATAAACCAATAATTCAGATGCCTCTTGTTCTCACTTGCTAAGCAGAGTTTGAGATGAATCTTGGTGGACAATTGAAACATAATCTGTGAAAAATCCTTATCCAGTACCTGCCTAGTCTATCTTAAGCCTAAATGTGATGCACTTTTTCTCTTGCTGTCTTCCCCTGAGAAACACCACTAAGTCTTTCATACCTAATCCTGCTTAAAATACAGAACTTTAAAATACTAAGCTACATGGCACCTGATGGCTCCTGAGTGTTTTAGAAGAATCTCTTGCTGCTGCCACAGGGGTGGAGCACTGCACAAAAACTGCAGTTGTAGACAACTTTTGAACATTAGGCTGACAGGGTGGACAATGCCTCTTTCAGGTAGTGGTTAGACTCTGGAGTCCTGCCTCATGCAATAGAATATCCAATCTGTAGATCCTCTCTTGGGGATAGCCTGAGACTGAATGGGAATTCATGTAGGCAGGCAGAGAAAGCCAGCACTGCCTCAGCTGCTGAGTAGCCATCGTGACTCTTTAGGGAGTAGGAGACTCAGACCTTGCTTAGAACTATTTTCTTGGAGGCAGAAGAGGGAAAAGAGGCTGTTATGACAGCTCTGTTATGTGCAGTTCTCCTGCCTTTAATATCTGGCCTTCATTATTCAAAAATATCTTGGCCTCTGTGCATGGCATTGCATAGACTGTAAGGATAAAGTTTATGTCCTCAACAAGGCTGGTACAGAAATATTTTATGATCATCAATTTGCTTGGGTATATATGGGTGGCTTGTTACACAAAAGGATTCATTTTTGTCTCAGCCTCTGGTATCCTTTTGTCCCAGGGATCCTTTAAGGCCAGGGGCAGTCCATGTCCTAGCTTTGGACTTTCAGTGACTTACTGGAGATGAATTCCCTGAGAGGTTAGAGCTCTGCAGCAACTAACTGGTAGACACAAAAGCAGTTTACTGGGTTATACTTTCTATTGAAGCCACTCTGTAGTATCCTGATGGATGCTGTTTATGACTGATCCAGCCTGTTAGGACTTGCTCCCTTCAAAATTCTCTTTCCAGAAGCCCAGGGCATATGAGCAGGCCCAAGTAAACTAAAGTAAAGTATGCAAAGTAAACATTCCCCTATAATATTGTACATTTCAGTTATGAAAATGTGCAACATGATTGTCTGGGTAAAATTGGGCAACTATTATTTCTCCAAACTAGTCTTAACAAAGTTTCAAGATTACCTTAAAATAGTGTCAATCATATCTTAAATGTAAATATTTCATTTAAAAAATAAATACATCTCGATTCTTTTAATTCTGTTTTCAGTGGTGCTTAGGTACACAGGATTAATTTGTTTGACTAATTTTCAGCTTACAATCCAGGTAAAGACACACAACTGTTCAAAGCTTTTAAAATTTGTTTTCAGTGTTAATTCTTCAACCATGGTTAGAAAAACAATTCTTTCAGAAATCTGATCTGTACTGCTTCATTTTGTAGTGTTTTTGGCTTCTTTCAGCTGTCTTCCAAACCTGCAGTAATGGCATTCCTCTATTATTCCTATTTGCTTGCACAAATCCTAGTTAAAGAATGCAAGCAAGGAATCAAACTGTCTTCTAAATCAGCAGAGATTTGAACTGAATGGACCAAAAATACTATTTTCCTACAGTCTTTCACAGTGCTTTAATTAGCTCTTGTTATTTAAGACCATCAAACTTCTGCAGTTGTGTTTGTGTCAAAAATATAGTTCTCTTTCATTAAATATAATTAGGAACAACCTTCAGGAACAAGAAAAAAAGTAAATTATGTTTTCCTAGTGGTATGGCTTTCTTTGTTTAACATGGGAAGGTAGCAGTGTTTAACATAGGAAGGTAGTTCTAGTGTTTTGCCTCATCCTCTGTAAAGGAAATATTTTTCAGTCAAAACCCCCTTTATACCAGTTACACTAATAACCTCTCACACATTATTTCAAAACAAGTTTCAACAGGATAGAGCACTGCATTAAATGCATCACAGCTGTTACATATACTCTTGAGTTTTGATTTACCTCTGTCACAGTAAAAATAGATTTTTATAAATGGATGTTTCATGCTTTTCACTCTAATGTATGACATACAGTGAGACTCACATTTCCCTTAAATAATGGTTTAGCCACTGTGGATTCCTATCACAGCTGTTGAACAATGACACCAGAGCAGATGATTTAACAATGACAACAAGAATTCTGTGAAAGCTTCAGATTCAAACTGAATTCTTGCTCAGAGGCTCCTAAAACAGACTTTCCAGCTTTCCATCAAAAAATGCAGCACTTTGGTGTTCCAAATTTTTGTTAAACACAAATGATAGATGTTAACCCAAACAGACTTTGGGAAGAGGGCATTTTAAAAGGATGTTACCATGTGTAGCTGCTCTTAGGAGAGAAAAATAAAGTATAAGCCATGAGCTTCAAGTCTTGCTAATTTACTCTGAAATAAATAAACCCAAGGGACTTAAGAAAATGTGACATAAATTTGTTTCAAGAAAATGTGAATGACAAAATATCTGAATATTAATTTGTATTACACAGTTTCTTTCCGTTAGAGATTTTGGTTTGTTTTCCTCTGGAATTGTTTTGTTGCCACAGGGTAATAGATAAAAAATACCATTAGACATCTCTTTGGAAAACTTTTTATTTCAATTCTTTCTCCCCTTCTTTTATATTTTAATTTTAAGAAGAAGAACAATAAAGTCCATTAGTAAACTCTGAACTAGGTCCAACTCTAAAGACTAAGTGTAGGAGGTTAAGACTTCTATGGCTTTCAGAAATTTTGATTAAGTAGGGCAAAAATACTTTATGGTCAATTTAATGGTTTTACTGTTATTGTTGGGTTTGTTTTTTATTTCTTTTGTATTACGGTCTTTTTTTTTTTTTCTTGAAACTGCTAACAGTTGAAAGTCAGCAAAATATCTGGAAAACCTGTATTACACTCAATGTCAGAAGGTGTCTTTTGCCATCTTTGAAATTATTTTTTCTTATAGATAATAAGAATGAAAATTTTATATGTCAGTATAAAAAGGTATTTGAAAACACTGATGTGCATTATAAAGGTCTAATTTTATTATGTTTGCTTGCATATTGAGAATTTACTTTCTCCTGTGTTTTGTTCTTCCAATACCTGAGGGAATTTTTTGAAGGTTGGAATATTATTCAACATAAACTGACATTTGAGAGTTCATGAAAAATAATTTAAAAACCGTAAACCAGAAATAAACTCTCATCTTTCTAGGAAAAAAGGTTGCCACATATCTGCACTAGCCAGGATTATAAGTTTGGAGGTACATTTTGCTGGAGTTATCTTTTATAAGTACACTTTTCCCATTTCTTGATCCTAAAGCACAGAAGGTCCTGTCAATTCAGGTGTTACATTTTAATGTATCAATTTAGAGAGAAATTTTATTTTTCTTCCCTGATGTCTTCTTCTACTGAGCATAAGCATCTGTGTGTAACAAGAGAAAAGAAGTGTAAGCTGTAATTTTAAAGAAACTGCACTTGGAGACAATGGGACTATCGATTAATATAAAGTTAAACATGCATCTAGTATTTTGCATTAATAACTTTAAAGGAAAATATTTCCTTGGAAGGCATGCTACTGTAGGAGCTAATGTCATAACAAATTGCTTTTCATAGATTCTGAAACCCTCTGCTGTATAATAATCTGTGCTTCATTGGGAAGGAGAATTTGTGCCCCAGTGTGCACTCCAGAAGAGCAGAAAGGTCACATAAAATCCAGGATTTCACAACATCTAAAACATGCAGCTTGTTGCTTGCTCTTTTTTGTTTATTTCAGAAGCTGAAATATTTTGTGTTCTGTTCTAGGAAATGGGCCAATCTAACACTTCAAGTGACTAAGTATTTCTCATATGTCCCAAGGCTAAGCTCTGGAGAAGAAGGTTGTGAAAGAGGTAATGGAGTAATATCTTAAATTGAAAGAGCAGGATTTTGTGCAAGATTTTAAAAGGCTTACAGTTCTTACTGCTATTATAATGAGTATCTCAGTCATATCTTAAATAATATCCCAGATAAAAGTACCATTGTTAAAGGCTGTGCAAATTTATAGGGTGAGGGTTTTGAGAAGAGTTGAGACAAGATGAAAACAGTCATGTGGATACAGTTATTCCAGCAAGTAGATGAGGAATATAGCAGAGATGAAGTAGTTGAGATATAAACTTTTTAGATTAAAGATGTACTTTAAAATGTATTTTGTGAGAATATCCACTTGTAGACAAACATGATGTCCTAGAGAGTTGCTTTTAAAGTTCTAGTATTTTCAAATACTGACACTAAAAATATATATTTGTCTTTTCCGCCAGCAGCTGTGTTTTGATAAATGAAATTTTGGCAAATATTATGAAAACATCGGAAAGATAACTGAGAAAGAAATCTTTTTTGAAAAAAGACAACAAGTTTATCTTTAATGATAATAACTTTTCACCAGTCACTAGATGTTTGAATTAATTCAGGCCTTGGATTGAAACAGCTCACATGCCTCAAAGTTAGACCTAGATCTGACAGATATATGTGGATCTGTGAGAACTTCTCCTTGAAACAGAGAGGAAAATGTACAAAAACATAAAGAAGAGCGCTAACCCAGTGCAATGTGCTGTGAATCCACCAGTCTTATCCTTTCTTATGCTATCATAAGTATGAAGTAAGTCAGTAGAATTAAATTCTTAAAAACTCCTAATGCGGAAAAAGAATTATGTTTTGTTTTTGGTTTTCTATCACTTTTTTCCTGTTTCAAATCCTAAAATATTTGGCCCGGGACTTAATTTCTATGCTGTTCACAATTAACAAAAAAAGGCCTTCCAGAATAACCATCCCTCTCTGGCATTTCATGTGACAGCAGGGAAAGAAAAGACCCTCTATACAATGCTGAGCTTAAAAATAAACTTTTCGGGTTTGCAAATAAGTGAAAGCACAATGGAATCCTGTGTTTCAATCTCGTGTGTGTATTCATCATGGATGCCTAATTATGAAGCATAGAACTAAAGCTGAACTGTGTACCCCTGGTTACAGGACCCAGGGGATGACTGGATTCACTGGTTGTAACTTGTTCCTCAGGGGCCAATTAAAAGCACACCAGGTGAAGTTAAATAAAAAAATATATAACTCCTGTATAGTACAGATTTTACTCATTGCTGAAAACTGGCATCAAGAGAACCTTGGTAAACTGCACTTTTTATTAACTGCTTTATATGAAAGTTTTAGCACTACCTGTAAATTCCCATTTGTGTCACCATTTATTGTGAGAAATACAACTGGAGAAAATATTTAGATACATAGTTCTTCTGCTACCCTTGTGAAAGAAGTGTTATCTTTGCTAAGAAATGGTCTCTGCACTCGTGCAGCCCCTACAAGAAAATATTCCTTTCTCTGCTGATGTTCATGTAGAGCACTGTATGAAGGAATTTCAGATTCTGTTTATATCAGTAATTTAATCTTGGAGTCATAAGAGTGTGTTTATTTTAGCTCTGCTGGTGATGAATTCTTTCTGCTTTCAGATAAATCATAGTTAAGAGAGTTGTTGAATAATTCATCAATATAATTTTGAATACTTTAGTGTATCAGATCTCAGAAAATATAACTACAAAATGAACAGGAAAAGCATAAAGCGCCCATAATGTATGGCAAATGCATGTGCATGAAAAATATGGGCTTTGTCTGTTTTCTCATTTTTATCTAGTGTTACACTGGTGTGGTTGCTTGAGTTTAATAGGACTAGCTCCCAGTCTGCAATGACTCAAATGGTAAAAGAAACAGGAATATGATCTGATATGCCTGGGTGAAATGGAAAACACAGGAGCAGATATACCCATTGCAGTAATGTGTTGGCTCATGTTTAAACATAAATGTCTGTATCAACAAGCCAACAGCCATTAATAAACAGCTGCTAACCCTGCTGGAGATTTTATCATATGCATGAGTACATTTTGCTAATGAGAAAATGCTTCGTTTATCAAAGTAACATTGGTTTCATGGAGATGTAATTCAAAGTTTCTTGTGCTGTACTGGGAATACCAAAGGAAGTAAAGAATGTATTAATTGGTATTAGAGTACTGGAACAGATTTAGAAAAAATAATTGGTGAAGAAATCGGCATTCTAGTAAGACTGGAAAAGCCTTTAACTGAGGAACATATTGTTTGTGGAGGGTTTGCTATCAAGCTTGTGGGAAAAACCAACAACTATTCAAGGCAAAACAAAAGGTCAGGAACACTGAATTTCTGGAAACCCCTATCATTTACACTTTTGGTCAATAAAAATAGTCTGAACCACGCATTTAAATACACTCTGTAAGTAACTGGAAGAAACAAGCATTCCCAAAGGTCCCTACATCCTATCTTGGACACAGAGGTTTAATGCAAGTGATGTGAACTACTGTCTGCAAGTTCTGCTGTCTCTCTGATGCATAGCAGAGTTGCTTCCATGGGGGTCCCACATCCCTGCAGATCACACATACATTTGTTATTTATGAACAGAAAGTAACTTAGTATGCTACAAAGCACACGAGGGACAAGTAACAAAGAATTTGAAAGCAATGAGTAAATTAATAAGCAGATATCAAAATGACATTAATATTAAATAAACTTCCAACAGTTCCAATTTGCAAATATTAACCTGTGTTGGTTGTTGCACATAGGACACTCATTAGAAGCTTTTTTATTTTTCCAACAGAACAAAGCAGCTTTATATGAATGTTGTTTCCCTTTAAGGCTTTATAAATCTGATGCTCTGAGACATCTGGACACTCACTAAAATTCCTGAGCCTATAAACTTACAGAAACTGTTTTGTGAGGGTCGACATGAAAACTTATCCCCAGAAACCTTGGTGAATCTGAAAATCACAAACTATGCAATTAATTTTTAAAAGGTTAATTTTTTGTTTGTTTTTATTTAACTGTTACTTCAGTTTGTTGGCAGAACTCTACATTTAAAATCCCAAAAATAAACATAGATATAGAAACTTTGTTTCAGCCTTTGTTTATATCAGCCTTTGTTTCTTTTATAGCAAAATTGGAAATACGTGAATATGTGAAGACTTGAACTAATTTTGTGGGAGTCAGTAGTTGTTATAACTCCTTAATTCTTTATTACAGTCTGCAGCTGGAATTTTGCTATGTTTTTTATATTTGTTCTTGACTTCTTGAAGTCTGTCAACTCTAAAGCTTTTGAAAAGAAATGTTGAGTTTAGAAAGGGTCTTTATTGAAGAAAGTTCCATCAAGGACTTACAGAAGCTAGTGGAATCATGAGGTAATGAGAGCTGATCTTTGCAAAAGTCAGACAAGCTTGGGCTAGAAGTACAGGACAATTATTTTCTCTATCAAATCACAATGACTGTTGAGTATACCCATTAAACTGCATGTAATTGCCAATCCTTAAATAGTTTTATCATGTGTAAATGAACAATAGGGGGTTTATATGAGCTATAAATACTGAGTAAGAAATCTTCTGCTAAAAGTGGCTCATACTCAGAGCAGTGGAAAAAAGAGGAATGTGGCTGATGAACAGACTGAACAGAACAGTAGTTTGACAAACATCATGGGAACATAACCATGTTATTTATTAGCTATGTTTACCTAGTGATCCCAAAACTGTGATCCTAAAACAATTCACCATTTGCAAGCCTATTGAAAATGGCCTCTACATAGAATCATATCAGATATTGACATTTAAGGCATCTTTCTGGCAAATCAAGGGTGTAAAAGTGCCAGGTAATTTGTCATAAATTCTTTAGGCTGAGGATTTACAAATTTGAGGATGTACTAGAAGGGATGCTCCTGGCTGGGGGTAGGACTGCTGTTGTCTCAGTGGAATGACACTGTTCCCAAGGCACATCCCTTGCCCTGGGCACACAGAGTTGTGTGCCAGCTCCACGAGGTCGCTGTGGCTTGGTGCACCCAGCTGGGATCAGCCAGAGAGAAAGGAAAAAGGACCTGCTGGCATAAGTGGCAGCACGAGAGGACCATGCACAGCACTGGCCTGACATGAGTGTTGTGTGTCTGCTCCATCAGTATCTGGTGTTTCCTCCCTGAGCTTCTTGCCCATCTGCCAGGCCCACTGGTTACATCTTCTCCACTTTGCATTTCAGACCAGTGCCATCTGGTATGAGTTCCAAAGAAGCCTTAGAATGATTTTTTTTTTTTCCTTTTTGTGGGCTGTGTATAGCTTCTCACTGAACTACTGTACATCATAGTCCTGGAAAAAAAAAAAAAAAAAAAAAAAAAAAAAAAAAAAAAAAAAAAAAAAACAAAAA
>VZRH01005593.1:181409-257374 GCA_013397555.1 Urocynchramus pylzowi | reverse complement strand
TTTTTTTTTTTTTTCTCTTTTGATAACACCTGTGAAGATTTGAGTTCTGCTTCATTAGTTTTAAGTTCTGATTGATGTAATGATATTTGTCCTGTGAAGAAATAGCCATTTATTTGCCCTAAAAGCAACATCTATAATTTATGCATTTACAACAAAGTGTTTGGGATAATATTCACAAGTTTTTAAATTTAATAAAAAGTTAGTAACTTCTGCTTGTAGTAAATGACTCTTAAAAATTAGCTAGAGGTCACCTATTAGTTCACAGGCCCCTGTAAATTCACATTTAGTCACAGGACCAGAAATATACCAGTGCAGATGGCAGTGAGGTCACTCTGCCAGCTCAGCCATTTTTCTGAAATTTAGCCTTATGACAGGTTTCATTTCTCTTCCTGATCCTAAACTGGTCCAATTGCATCTCTCTACAAAGTTCTTTTTCATTTCTCCACCCTGTATTATTTTGCCATACCTGTGGTAGTTGGATGTGGGTAGTAGTCTTTCACAGCACCACTGAAAAATCATAAATGTGAGCATCCTATTTAAAATAAAATTTTAACTCTGCTTTGTATGGAGAAAGGCAAGAAAATCTGAAGTAAGGGCTGCTTTGTTTCATGCCAGTGTACAGGTGCTGGTGTAGCACTCCAGAATCAGTGAGCTCCCATGTGTGCATGCCTTCAAACTCAGACATTCACAGGATGAGGCTTTCAGGTTGGAGGGCTGTCCTTTAGAGATGGCAATATGGCATCAGTCTTACATTGCAAGAATCAGCCAAAGAAAAATCAAATTCATTGAAACACAGTGTTTTTTTAATCCAAACTACATATACACCACAAGTGTTTTCAAATAAATGTCTGAGTTGGCACTCAGCTCAAATCACCCAGATCTTGTGCTTTTCTAGCAATAATCCTTATGTAATTACACATTTGACATGTGAGAACTACCAATGTGGTTTGACACTGCTTAACAATATGTAATCTTTCATGCTACAATCTGTAATTTTCATAGCTGTATGAGAGACTATATGCTGTCAGCTCTCTGCAGTCTGGGTTCATTGGAACTGACAGGCTGCATATTTGTTAGCTTATTTTTGCTTGCTCAATGTGGAACTGTATATTGAATTCAAACTCTAATTAAGTGAAATTGAGAGGTAATTCCTAGAGTTAGAATACTGCTAATCCACTCTTGCTATTGTAAATCTGCAGAATGGATGGACTGAGATTACTGTTGCCTGTGGAAGACAGCCTACTGGTCTCTGATTTTCCATCAAAAGATTATGGCTTCCAATTTTAGATAGCTGTTCTTCAGCTGATTTCCTAATAAGTAATGAAGAAATGTTGTAAGCATTATAAAATAAAGGGAGCTTTAAACTGGAGATAATTTCTGAATGCCTGACTTTCAGTCTTAATAAGAAAATTATATATGGGAATTTCCAGACTCAAAATCCACTTTGCTTTGATTTATACATAATATTTTGAGTGACAGTGGGAGAACAAGCATTTGAGATATGACTTCAGTTTTCCTTAATCTCTTCCTCCCATATGGAAAGGTAAATATCTGATTGAAATAACAGCACAAGCTCTAGAATTGGAGAAGGGTAAAGTATTTACATAATACACAGTGTGCATTAGGAAAAGTATTTTGAGAGATTTGCAGACAGCTCTTCTACTTAGAAGACAAAAAAAGTCATGCCTTAAAACCAAACAGATGCACTAAGCATACATAGAAGGATTTGATAGAAGATAATAGTTAGCATACCTTACTGCTTCTTCCCACAATGGATTATCACAGCTCCCCTTTTTTTGTTCAAATTTGATTCTGGTGCTTTTACATTTTTGGCAGGCAAGTTCTTCTATAAGCAGAAGAGACCAAGTGACACTTTTAACTTTATGTCAACCCTCATCATAATTCACTGAATACCCTGAAGGCATGCCTTTAGGGTGAACCCTAATGAATAGTTTGTTTCACTACTAGTGGCTTCTAAAAATATGTGCAAAATGTCCTCTTCTGCTAGCTTTTTGTTTCTACTCCCATTAATACCTGTGAAACACTCTTTATGTATTCATGTTATAAAAACTATTTTTTCCCATATCTTGAGCACTGCATTGGCAGTTCAGCTGCTTCTTTCATGAGGCTGAAAAGTAATGGTGGTTAATCTGTGTCTAGGTAGCAAGAAGGTAGAAGACTTGTTTGAGATGTGTATGTAATTTTTGTACGAATTAGGACCTTTTTTATTAATCCATCCAGGTCAAAATCTTGTTTTCACATAAGAACTAAGCCTCCTTAGAGACATTAATATGTTGTTGTGAGTGAAAGACTGGTTGAAAAAATGTGAAACCAAATAATTTTCAATGGTTTCCTGGAAATAAGAGGATTTAAATGAATAAGAAAACTAAATTAGGAAAATTACATTAGAGCTCCAAGTTCCACAAAAGTTCAACTGTTGTCTATTCTCTTCACTTTACTTTGTTTCTTCTGTTTAACTTTGTTCTACACACTTTGCCACTAATTCTTTCTTTTTTCATATTACATTGTTTTCAGAGGGTTAAAAGAAAAGGGAAGAAAGTAGTTCAGTTTCATAAATTACTTAAGCTATTCCTTTAGGAGTACATTTCAGGATGGGATAAGAGTTCTTGACCTTTTTTTTCCTATGCATTGTTTCTGCTTTGCTATTTCATATTCCCTGAAAGCTTTATAGTATATGTGAACATTGAAATACTCCTCTAATAGTATATTACAAAATTTTCCACCAATTAGTTGTATGAATGAACTATTGCAGTTTCATTTCAAGTTTATTAAAATTAAGGCAATTTTTTGGATCAGTCATGGATGCAGTCACTATGGTATAAAATCCCTCATGAACAAATATTCACAGGTGAAATTTCAAACATTTCCTTATATTGAAGCAAAGTTAATGTGGAAATTAATATTGTAGCCCAGACAAGACCAGTTGGGTTGTGTTATTTTTTAATCAGATACGTAAGCTTCCTCTCAAGCCCCTCAACCTGAATAAATGACACTTTGGGACTGACATCAAATTATAGTATTAAATTACTTTTTGTCATATCCCCACTGAGGCACCATCATTCTTCTTACTGTCCTGGCATCTCAATGTTTGAAGAAAAACAGTCCAATAAAAATAATTAAAGGGGTGGAGTATGGTTGGCATCTGTACTGTACGTACCCACAGGCACACATCATTTCCTGGCTCTTGGAGCAGTGGTGAAAATGTAATGCTTGAACGGCGTGTCGCTAGGGCTGGCTGGTTCTTTGCCAAAGACACGTATAGTTGCATGGATTTCAAGAATGCTGCCACTTTAGGGTTGGAAATGAAGCCCTAAAAATCAATAATTTGACTTCAGTATTAGGCTGTGTACAGTAATTTCATTGTGGTTTTATTAGATCAGTAAAATACCCTCTGTGGGACAGTATCACAAGGAGCTAATTCATGTACCAAGCTTGAAGCCTACTACATGCCTTAGAGTTTAGAGAAAGGGATTTGAAAGAGGTGGAGGAGTTATATAGAGGCTTTAGTGTTTAAAAGAGTTTTCTAATGAGAAAAGAGTAACAAGAAACTAAAGTCTAATAAACCAGATATTGTAAGATTTGAAGTTTCACATTACCTTCATTTGCTTTGTAAATTGCTAAGGAAACAAGCTCCTGGGATGCTTTCCCTAATATGCCCTCATCAGCATGTGTCTCTTTCCTCCCATCCATGCTGTACACACAGAACTGAACAATTAATGATGCTGAGAATTCTTAAGCTTATTTCAATTAAATTTGAACCAAGATTTGATTAAAACATCAGCGAGTGTGTTTGTTCTAAATGTTGGCATGTGTCTGCCACCTTTACACATGTTGAGTAAAGTCTGCCTGCAATTTGTGAGGTTTTGAACAAGTGAATCTTTGTGGTGCTCTCTCATCAGCAGTTCAGATTTTGTTCTCATTTTCATTTGTGTACAATCTACCAAGTGACTTTCCTCCATAGACATGGGATTTGGAATCATCCTGGTGTTTGATATTACACTGGATTTATGTCACTGTGCTTGGAAATTGGAATTTGAGCCTCAACCAGGAAATCAAACTCTTGAGCAGAAATTTTTCCCACAGACCACATTTCCTACAGAATAACAATCATATTGGTGAAAGAGGTGCAGAAGTAAGTTGTGCCACTGGCATGGATGAGTTGCCAGAAGTCCCTAAGGTACTCACAGCTATGCAAGTAACACAGCAGGTTTTTATCGAGTGACAGAACGGGAAAATTTATTTAAAATGCTACAAATTGGAGCTTTGCCTTATGGGGCATCAAAATTCATTTGTATACTGCCTGAAAGAAATATTCCTCTAGCAACAAAGCACCTTAAAACAAAAAGAAACCCTAAAGGGCAAATTGCTGCTAATCATTGCTGGATGAAATATCAGTGTCTTTATAGTGAAGTAGCAATGGTAACACCTGACATGGAACATGAGGACCGAGTAGAAGGAAGCAGTGTGAATAACACTGTGTTTGGTTTATGTTCATCTATCAAATGATTTTGTCAAAACTGAAAGAAAGTCTAAATTCTGAGAAATATTTGAAATTTGTCAAAAGAGACTGGGAGGAATATTTATGAGCAGTTTCACTGTCCTCATGTATTTCATCACAATCATTTAACACTTCACAGAGCTGGTTTTATTCCATAGCCTTAATTACTAATTTTCTACAAGATTTACTTATTTAGTGCTCATAATCAAAAGATACAGAAGAGATACAGAAAGACCAACACACTCTGGTGAAGTGCAAATTGTTGGCATGACTTACAATGCCACTGTATGGCAGGTGGGGGAACGTCTTGAAACCCAGAACAGTGTAAGTACCAATGCTTTAATGAAAATCATGATATGATGAAATTGTTGTTCACTTTCTGTTCAGTCACACATCACAATGTTTCTGTTTATCCTGAATTTTCTATAATAATGAATTTTATGCATACAGACAACTGAATAACTGAAGAAAAATATGCAAATAGCTGTGGAAGCACTGTCTGCCCATTCCAGATACAGTCTTTGATATTCATAATTTGTTTTCAATATCTTTCTGTTTGGTAGAGAAATCCACAGGGCTTGCTTTTGTCTGTGCCAGATGCCTCTCATATGGGAGGAGGTAGTTGCCAAATTGCTCACCATGCAGTAGAAATGGCAACTGAAAGTGATTACACCCAACATATGGTCCAAAGACAGACATCTGCTAACAAAGATTAGGGATTCTGTGGCAGATTCTCACTTGTTCTAATGAGCCAAATAATCTTGAGCATCAGTCCATTAAAACAAATGAGAGCAGCCATCAATGAATTTTGCATCAGACCTGCCTGTCCCCATTCACGTCTATGCTTTGCCAGCCTGGGTGTGCAGAGGTATCATGGGAGGCGTGGGTGCATTTGCCAGAAATATTTCATAAAACCATTTTAATTAGTTACAAAGAAGTAAGAATAGCAAACCAAGCAGTAAGAAAAGTAAACCTAACAGTTTTAGCAAAATGCAGTAAAATCTTAAGGTGGGCACCAGGAGATGGTAGGTAGTACACAGGGGTACAACAGCAAGTCCATTGTTTCTCCTGCCTGGAGATGAATTATGCTCTTTGTTCCCACTCAGTTTCATCACTGGAGAGGCAGCACTCTTCCACAAACATTAGCAATGCAGTCTCTTAATTGTTAAGGGGAGGGGGGAAATTATTTTCAATTACAGAGTTGAGAATTCAGGGCCATGAGGTCTAGGTGGAAAGAGCTCAGAGTTAAGTACCTGCATGGCAGATGCCTGTCTCAAGGTGTCTTGTCTATCACAAGGTGCCAAACTTAGTAATCACTGGGGAGCCAGGTGTGGAAGCTGCAATCAGTGGCACTTAGTACTGCTTCACCCCATGAGACAGGGGTGGCAGAACAGGAGTGCTGGTGGAAAGAATGGCTGGAAGGAAGGGTGAGTGCTGGTCACTGAGGAACTCTCTGCTGGCAGGTAGATATGAGAGGGAATGCCAGGGGAAGGAAGTGACTTTGAAAGCTGTATGTACACTTTGGGAGGCATAACTTTAAAGCTAAGAACAAGAGTAGTAATACCTGGAGATGGGGAAGCAAAAGGTGCTGGCAGAAAGGAAAGAAAAGAAAAACAACTTGTATGGTTGAGAGTGACAGTAGTGATGAAGCAAGATAATACTGAGACTGCATTGATCGTGCCAAATGAAGCTGGTCAATAGAGGAAAATTTGAGACAAGGAAGTTTATTAAGAAGGCTGGTCACTAGGACTTGCTGAGTAGTGAAAATGATGCTGTAGCATAACCTCACTTGGAAACAGAGATCTACTTTTGAGATCCTCAGCAAAATTAAGAAAAAACTTGCAGTAGGGAGAATATGTGCAGCCTTGGAGAGCAAGAACATGGAAAAATGACGATCTCCTGCACACTTTCTTTACAACTAAAAGATTATTTTTCCAGGAGGTCATTTTGATGTTAAGTTTCTTCGTGTGCTTAAAAAGACAAAATCAAATGGTTAAGGAAGTTGTGCACCATGCTGAGTTATGAGGGAAGATATTAAAATGCCAAGTGTTTCTGAGAATATGTGTGATATGTATGCAAGTCCATGAGGTGTATGTATACTACCATACATTACATATGCAGACTAAATGTGTATCTGTATGTCTCGACACAACTACAGACACAGATTAGGATGTATGAGTATAATAATTGAAATTTATAAAACCATTTTAGGCTTTTTCTTCTTATGGGGGGAATATTCTGAAATGTCTCCAGGTATGTGGCAGAGTTGAGATCCTCTCCAGCTTTCTGAGAAAAGAACCTCTACTGTGCAAGTAATTTTTTCTGAGTCTCTGGAGTGTTACTTGATACATTTTCAATACTGTTTGTAAAGTATGGTGGAAGCATTCCAGTAAAGTGCAGCATTAAATACAAGATTATTGACATCATTCCTTTTTGGCTAGGCAGGTAGAAGGTATGCATACTTTTTAATTTTTCAAGCATTTAAAAGAACCTCTCTCTAAACTTTTAAATGCATGTAATTTAAAGTTATGACTTAAGAGAGGTAGGAATAAGTCCCTGATTATTTTTCAGTTTTCTACATGCTTTGTTCTGATCTCATAACATAAGAAGGATGCTAAGGTTCATAAACTTTGTTCAAATTTGACATCTTAATTGGGAAACATTTAAATAAATTTGGAATCTATATGAAGAGGTTGCTTAACCCATCTACAATCTAACAAAAAATCATAGATGTCTTTGTAAGGGTTAAAATTTTGCTGTTTGACTTATGGAAGATACAGAGCTTTCCTTGTAGCTGCAAAAATCAATGTACAAGATTGTTTAGATATTAACATTTCAGAAGGTGACATGTTTTCTCTTTTGATTGAAGAATGTTGTCCTGCCCTCTGGTCTGGAGATGACATTTTGAAATTTCTCTTCAGGTAAATTGATAATACAGTGGAATTCAGGCTTCTTCAGAGTCAGGATCTACCATCTTAATCTAAAATTGTCTTAATGTCAAATATCTGGCTCTATGACATCTTAAAGATCTTTTTGTTTTTTCCCAAGTGAAACAATGAAAGAGGACACTCTGCTTGTCAAACACTTAAACAGTCTGCACTCATGCTTAGCCCACTATAGAAAACTGAAAGTTAATTTTCCTTTATATGCTTATTCAGTTGCCTGTTAGGTTTTGACTGAATATTCAGGCCAGAGGCTAAACTGGGATGAGAGTATTTAATCCACATTTTGCCTGCATTTGCCTGGCAGATCATAAAAAGCAGTATCTTCACAATATTCCAGTTGCAAAAATTTCTGCATTTTTTCCTACTTTTGTTCAAGCTTAAAACCAAACAACACAGTGCAGTGTTTGGGGCACCCTTTAATATTAAATTAGGAAAAACTGAGACATTGAAGGGAACTGAGTGGATGGTAGCTGTCCTCAATGTACCTTCAGAATTAGGGCTGGGTTTTGGTGGTGTCGTTTAAGAAAATATTGTGTACATTCTGTTGAAATAACCCACTTTTGTACCTCATCCATCTGTGAGGTTGTCTGTTAGACTTATGTGAATGAATATGACTTTGTAAACACAGAAAAAACAAATCAAAAATGCAGTGTTGTAGGTAACGTATCTGTGTCATCCACCTGAGTATGATTGCAATGGTAGGTGGTGGCAAATAAGGGAATTAGACATCCTTTGGGTATTCAGTAATTTGTTGCTGCAATTGACTTATTTTTGAAGCATTCGGAGACTCATTTCTACTTGTAAATTGTTCTCCTAAAATGTATTTATGAGTCAATGTCTTAAATTAGGCCTTAATGGAAAAATGGATGAAGCCTTAGGTAATTTTTTCCTCCCCCAGCCATGCAAATAAAGTTAATAACTGCTGTCTTTCTTTTTCTGTTTACTTTAAGTTACTAATTAGTTGCAGTGATCAGAATTGTATTCTTTAGACTATAAGAAACGGAATTCCAATAAGGAAAACTGAAGTTCTCCTAAAAATAAACTGTACTCTACTAACTTTCAACCAGTGTGTAGAGTTGTCAAGCTGTTTGCAAAAGGATTCTTGCAGCACTCGAGTTGCTTTGTTTCATTCTGTGGCTAATGAAGGGAAATTGTGCAGCTTTGTTTCAGTAATTGTTAAAGATGAGGTGGAAATTTACATGAGTAAATCCTAAGTTGGGGTCTTTTAAAAGTAAATTGAGATGAAAAATATTCATAACTGCATGATATGTTAAAAAATTTAATCTTTTAAATGTGTTATAAAGCAAACTATGTGTGTGAGTAAAAAGTTGTAACTATATCACTTCAGCAACCTTGTGTCATTTATATTTCCAGGTGGTCATGATGCCTAAAGAATACTATATTTAGATATATACTGAAAAAATTACTTAAGAATCTTATTCTGCTCTCCTGCTGAGCTTGAGTTCTGAGCAAATGCAGTCTCTACCAAAGCAGTTAATGGAGTACAAATAGGGCTTGATTTCTACTGAACTTTTATAGTGTGTTTAAAGCAATTGGTAACAATAATATGGTTCTACTGAGAATGTCAGCTATGGAGTTTCTCAACATACATTTAATTTAGAGATTGGTATGATATGACGATGTTGTGGATATCCGTGTCAAAGTGTTCATGGTAGAAAAGCCACAGAAGTGATTTAATAGGTTTATATCTAGTAGGACTTCTACAAAAAGTTGTGTAGCTTTTTATGTCTAGCATAAGTGTTTAAACTGATTTCTACAAATTTCCATTTTCCTTATAGATCTCGTTCATTCAGAACAGTTTTCACCTGCAGTGATATTGTGACCTACTTTTGTATAACTATCACAAGCATAGCAGTGTTGAGTGAGCTTCTTGGTCAATTCAGTCCTCTAAAATATTTTTTTCAGAGTCAAATTACTGTCAATGGGTAGCTGGGAAGAAATGTAGCAACTAAGCTTTAGTTTTACTGACATTTGTGAGGAAATATTGAAATAGATCAAGTATGGTCTCTTCACAAGTATGCAGTCCTTTAATCTACCTTTTTCCTGTGAATTTCAGCTCAGCCATTTTAGCATTAGGTAGTTTCATATTAACAATGAGGTGCACATCTGAGTATCTTATGCTTTATAATTCTAAGGTATGAAAGGGTACTTTGGAATCATTGGTTTAGTGAGCTCAAGCAGTGGCACTCCTGTGGCTGAGACAAGATTGAATCTTCCCATTTGGTGGCATCTACTTTCCTTCTGAGATGCATCACATCCTGCACCTTGGAACAGCCCTGACCCAAGCAGTCACAACTGCAATTGCATACAGAGTTACTCTGCTGTGTTCCAATATGCAGACAGATGCTAATTCAGCTATACTGGATACTTTATGTTGAGTATTTGTAAATTTTATTTTGCAGTCCTAAAGCTGCAATTGAGTTCAAGAGGATTTATAAAACAATATACTGAATATGTAATATAAATGATAGAAGATCTGCAATTATCAAGGATTTAGAAATAGTGTGTCATTATAACTCCCAAGTCATAAAACCATATTGTTACCTTATTGACATCATATAATATTCCTGCTGTGGATCATATTTTATATAACTTAGCAGAAAGCAGGTTTATTTGCAGTTCAACGAATTTTGAAGTTACGCAATGTCTTGCATAAACTGAAAAGTGCAAGGCAAGAAATGCAGTCAAGGGGAATCCTGCCATACCATTACTCTATTATATCGTTGTGACTGTCCCATCAGCCTAACCATTGTTAGGGTTTCCCTGCCCTTGGGCAGCTCAGGGAACCATGTCAGTCAAGGAGGTCATCTTCTTGCTTTGTTATGTCAAATGCACAGGAAGACACAGAAAAAGAGGGAAGAAATGAGGGAAACACCAGGTGGCAAATGCTATTGTTGATGTAGCCTGTTTGAAAGCTTTGGGGTTGTTTTTTAGTTCTTTAAAGATGCATTGTGGTGTTCACAGGTATCAACATGGACAAAAATTATTAAGGGTACATTTTTATTAAGAGTTAGTGGAGTCTGACTGCACCACTATGAAGTTTTCTGCTGTTCTTTTTGTAGGTTTATTAAAATCCTGTGTTCAATCACTTAATTCATTACAACTGAGCAAACACCCAGAGCTGTACCACAACATTTTATTGAAGCATAACAAAAGTGAAAGCAATCTGTGGAAGCAAAGAAAATTACATGTGTTTGCTGACCCCAAACTTGCAAAAAAGGGAGTTAAAATTAACTACTAATTTCTTGAGTAAACTCTTATCGACTTCTAACTATAAAAGCAGTAAGACCCAGGATGGCTGACAGGAATTAGCAGTCCTCTCACCACAGAAATAGTACCTTCAAGAAGCATAATTCTAAAATTCTGTACTATGGTACTATTGCAACAAGACCCACAGTATTTAACAATTTTGGGTGGAGGCAAAACCCTTCTGTATTAGTACTTGATTGCTCATCAGATTCTCAAGCGTTTATGTATTTTGGATTTCTGTCTCAAACTGCTTAGGAAGGCACATAATTTTTTTGTAATATGACTAATAAATAGATCCTTGTTTGTGCAGGTTATACTCTTAAAAAGATTGCTCACTCTTAGCGTGCAATGTGGTGGGATGTGCTGCAATCCAGCTATACATTGCTGGCAATATTGACATCCAGGTGTTGGTAATGGCAACAGTGCATTGCCTCCAACTTTTTAAATGTGCACATCTCTACAATTCTGCAACCAACAGGGATGTAACCAGAGATTTTGTGTGATTTCATGTTGCCAGCATTCATCTTCATCAACTAGGGCAGAGAAAAGCTTTAAGAAATCTGGGATAAGATGGTGGAATTGGCAAAGGGGTTAACCACGTTTTGCCTGTATCTCCTGGTACCTTTAGTTTACAAAAATGGAAACATATATTCCCTTTATGTTCCTCATTTTCAAAACTGCAAAAATAACCTCAAATTCTTGGCAGTTTGAAATTTGTGTGCTTGAGTCATATGAGAAAATCGTCGTTCTCTTGCATGCAATGTCTGTCACTCAGCCTCCCTCAGCTTGGAGTCACTATGTCTGCTTAATGCAGCCAATTACTTCAGCCACATTGTCCTCATCTGTCCTCAACTTCTGCTGCATTCCCTTTGCTGGAGATAGGTTAAAAAGCTGAAACATTGGTAACTGTTGGCAAGTTTTGTTTTATGTCCCATGCCTGAATCAGATCATCTGCCCTGTTCAGTAAGTTGTGTCTCAGAGTTTCTCTTCCATATGAGGTAAAGAAGAGAAAATATTGTGAAACCATGGATTCTATATCTTCATGTATATCTATATAACTATATATATAGACATAATTTTTAAAACAGGAACTTATAATATACTAGTGTATAAATGGGACAAAAATTTTCCATCTCATGCCTAGAAAATGGTATGATAAGATTCTTCTCCATAATCTATTAAATTCATCTCTTTCCTGAAAGAATCAATACTAAAAGTAAAGTTTAGTCTTCATAACTTTTTAGTGTGTTACTTTTGTGCAATAGTGAAAATTTAATGCAGCAGGGAAGATGGAGTCCCTTTTCAGACAATTGAAATGAGCCATTCCTTAATATTATTTTTAAATTATAATGAGTTTTCCCTATTTTCTCAAGATTATGTTACAGTAGAAAATTACCATTACATATGAAAGTTTTTTTTTTTTCCTTTCTGTGACTTAAATTTGCTAGGATTACTCCAGAAAGATTTCATATTTCTATGAAATGATCCACCTCTGCTATTGCTATTTCATATTACTGTTTTTTCAGGTTTACTTAGCAAAAAGTGTACTATAGAGTCTGCTTAAAAACATAGAGTAATTAGTTATATCAAATGTATGCAAACTATCCCACATGCTGAAAATCTTTAAAGTTACATTTTAAAGAAAGGCACAGTTCTCATGTAAATGAGAACTGAAATTAAAGTAATGGGGGAAAAAACCCATGTAAACTAAAGAAAACAGTACCTTGAATCAGGTGTTTACAATGACAGCTACTTCTATTAAAAAATTAACACCTACATTCATCTTTGTATGTCCATAGAATAGTTGGAAGGGATTTTTTAAAGGTCACCTAGTCCAACACCCCAGCAATGAGCAGGGACTTCTTCAACTAAACCATGTTGCTCAGAGTCCCATCCAACCTAATGTTGAATGTTTTCAAGGATCAGGCATCTGCCACCTCTGAGGGCAACTTGTTTCAGTGTTTTACTGGAACGGGTTCTGACAACACTGAGAAGAATGTTCTGAGAACACTTTTTTGAGGCCCTGGGACAATTATCAGGAACTGAGGGCTCTCAGTAAATGTAGAAGCAGCAGTGTTTTAGATGTCCTGCTGTTACCACTGTTTGTGCTATTTGCCACTTGCATGTTTTGATTCTCTTTAAACACTTACTTTGGAGACAGCAACAGAAATAATGTGCAGAATGCCCAGAGGGTTTCCCCATTTCTTGGCTGCATCCCTGGAGCTTGCCTATGAGGAGGCAAAAAAGAGTGTGCTCAGTCAGTGAGGTTGAGAGCAGGTTTAGAGGCTCAAAGGTGAATGAAGACACTCTTAGCATGCAGTTCTGTAAGTATGAAGGTACATGTTAGAGCATAACCTAAAGTCAAGGGACCTGCCATGTTTCAATTAGGTCTGAATCTCTTAATCCCAAATCAGTCTGCTGATGCATACAGGAATGCAAGCAAGGTCAGGGTATGGGACTGATGAGGGGGAGGAGATGTTTTTGGATAGCCTGAACAGCAATTTACTTTATATTTTATTGCACATTATCAACAATTCAATTAACACTGATTAAGACTCTTTAAAATTGATTATGATGGTCTAAAAATGGCAATATAGCAATATTTATGTACTAATTATATTATACCTGTTTATGTCTCTGCCTGTTTTAGTACCTTTGGCCCTTGTGATCTCAAAAATTCTCCCCAGCTGAATTGATTTCCTCTCAATTTTGTGGTGGTGGTGGAATGTTTTTTTAAGCACAGTGTTGCAAAAAATAATTAAAATCTAAAGATTTGTGTAACTTTGTTTTAGAATCATATATGTGTAACACACCTGTCTATTCTTTTTTATCAACTGTTTGGAAAATACATTTATATTTACTTTTTGTTAAAAATATTGATTGCACTTTGGAGTAAAATTACGGAACATTTAATATGGAAAATACTGTCTGGTGGGAATGATGCCCATAAAGGTTTCATAATGTTTTCATTGTCTGAAGATCTAGTACAATATCATGTTCAGGCAACACTTTCTATGTAATTCAATGTTAAATGTCCCAACATGGTATAAAAACTCCCCACTGGGGAGGAAAAAATGGCATTGCACAACCAAATTAGATTCATGTACAAACTTCTTTTAAAAGCTCAGGGAATTGAAATCTATGCTTGGTTTAGGTGAATAACAGGTAAAACACAGCAGCTAATCTTGAGAAGTTTGCCTAAAACAATTAGGAAACTTGGACTTTACTGCCAGTCAGTTTGACTAGAAAAAAACTGACTTGAGTCAGACCAAAATATGCTTGGCTTCATTTGCACCGTGGCCCAGAATTTTGTATTATTTGTACTGTGAGAAAAAGGAGGGTTTTAAATGCAAAGTACAGCATCTCTGCCCTGGCAACTGCAAGGGCAATGCTGTTATAAAGCATATCTATTGTACAATTTGCTCTCAGTAACTTCTGTTTTCCTCTTCTTGCTTCAGGATATCAAAAAAAGACATTGTGATCATAGGTCCAAATTTGCTGGTGGAAAGCAGGTAACTTTGTCTTTCTTTTAATATTACCTATTGTGTCCTCTGACTTTTTTGTGACTGGAGATATTGTTACATACCCATTCGCTCAAGAGATCTAAATGATGAAGAAATTTGCCAATGCTGCTCAGCACACGTGCAAAGATTTGCACAAATCAAAGTTTTGCCCAGATTTTTTTTTTTAAACATGTGCTTACATGCCTACCTAGGCCATTTAGTAGTCACACATGCATGTAATGTTTCTGAATCATGCTCCTTCCTTGGCTGCCTTGGATTTTCCAAGCGGAATTAAATGCAAGTTGTGGTCCAGTGTCCGATGGTCCCTTAACACAGCCCATCTCCCCCTCTGCCACTCAGACTGTGATTGCATTTGGCTGGATCATTGGCACAGACTGACTCTCAGCAAGAATTATCCCCTTGGCTTCTCCAGGCTGTCTGTATCCCAAATGCACACTTACTCCTCAACCACTGCCTTCTTGTAGCATATGCTCTTTTCCTCAGGGTTTCTTGATGTGGTCATACAGGCCCTCTGTGTCAAATACTGCAGCTGTTTGGAATGATCTTCTGGGCAATGGGAAACCTAAGAGTGATTATACATTTGGCAGACAAATCCAAGACATAGCCAAAAATGCCCCAGACCTACAGTTTGTTTGGTGAGCTATAAAAATAAGTACCTATGTCCCAAGGAAATATATATGAAAATCAGTTTTCTCCCAAAACTCTTGGTTGTTGCTTTCTCCAAAATACAACAGGAATACAAGAATTGACTGTGTATACATATTATTTAGTTTCTATAGGAATAAATCATGTGAATCAGCAAGGAGTGGTAGATTAAAAATTCAGCCTTACTACAACTCTTTTACACCATTCTCTCAGTCCCTGCAGGTTGGAAGAGTTCACTGAAGCTCATGAAGTTTAGTGCAGTGAGTCTCCTTCAGCTTTTTCAAGGAAGTAAGCTCTGGGTGGCCTAAGACAAAGGGGAATGCCCCAGAGTGAGGAGCCAAGTTAAGTTGGAGTGTAACCAATGTCCTGTCTTCCCTATAGAAAATTAATTTTTGTGAAGCAATATTCAAATGCTAAAGAGTAAACAGCATGATATATTGTACAGAAGTGCTCTTACAGAGCACTGTGTAATGATTGGATTCAGGCTGTAGCAAGAAATTTACTCTGTATATTGTCCCTGAATAATGAAACTGTTTCCCCAAAATACATTTTAGCAGCTAGGTTGTTCAGCTTGAAAACTGCTAAAGGAACTTAAGAGTCTGTTTCCATGGTTTACAAAACCACATAAATAGCTTTTCCTACTGCAAAACCCTCTGTCAATTAATTCTTCCAATTAAACCTTAATAACATATACTTCTTGAGAATTTGCATTTTTGCCTTAGGCATGGGAATCATGCATAGTAATTCCATGGACTATAATAGTCCTCAGCCTACCCTGGGATCAAAGTTGTGTCCTTATTCTTCCCCTGTGTTTATTGGAAGCTTTTGATTCCATCAATCACACCAAGGCAATGTCAACTTCGAAAAGGCACTGCTGGGTTACCACAAGTACTATTTTGGCATGTTTGGAGTAGTCTCAGGCAGAGCTCACAGATAGTTATTCTGCTCAACCTTTTTTCCTTCTCATAGCTCTTTAGGGTTCCATCTTCAGACCTTATTAGTCTTTTGTTGTTTTTTAAATGCTGGTATCTAGGTTACAGTAGCCTTTTAAAATATTAGATGTACCATGCAGATGACAAGGCTTCCTTTTTGAGCTGTCCCTTCCAAACTTGGTTTGGTTGCTGCAGTTTCTGAGCTGCCCTGAAGACTTATTTCTGAATTTTGGCCAAAAGAAAATACATTATTTTGCTTTTGTGATGAAACATAAGCTGTATGTGTGGAACCCACTATCATGCTGGACTAGCTCTTTCTTCACAGTCCCTTTGAGGCTAATTTTTCCATTTCCTGTCCCTACAGATTGCACTCTTGGAGGCAGTTTTAAATCAGTAATATCTTTGATGTTTTTCTTTCACCATGCCAGGAACATTCCCAGAATGACATTGATGCTCTCCCAGGCTGTCCAAATGTGTATTCATGGCAGGCTTCTGCTAAGCTGCTGTAACACTCTCTCGCTATGTTTGCTGGCTTGCCAGATGTGAATAAGCTCCACTTAATTGAAAATACCAGATTTTGAATAGGTTGCAGTTAATTCAAAATGCTATGCCCAGATCCAAAATACTATGTGGCTAAATTTTAACCATTGCATCTCTCTTCAGTGAAAATCAAATGACAAAAACATTTGTCAGATGTTTTGAACTTTTTCTTCTTAGGCTTCCTGTGCCCTTAAAGAAAAATGTACAGAGGATCTTTCTAAACAAAGCTGAATGCATCTGACATAACTGAGGGTCAGGTAGAATAAATGGACTCAGTCTTTTTAAATGGCAGCTGAAAATGAAGTGCTAACATCATGAATTGTTTTCTGATACTGCTGTGGAGTTGCATGCCTACAGATGGGAGGCATTAACTTTCTGTCTGTCACTCTAAGAGCTTCTTTTTTTTGCTTGTGCTCTCTAGTATGTTAAGCTGGAAATTAGACTTTCTGCATAACTGTACTTTTGTGGTTGTGTCAAAAACAACTTAGAAAAAAGATTCTGTTTTGTTGTCACTGTTTGTAAGTCATGTACTTTATAGAATTTATATTCCATCCATTTCGAAGTTGAGTGAGGCTGTTTGCAAAACCAGGTATTAATATTTATGCTACTGTACCTTGAATAAAATATTTCTGTGACTAGGATCTTGAATAGTCATGCTACATTAGAACTTTTGTATGTGCTAGAGCCATAGCAATTTCTGCCTATGATTTACTGATGCTACTTCAATTAATAAAACAGGTATTCAGAAAAAGATTTTGTGAAGGATATGGAAAAGCCTATGCTTTTCATTATAACTATCAAAACAAATGAATCTATTAATATCATATTATTCAAATAAAACCCCTGAGTTATCTATCTGATGGCAAAGAGGCTCCAGGCAGGAGGGTATGTGCTAAGGTAATACAAGCAGCTGAAAATGGCAGGCAGAATGACTGAAGCTATTAGACCAACCAGGCTGATGTCAGTTCTAGACAGCAGGGTGAACATCAGAATGCTGATATGGGATTTAATTCTTTACAATTCAGAAGATGGGAATATGAGTCAACCAGCCCTTATGGCTTGTGGATCTGGTTTCATTCCTCTGATAAGTTTGCTTCATTAAAGCAATTGTTTACATACCATAGAAACTGTCTCTCATAAAGCCCTGAACTGCATGTTATTGTGGTTAGAAGTCAACACTATCTGATATTGATTAAGTGTAAATTAAATGGATTTAGACACTCGGTAGCTGGTATACATCAAAGTGGTGTCATAGAAGATTTATCATTGAATAGAAGTATTTCAAATAGGATTTTGCAGAGCTGAGTTACAGAAATATTGTTTTATAACTGTTTTATAACTAACTGAAAAAGTAAATATAAAAGCAGTGTGAATAAAATTTATGGATGATATAAAGCATGTCAAAATATTGAGAATTGAGTGGCCAAGTTAAGCAATCTGGATGTCTTAAACTGGCAGGATGCAAGCAAAAGGTGAACTTAAATGTCTGGGCTCCTGGCCACAGAAAGTCTTGCATGAGAAGCTGCACAGGCTGGGATGCAGCTCTGCCCCTGTTGCTCCCAGTCCTCTAGCTTGGCATGCCAGTTTGTCTGAGGAGAATGACACACTGAGTCTGCTTCTGGCACCTGAGCCAGCTTCCCTGGCCAGCTGCTGCTACACCCTGGGCTGTCTCTGCAGTTATCCAGTCCTCCTGCAAGAGTGGTTACAGACCAGCAGAAGTAAGATTGAGGTTTGCTGTTGGCTTCATAATAATTTGTATGAGCAGATTATAAAAGTAATATTTTGAGGTCTTAAGTTATGTCTTCACTGCTAGTTGTAATTTATTTACCAGCACAAAGCCTAAAGAAAAGCAAGAGAACAAAAAAGTTTTATATTATGTAAAATTCATTATGGAAAACTGAGTCTACAGAGATCACAGTGGTTGCACAAGTTGAGGGGGTAAAAAAGGAATTTTGAGTTGAAGGTTGGTACCTATTTTTCAGGATTCATATGAGTTAAGGATGAAGTACGATAAAATCATCTGGATTTTTGACGTCTACAACATTCATATAATATTATGTGTGAATATTCAGAACTATGTATATGTTTATCTGCCTGTTTTCTCTCTGTTTGGTATCAAATTTTACAAAGAAGAGAAAGAATTTTAAAAATTCAGGCCAATTACTGGTTTGTGCTGTCATTTACCATAGGATAAATCCCCACAGCTATTAAAAGGAGGGTGAACAATCCTTGTTTCCACTTAATCTCTTCTGTTGACACCAGCTCATGTGAAGCTCCAGGGTGAGGGAAGGTCAAGGAACAGTTCTTTGTAAAGCAGATTCATCCAGGATTCATTCATTGTCTTCCAGCTCAAACGCTTCCCTGAGCTGGGAATGCTTGTCCCATTGCAGGGCCATTTGGGCTCTAGTTCAGGGGGCAGGGGAGCACAAGGGCAGCACTGCCTCTTCATGGCAGAGATGCAGACTTGTGCTGGATCACAGCCTTGGAACACCTCAGTAGCTACTCACACTTGCTGTTCTCCCTGTCATTGTCACGTTTTGCTTATGTGGGGGATTTCCAAACCCATGGTTTACTTACCCATTGATTGCATTTTGCACACCTGTTCCTCTGGAGGTTGATAGTTTTATTTCCTGAGTGGAAGTTAGCTTCTGGGGGATCAAAGCTGTTGTGGACAGTGTTAGGGATGACATACAAGCTTTGCAAATGGAAATGGAGTGGGCTTTTGTCTGTTTGAAATTCTCCACAATAATAGAGAGATTACACAAGAAATGAATAATCTAATTTTCTTTCAGGCTAGTTATGCACCTCTGGGTTCTCCTTGTTGCATCTGGCAAATTACTCAGTCAGAAGGACAAGAGTGAAAAATGGATGGTTTGACTCCCTGAAGCAAATGCAGCCCAAGTGAATTACTCCATGGTACAGAGCATGAAGGTGTCAGATGAAAACTCTCATACTAAAACCATATGAAACAAATACCACATTAGCTTTAAAATAAATTTAAAAGAGGTCCATGTGGAAAACCTGACTAGAACTACAGCTGAATTTATATGTACAGGAAGGTTTATAATTCACATTTGCTGAAAAGTTTAATCCAGCAGTACTAAGACCAATTTATGGAGTTCTGTATGAGAGGAACAACTTGCAATAATACTTATTATAAGTAACAAAGAAAGAGACAGGGAAAATCAGAGTGATGTTTACAAGCCCAAAGTCTGGCATCAATGACACTCTGAAAATGGCAGTGAGAGCCACAAATTCCAAGTGAAAAGAGGCAGCTGGTCTGCTAAGAGATGGGTGTTGTTGCAAGGCCAGGGATGTTCCTGTTAGCATTTCTAAGATTAATTAGAAGCATGTAAAGAGAGTGAGCTCTCCTGGGAAACAAAACAAGATTTTATAGCAATATACCTGTTTTGGTTTTCATAATAATGGAATAAAATATTGATCCACCTAAAACCATTTCAGAAAACCATGAATAATTGCCCCATGGAGACATGAGGGAAACATCAGGTGCAGAGCTTGTTTTTGATGTGCGGGGCAGCGTGGAGATCCTGGGCTCCCCATCTGTGAGAACCAGTAAGGGGAAGGGCAGTAGCTATGGAAGAGGAATAGGATTTCATATCATCCTGTCCTTCTCCAAGCTGCTACCTGGGGCTTCACTCATGACCTTTGGAGGTTCAGTTATCTTCTGCTGCCACCTGTAACCACAGTGACATCGTTCCAAAGAAGAGACTGACGGGGCACAGCTTTCCAGGGCAGCCAGGGAGATGGAAAATAAATCTGAGAGAAACAGTGTTACTGCTGCTGCAGGTGGTGAGAAATAAACACAGCTGAGTCCCACAGAAAGGTCCTTTATTCAGCCACTTGCAACATCGAATGGGGTGGGGCAATTTAAATCTAATAATCTCATAGTGGCCTTTCTCCTTCCTGGTGTAAACAGGTGAGAGAAGCAGAAAATGAATGTAAATAAAGAGGAGAAGTTTGAGGCAAAATGAGGAAAAAGCAGGCTGATTGAAGTAGAAAACAAGTGTAAATAAATGGCTTCTCTTGACCACCCAAGGCATGCTTTCCACCAAGGTGTAAATTCCAATAACATACGTGCAGTCTGTGAAGTAATTTAGTGTAGAAATTAAAGTACTAACAAGTGGACACTTAGGAAGTGCTACATTAACACGTTTAAAGACCTCTAAGTAGCTCTGAGTGATGGGAGGCTGGGGGAGCAGCAGGTTTCTGTACATGTGTTCCAGAGATGCCAGTCCCTGTTCACAGGTAGCGTGGGACTGCTTTGTGCACTGTAGTCTGAGATGGTGTCTGCTCTATTGTAGGAGATTTGAAGGTAGCAGAACAGTGGGCAAAGAGGTGCAGTGAAGGTGAACCAGCATTGAGGATGGAAACAATTCTTTCAGTAGCATCTAAATGACAGTGGTTTATTACTGTGCTGCCTATTGCACAGCATGCTGAAATGACTTTTTCATGATAAAATGCAATGTTTTTCCTCCTGAGACTTAATGTAGGTGGCTTTTTCTCTTGCTTCAATATGATTTCTGTGCCCCTGCAGTCACTCTGTGGGCATTATTGGTGCTCTTGTTTACACAAAGGCTTTTCTCCAACATTCAGTTTATAGGGAATTGCTCAGGAATTACATTATATTTTTCATTGCCTAGTTCTGCAGTCTTTCCATAAAATCCAACCACAGCATGGAAATATGTATGGTACATTTATAAAGTCTTCCATATGTAAAACAAATTAAGCTCTAATATTATGCCCCAGTCTATTGTGCTAGTGGGAGACCAGGATTCTGCAGTTGCACTCCTTGGGAACATTGCTGCTTTTTGAAGTGTACAAGTAGGCTGATGTATTATCTACCTGATATGTGTTTGAAAGTGTGAACTTTCAAAGTTTTATTGAACTACCAGGTCAATAAAAAGAGGATACTACAAAGGACAGGCTGGAAACAGTATGTATGGAAGTCATAATAATGACAGCTTGTCACCTAGAGCTGTATCAGCTGGAATATCCAGCTAGCAGTATGTAAATATGAAGGCATTATGACATTGTCAAACTCATGGATTGCAGAGTCCACCAAAAAAGCCTGGTAACTGAGAAGCTCAGCTAGATATTGCTTGATGCACACCTTGCACACCTGAGTCAACTTGGTTAAAGGTAGACATCCCCAAGAGAGCAGTTCTGCTCCGTATTTACCAAATGTGTGATCCTACAGGACTAAAAACCGGACTACAAAGACCAATCATAAGAATTAAATCCTCGTCCTGAGATTGCATTTACTGGTGCCAAGGACTATTTCATCTCTCAGCTCACTCTAATATGGTCTGTAATTATTGGCCTGTAATTCTAAAATACAGAAATGATGTTTGCACTTGCACATCACTCAAAGCACTGTCTTGCTTCTGCTGTGGACAGGTATAACTGTCCTGTTAGTGACTGGGTGATTCCCACAGAGTTTTTCCTTGCTAAATGTGTCCTGTCAGGAAATGGCTTCCTAAGTGTTCAGACACTGTCTGAACTGAGAGCAATAAGTTTCTTGAAAACAGCTGATGCTTCCCTTCTCTACTTCCACCACCCAGTAAGTTGCTTCATTACAGTCAGAAAAAGCTCCAACTATTTTCTTAATTTTGGAAGGAAATGTAAAGAAAATTCACCACTCTCTTCCCCCATCTATTTTTTGAAAAAAAAAAAATTGAATACATTTTTGAGGATATCAATTATGTGCAGGCCTGTCTTCCTCTTTTACTTTTTTATGTTATGTTTTCAAATTTGCTTCTATTGTATTATCCACTCCCATCCCTACACATTAGGCTATGTATTTAGTAACACAACTTATGTTAAAAAGAGCATACATTTAGGAAATGCAAGTGCTAGATGTGTAATCAAAAGGCAGTAGTTTTTACACTGGTGAGTTAAATTATGAAATTTTTTCTTTCCATCTTTCTCTTTCAATCAATTAGAGTTTTTAAACAGAAGCCAAAAAGAGGCACTCAGTGTTTAGTCTGAGACTGTGAAAGCTTCATCTCTTGTCCTCCTAGCTCATAGCAGAATACAGTCTTTATTATTGTAATAATATCCAAGTAATTTGGCAATATTCTTTTTCCTTGTTTTTATTTCATGAGAATTTCTGCGTGGTAAACGTAAAAGAAGCATTACAAAATCTTGAATCATTTTGCAAAAAGTTCAATACAGCTTAAAGAAGTGAATAATGATGCTTTGTTTGTTAATGTATATTTGGATATAATTCCAGTGTAAGACAGAAACAATACGATGCTCAGATGACCTTTCCTTTTCAATATCAAAATGGGGAAAAAAGTTCACTTTTATCATCACATAAAATACAATTATCAGTATTTTGTACATTACAGTCATAGAGAAATCTTACCTGTATTTAGGATAGCCTGTGCATGAATTTGGTAGAGAACCCACAGGTAGAATTTTCATAATTTGCATTGGTTTAAAGTTTACATATCCAACTCTTATAAAAATATATGTGTCCAATCACATAAGAGATGCATCCCAATCCAAGGACAGGCTGTGGAAGCTCCTCACTGAGCTCAACCACACCATGCCAGCTCCCACAGAGTGCCACTCCTGTTCAGCACAGCACTGCTGTTCTGGCTGCCCTGCTCTCTGCTGGATGCCCCAGGGGGCAGCAAAATTGTGCTGCTGCTTGCCAACAGATTCCTTTTCAGAGGAGTGTACGATGGGCATAACATGGATACAGATTTGACAGCTCTGTGTTCCCTACTCAGCAGCTGTTGACAGAAGAGTCCATCTGGAGTCTGGGAAACACTTTCCAATATATTTTTTTTCTTTAAGTGGAATTTTTTTGTTTCTTAGAAATATAAACATTTCCATTTGCAATGAAGAAACAAAATCCAGCCCAGCTAGTTGCTACCATCATAGTCTGAGTGTCCCATCACATCAGCCAAAAACCTATTATACCATATGGTCACATCAGATTTCTGTAGCTGCCATGTCTCACAGGTGGGCTTTACATTGTATTCACCTAGTCTGTGGGTGCAGATACAAGGGGAAATGAAGGTCCCACCATAAACTGACTAAGTAGAGAAGCAGCTGGAAAGCCAGGCAGTCCCCACAGTGGGGTAACCACACCACTCATCCCAGGCAGGTGCTCCTGGCACAAATCAACCCACTGCTACTACATGCAGGTAACTGTGATGGCTTTCAGCAGAGGAACCAGGTGGTGAATGGCCATTGGATCTGCATCCCTCCTTGCCCCTCAGCAGCCAGGCTGGTGTGCTGTGTTGTAGACTGATGGGTTTGGCACTTTCACAGGCTGCAGAAAAATAAAGAGGTTTCTGCTCCTGTCTGTTTTTCAGTCATCTCTTGCTGTTTGACTCTTAGAACCTGTGGTTTGGTCCAGGGATCTGCTGTATATGTTAAAAGTATGAGGAGAATAACACAGCAAATGTTCTTTTGCTTTTCAGTGTTCTCTCTGCTTTGCTGGATCTGTCACTGTCTCCTGCAGGAAACATAGCTGTAACTCAGGAAGGGTTTCAATTATCTTCTTGTTCGCTGGAAATAGAAGAAACCTCAAGCTGACATATTTCTGAAGAAGAATTCCAAGGGATGCATACTTCATACCACAGAACCACAGGAACCAGAAGAAAAAATAAAAAAAGAAAAATTCCTAACTAGCTCTAAAGTCCTCACTGTCCAAAATAAAGGGATGCAGAGGATAGCTTTGTTACCTATTTTCTAGCACCTTACTGTCACCTATGTCTTAAAACTGCAGATCAAACACACAGGGTGACCTTGCTGTCATGCTAGTGAGCTGGCTTGTCACATGTATCATCTATCTCATACTTACAGAAAGAAAAAAATCAGATGCACAGTTTGTACATATATGCACAACCTACTGCAGGAACACGTGGACCTCAAGGAAATGTACACTGTGGATGATTATAGAGACATCACACTTTACCACCTGAACTGTCTCCCCTGGGTTTTAACAGGGGAATTAACATCTCAAAAGCTGTCTTCTCTACATGAGTAACTACAAAACATTGTAGTTTTTTCTTCTTTTTCTTGCATATTAGCACCACCATTCTCCAAAAGCAGAGGAAGTTCTGCCTTCTCCCAGCTTTCCTGAAGGCATTGTCCAGGGATAAACCTGAAGCCTGAACAGTCCTTGAGGTTAATAATCTGTTACTTCCATAGCTTGGGAGCAAATATGACAAGGTGGGTTGAGCCAAGGAATCGTTTAATATGTAAGTAAGATGAATATTGGAAAGTATTTTCAGTTTAATCCATACAACTTTCAAAAAAGCCATTATTCAGACTGTTCCTCTAGTGCAGAATTTCCCCATTGCTGCTGCTATTCATATGCTGCTGTAGACAGCAAAAAAAAAGAAAAAAAAAGTGCTCCCCCTGCTAATTTTTAGATTTTAGATGTATTTTTTAAGATTCTACAGGAAGCCATAATCATGTATGTGCCAGCTGAACCCTGCAGAGGTGAAGCCAATGTCAGCAGTATCACCTCCTTTCCAAACAGTTCAGTGTCCTCTCAACAAACAACCAACAGCTGAGGTCACCCCATCCACCAGCACTCCCACCCAGCAGGAATGGGGGACTGGTTCTTCCAGTTTCTGGCAAACCAGAAATATGTTGCAGATACATGCAAAGGTAAGGGTAAGGAGCTGCCTTTCCACCTAGGATCAATAAGAATCTTGAGCCTATATACACATCCCCACCCACACAGACAAACAGCAGCTCCAGCTGGTGAGAGAGCACGTCACTTGCTGAAACCATTTGGGCTGAGTTGTACTGGGGCTGCTCAGGAGAAAGCTTCATACTGCTCTACTCCTTGTACTGGGAAAAGGATTGAAGAGGAGAAGGGTGTTGGGAATCCCTTCTTGGAAGTGTGGGAGATGTTGTAGACCTGGGAGAGAGCACAGTAAAGTGCAAAGATTTCTTGTGGTTTGAACATCAACTGAAGTATACTTTGTAATACTTTGTATAATAGTATTTATTTGTACAATATACTTAGTAATACTTTGAATAATCCTGATACAAGATCACATTTTCAAATATTGGTGGGTGACTGTCTGTCACAGTTGTGACATGAAAATAACACAACTCACACACGATGTTCCACCATCCGAACAGGAACAGGAAAAGACTACTTTATTTTTCAGACTTTAACATTTATAGAATTCTAAAAGTGACAGTGGATTGGAGGATGACATTGTCACCTTTCCAACCACACTGGTCAGACTAACAATCCATTAAAATTCTCCTTCTACATTAAAAAATATAAACAATAATTATTTACATAAAAGTATATAAAAAACCCCATTACAAGAATGTAAACTTCAGAAGGCTTAGAAAATCTCAAAAAAACAAAGTGACAACTGTCCTGCTGATTTTCACTTTTTAGAAGTCTGCTGGGAATTTTGCTGGACATGACCATTACATACATGCTCAGGTAAAGAAGTCGAAGGTGAAGAAAATGCACAGAGCAGATTTAACTGAACTGGAACTTCACTTGAGATAACTGTTAATATTGCAAACCTTATGAAATTATTATAAGTAGTAGCACTCAACAAACATAAACAGCTAAAGCTTCAAGTCCCCGTCTGCTCTAAAATACCCTGTTTCCAATATCGTGGTATCATTTCTTCATTAGTGAATGACCCCAAATAGCAGTGTTTCATACTCATATAGATATATGAGTGTTTCTATTCATATAGATATAAATCTATAGGTACTGGTCTAAGTACCTAGACTTAGCTTCTTCTAAGCCTACGACCAATGAAAATGTCAAAGTATCTCCTATTAGTATCCTTCCTATTTCAGAATTTCAACACCATGAAGAATGAGTAATATTTTTTTTCCTTTTTTAAAGTGCAAGCCACCTTCAAGCACCTGCCTTTTGAACAGGAGGAGAGAGGCCATTGAAACATGGCTTCTTGAAGAAGGGCAAGTGTTACTCAGTATCATTTTGTAGTGTGTTAACTGAAGTACATTTAATTACTTCAACAGTGGAATAAATAGATTTTTATGCAAAATGAAATCAGTATTTAAATGTTTTATGTAAATTCTGATTCTTCTCTTTGGAGTGTATGTTTCAAGTCACAACGGGTCCTGTCAGTTTTTTTCAATCAAGTTTGGAGGCAAAGCATGCAGAAAGCTTATATTCCAATATAGAAGAGTGAAATTTTCAGGGAATGAAAGTTGCCCTCACTTTTCACAGAGATTTAGGTCTTGCTTACAGAGATTTCTAAGCACTTTAAGTTGTTCTGGCACCTCTAGGCTACAAAAAAGAGATACTTCTTTAAACTCCCTCATTTTCCTTGACCTATGAGTTCCCAAAGTAAACAAAATTGGTTTTTGGTTCCATGAAGGCTGTCATTCTAGCACTGTTTTAAACTCAAAACTCCTGGATTGTAAACAAAATAGTACTACCTTCAATTTTTAGACACAACTGGTAGTATTTCCAAATTCATTAAAAAATGTATGCAGTATTTTCCGTAGTGGGCTGAACAATTTTATCCACTTCTTCCTTCAATTACACCTTCGATATTACTGGAAGAGAGAGTAACAAAAGGTGCTTAAGCAACAGAGGAAATAGGAAAGGAAAAAAAGTAGATGTTGTTGCCAGGATAATGGAACCCCAAGGACAGTGACTACATTTTCCTAGCTATAGATCAGCTCACAGACTAAGTTTCTTAACAGAAAGATTTAATTAAACTTCTTTTTCTGTATCTGCCATTTATTGAGCATTTATTCCTCACCTTTGTGATTAACACGGGTTGGGCCAACATGTTTGTGCAATAGTCTGTAGATTTTTTAACAGAGAAATTATTTTTAATTATTCATTCAGGTCTAATTCCTTTTAGAATTGGTCAAACTGTGGGTCTGAAACAACATTCACAGACCTGTTAGTTTCCTACTTAGAAGAGTGCAGTGTGTTTCAGGAGGGCTATGAAAAAGAAAAAGACAAGAAAAAAAATGCTAGCTTATTGCTTCTTTCTACTAAAAAGTTAGAACAGTCACCACTACTGTGAAGTTAAACAAAAAAAATATTAAAAAACTAAAAAGTAATCTAACCAGCCAGCTTCTACCCACCAAATACTTACAGATGTGATTATATTTAGTTACAAGAACAAATAGCTAAACTTTCTTCATTGCACATAATGTCTCCAGGGATCCTGGCAGTGAAGATGACTGGTTAGAGGTTATTTGATGATTTGCTTCTATTCCTCCAGTGACAGATCTGCTACTTTTCTACTGTCTGACTACTTGCCGTAGTTGGTAAGGTGATGCCAAATTTTACAGAAAAATAAATATCTAGAGGTGGGAATCAGCTGACAAAGTGTCTGAGCCAACAATCAATATTCACTTTACAGTCCCCAGAGAAAAATAAGCACTTAGAGGGCATAATTCCTAAAGCAGATGCCTAAAATAGCTGAGCTAAACCAAGCCCTGGAAGTGCTGACTTCAAATACAGCAAGAGCCCATAGCTCAGAAGTGGAGGCAGCTGTTTTATGGATCTGATCTGGGAAGACATTCCCTGTGGCAGGAATCTGATTACAGAAGATGCTGCTACAGGGTAAGGTGTCCTCCATGTTCACAGAGCTGATTGTTGTGCCATGTGCAACAACATACCTGAGAGCTGCCTTGACAAGTGAGTTTAAGCTTAATTAATCCCCATCCCAGCATACTGCACCAGGTGTTAAATGCTGCTTGAGAGAGCAAGTAGCTTGGCAGGGTGAAGCCTTGTGAAGGCTGACCCAGAACAGAGGCTAGATGGAGTTAAAGAATAAAGTAGGTATTTATTAGAAGGCCTCAATGGATCCACCTTGGGCAGTACAAGAGCCCAGCCATGGCTACACCTAAGATGAACCCAAAATGGTCACAAAATGGATGACTGGTCACAGGGTCTCACACTTTTATAAGTTCTGGTCTATTTGCATACTGGAGTTAATGGTCCAATTATAGCTTCAGCTTATAAAGCCCCGTTCTTCTTGTTTTTCTCTCTTCATTCCACTGTTGTTTATGCTCTTGGGCTTGAGATTTTGATCCTTTGTCCTTGGTCCCAAGCTAGGAAAGGATTTTTTTTGCCTACCTACTCTGTGAAGAGAGCTTACTACTCCCTAATATGAAGTTCAGAACTACACACTAAGGCAGTACAGAATCTGAAAAATATAAAAGCTATATGAAAAAATATAAAACCTGAGGCATCAGGGCGCTGGTTTCCCTTTGCCTCGGTTTGTGACTGGCAGTGTAGATGCTGTGTGGCAGGGCCAAAAGAACAGAATAGTGATGGAGTGGTCTGGCATGATAAATCCTCCCCCTTTTCTTTCCTGTGACTCTCCTGAACTTGTTATTTAGCAATATTTAAATCTACATCAGAAGAGTGTTTATGGGTTAAAGTAATAAAATCCCTCAGAAGAAGTCTCCAGTTTAAGGAGGTCGCTCGTCAGCAATCCTTGGGTAGCAGGAGACAGTGGAAGAATGGAGGAGACATATTTCATTTAGAGTAGATGAAAATTTACCTCTGTTGTTTCCTACCTGCCAGCCTTCAGCTACAATCCTTTGCTAGCTGTCAAAATAGTTTTTTATTAAGGCAGTTAAGGAACATTTCTGATCACTCTATATTATATGTATATAATATTATAAACTAAGTTAAAATAAACTGAATTCAGAGAGGCTACTTGCATAGCTAGGGAATTTTAAAATGCTTAAGACTTTGCAGAACTGGATCTTTACTCCTCTCACAAGCCAAATGCTGTAAAAGTATTTTTATATGTAAAGTCCTAAACAAAGATTCCAAAGTATAGGCTGAAAGAAGTTAGTATAGGCTGAAAGAAGCTATCCACTCCAGTCTTTTGCGTATTTTACAGGTTTATCTGCTTCACTATTTTGAGTATACTATCTAATCTCCCTTTAAGTATTTCCTCTTCTGATATCCAAGAAGTTTCTCTTGGCAGAGTTCTCTATTGATGAATAACTCTTATTTGGAGATTTGTCCTCACATCTAATCTAAATTTGTTGTGTTTTAGGTGAACATTTTCCTTGAACGACCACAATCAAGTCTCTCTCTTTTATCTTGTTTCTCTCAAAAGCTTCTTAAAAGTTCCATATTTTGTTTAAACTACACGTCCTTTCCATCTTGTTCCTTATAGTTTGCAGCTTTCTTAATGTTCTTCATCTTTGCTGCACTCTCATCTTCACAGTGAGAAGGTCAAAGGATATCCTAAGTGAGGCCTCAGCTGTCATGTGTATATATGATTTATTACCCCATACTCTTAAGTACAGTTCTTTGAATATGCGTTCTTTCAGAACACATCAGAGTATTATCTCTGATTTTCATTTGTTTAGACACAAAATCTAAAAATGCATTTTAACAAGTTATTTTCAATAAGTTTTGGAACAAAAGAGTTCACTGTTTACCTTAAGTAGTGGCTGGGACAGATCAGTTTTTATTAAAAACATTTGATTTTGCAATACACACACATTTCTCCTTATGTGCTGGCGAATGGTTTCCTTGTTTTTTCTTATCTGGGAACTCCATGACAAAACTTGCTGTTGACCAGTGTTTCAGGATTTCCACATAACAAAGACCTGTAAATAAAAAAAATTCACACTTCCTTTAAATACTCCAATCTCCCAGAATGCAAATTTTTCTCTGGTCTTTACTGTCTTTCCCTAAGTTTTGATGTTGTTATACACACAGTTAGGCTTAAAGATATGGACTGTTTAAAACTAAGGATCAAACTAGTCCATGTGTTCTATCAAGAAATAGTTTGAGTCACAATAATCTGCTTACTATCCATTTTATTCAATATTTTCTTAGTCAGGTAGCTCATTTCCACATGCTCTTTGGCCAGCAGTCATATGTCCCAGTTTAAGGAATGTAACTGGCATTCCAAGCCACGTGTGTGGTCACCCTCTGAAGGGTTAAGAGAGGTGCACCTCTCTCAGGTGAACCACTTACTCACGGTCTGAGAAACAGCAATATTTTTCTTCCAGAAACCACAGAAGAGCTTGTGGTGGCTGGGCTCCAATTTTCAGTACTTCACCTTTGTAGTCAGGTGAAGTGAATTCATGCAGTTGCCAAGCTGTGAGTCCTCCAAAAGCACTAGGGAAAGTGTGTCAACAAACCGTGAGTTTGATGCTGCTCTCATGGCAAGCAGGGAACATGCAGTCCTGCTTGCCCTTCCTGCCCTGGAACTCCTGCTCTGGAACACCTCTCTGGGCTCATTTTCCAGGATTTTCCAGTACACATGCTTTCTTTAATTTTCTGCAGTATTACATGGGATGAAATATAAAAAATTCATCTGCCAATGACTCTTTCATTTGCAGCATCATCCATCTATTACATGTGAAATTGTGTTACTGATTTAACTACTCTGATAGTTATGTCAGTTCAAACATTAATGACATTTCTACTACCCCATCATCAGAAAAGTATGCTGAAAATGGAGGGTGCTGCAGTTAAAGACATATTGAGAGGACTTTAAAACAAAGCTTCAAGCACAGCTGGTCAGCATTAAGCATCACAGTGCTTGCAGTCCCCAGTGTTGATGTTGACATGAAGATAATTTCTGCTGTCTGGAATTCTATGGCATTAAGAACTAAGTGTTTTCCCAATGTCCTTCTTAGTATAGGTATTCTGAGAGTTTTTTCCCCAGACCCTAAGGAGTTTACACAGTCTGAAAGCCTGTTTAATTGTCTGGTTTATTTTCCAAATGCCATTTAAATCCATCTCTAATCTTCATTAATAACAACATTATAATTACTTCATTAACTTTTCCAGATAAAGTGTTTAAACTCTACAGAAGCAAATAGCTTTTTTGCTGGATTGTGTGCTAATGGCTCCATCTAATACCACAACCTTGAGTTTAAAATGTATTTAATGAAATCATAAAGCTCTTGTTTAGTGTGTGTTACTGAAACCTGAAGAACACATGGCACAAGGGTAAAGATAGCAACTTGCTGTGTTACATTGATTTAATGATGCATTTTGAAAGATTGGTGAGGAAGAAAGCTCAATTCATTTCCCAAGGGTAAAAATAATACCCTTAGTCATTGGCCTTAACTTGTTTTGACATCTTTGTTTCTGTGTAAAGGTTAAGTAATGTGGTCAATTTTTATAAGTAATGCTTTATTAACGAAGTACTTGCATTAAGGCTGTAAAATTGAACACCAGATCAGGAAATAATAAAAAGTAAGGGTTGTATCATAAAGTTAACTGATTCGTACAGTGAGTGCTCCCCAGATAAGGTACATGCTCAGCTGCCCACAGTATGTGCAGTTGTGAGTTACTGTTTCTGAATAACTTAACCTTTTCCTTTCTTCTTTTTTGACTACTTTCATTTTCATCCTGAATGTTGAACGAATGCAGCTTCTTACAATAATTTTTAGTTTGCCTTTGCTGGAAGAAAAGCAAACCCCTGTGCCTTCTTTTAGCTGAGTATATAAATTACAGTCTGTGGCTACATAGCTCTCAGGCCCAAGTCTGTGGCCAGTGTACCTGCTGACCTGGAAATCTTGTGGTTTTCCCTGAAGTTCCTGTGTGCACATGGTTATAGTCAAGGAATTTGTGGCTGAGAGACAACAACTTCAGCTGTTTCTCAGATGTGTGACTGACATTTAGATGCCTCTAGTGCATTTCAAGGTGAAGTCAAATTACTTCAGTGGGCCACTGCAGAGGACAATGTAGCATCACAGATTTTTACTTTTCCATGAAAAGAGATGGAAGCATTTACACAAGCCGCTCTGAAGTGTCTTCTGTGAGGCAAAAGCAAATAACTGATGAGTAGTAAAGAGAAATTTCCAAAACTTCTCTGGACTGGACAGTTGACTTTCTCACCCCCATCCCAGTGAGATATGGGAAGAAAATAGCAAAAACAGAAGTCAGAAAATTCATGGGTCAAGACAAAGACAGTTAATAGGTGAGTGTGGTGGGAAGCACAGCAGAGTAACACAGTCACCCCACTGCAAGGAAAACCAATGTCCAGCCAGTCTCCAAACAATGGCTACCAGGAAGCCACCCTCCTTCTTCTTAATCAGTCCTGGGTTTTAATAAATTTTTATTAGATGGTATGAAATATCACTTTGGCCATTGTGGGTCAGCTGTAGTTACTGGTAGTGTCCACTCCCCTTTCCTTGCTCACTCCTGACCTTCTCACCAGAGTGGGGTTTGTGGGAAAAGAAGGCAACTTTTTGTGTTGAGGTGGTGCAAGCACTTTTCAGTAACAGCCAGACAAAAGTATGTTATCATCACAGTTTCAGCCACAAAGCCAAAACACAGAACCATACTGGCCCCTCAGAAGAAAGTTAATTCTATCCCAGACAAAGCCACTCAGATGGGTTTCTCCAGCAGTTAGCTTGCTTGGGGAAGGCTGCATTCAGCACCAGGGCATTTTGTTCATAGCTTTTTCAGGTTGTAAACTAAAAGTCTGAATGTATATGTATATTTGTGTATCTGTGTATACTGCCATAGTGTCTTAAAATGCAATATTAACTTTCTGCATGTATAAATTATTTAATGGCAGTAAAGCAAAAGCACTTGCAGATTTGTACATAGAAATGCATTCAGGGGTTTAGGTTTTTAAGCTAAAAACCATTTGATGTAAAAAGAGAGATGCCCTATGATATTGCATATCTTTGAAGAGACTTGTATGTGAAACAAAGGCTGTTAGAACTGAATCCACCTCATTTGTCAGGTACTCACTGCTGCCATTCTAGCTGAGCATGTTACTTGATTTGAGGGCTGGGTAAGGTAGCTGGGAACAAACAATAAACTATTGAATGAGTGATCTTGTTGCACCCCACAAACAGAACATACATTGTGGGATGTCGGTGATGCACATCTCTGAGGGAAACTGAAGATGTAAAGATGCAGATACCAAGATGAGGTTTGAAATCTTGCCTGTATCAAAGTGAAAGGAAGTGTTGCCATTGCATGGGAGAAATTAGAACTTCGAGAATGCATTAACAGCTTGATTCTGGAAAATGTGCAGCACTGTGCACTGTGCAGTGAAACCTGAGAGATCTCTGTTGCTTTATACTTACCTGGCTAAATTGAGCCAATTTATTTAGCCACTCAAGTGTGGACAATTTCAGCCTACAAAGAACTTCAGAAGCAAACCTTGTTATTGAGTAAGAATTCAGTGAAAGGAGACTAAACCTGCTGCGTTTCACCCTGAGCATTTAATAGGGAAAAAAGTTGAAGGCAGATATTTAGAGAGTCATGGCAAGATAATTGGAAACTAACATTATTTGTTTCATATACATTTCTTGGTGTACTGCTCTCACCTATTCCATTCAATCAAAATTCACCATGAAAATTTACACAGGTTTCCCTTTCTGGTACAAAAACACAAAGAGTGACATGACTGTGTATTTAAAAAATGGACAGAAGTGGAAGAGGGAAAATCCATCAGTCTTTTCATAAGAGAAAGTATTTCTTATAAACCACTTTTTGAGATGAAGAGAGCATGGCCAGTAAGGCATGCAACTGGAAGGAAAGATGAAAGGCAGTAACACATTGATCTATAACCAAGGTTCTGCCCGGGACAGTGATTCTTGGCTCTGCTGGACAAAGGTCATTTGGCTTACAAATAGTTACTATCTAAACAGCAGGGACTGAACTAACACCAATAAACTGTTTGTATGGATTGTGCACAGGAAACAAGCTAATGACACACTGAATGAGAGTGTCTGTTTAATGCTGGCCTTTTGCTGAGGACAGCTTGGAGCACAGCAGTGAAGAAAATAACTCTTTGTCATCAATTGCATTAATTTCTAATGAATTTTTTAATTCATAGCATTAAACCCAACATATACTAGAAGTCTGCTCAGATCTTTTCTTGTACCCTCTGATGCAGAATACAAGCTGAAATTTGCTTGTATTCTGTATTGTGTAGACCTCTGCCTGGAGAAAAAGAGAGGACAGTTTCAGCATAATTAGTCTTAGCATTACATGAAGATATGTATGTGTGACAGCACAGTAAATGGGGGTAAGAAGTCTAAGTTACTCTCAGCTTCAAGAATTAACTGAATTGCTTGAGAATTATATAGAGTATTCTTAAAAAAATAACTCAGAAATAAAAAAAAAGATCTGACAATGACATCTATTATTATGATTAACTGCTGTTGATGCTTTAGCAGAAACATGCAGTGAAAATATAAATAAATTTAATTCTGATTTATGTTTGAGGAATAAATGATTATTTTATTACAAGTATTGTTTAAGCAAAGAGATTCTCTCTTACAAAGGTAGCATATGCAGGACTTGGGGAAACTTTTCATGCTTTTGCCAGCATTCTAATGAAATCACAGCTTGGGGGCCAGGAAGTAAAGAAAGAGATTTCATGCCTGGCTGTAAGAGCCAAAAAAAGAGATTTCATGCCTGGCTGTAAGAGCCTTGATCTCCTGACTGATTCTCAATATGATTTTGGTAAAGAGATGGAGGTAAACAGGTATGTCAGGAGGTAAAGGGCTATGTCAGGTGTAGAGTATGAAAGTTAGTTGAGTTTTCATCTTGAGATTAGGGTAAGTAAAGCACGTGTATGGGCACTGAAGAAATGGTAGGAAAATCCTTAATTGAGGGAGTATTTTAGATAAATGAATGTGATGTTTATTGTGGGTCTGGGTTGACTAACAGAAAAAGAGCTAGCCTAAGGACAGACTGTCAACCCTACTTGAAGTAATATCTACTATCCAATCCACTATTAGCCGGGTAGCCCTCTTAAAATTCCTTTGTTGTTGCAGTTTTGGGAATCTGATGAATTTTAATTGGCTTGACTCATGCAAAAAACCTGATACTCATTCAGGAACTGGTCATGAGATCACTGGTGGTAAGGGAATACTTGGCTGTGTAGTCCAGTGCAAATGCTTTGTCACAGGAGCATGAACTTGGCAAGGCCAAGATCCTCTTCTTATGCAGTGGAGCCACAAGTGAGTTATCTGTCCCAAAAGAGCTAAATGAAGATCATTGCACCAAGCCCCTGGCCACATATTCCTTATTCTCTATACACTGTATAGAGAGACTGTTTTAGATGTATTTATTGAGTGTCTTACAACTTTTATTGGTATTGTTTTTCATTTTTCTCAACTTCTAAGCCATGAGTGTCATGAGGCTGAATGTTTATGCCTCAGGGAAAGAGGAAAATTATAACTAAAGATGTATTGAAACCATTAGGACTGGACATTAGGAATAGCTTTTCTGTACAGTATATTATGTAATGATCTTCAAGTCATATATTGGGCAGCAATAAGAAATGCTGTAGTCCACTGGATAATTTTGGATGGTACACTGGTGTTTCTAACCCTTCATAGGTCACCAGGAAGCCAAATATGTGTCTCTTGTGCATTTTGAGTTGTAGACAATATATCCGGGGGACAGAATGAAAAATAATTGTATATTTTAGAGCTCATTGTATTTTTTTTAAGTCAGCCTCTCATAATCTAATCAAATCTTGAAAAATTTCTCATTTTCACTCATATTTTTGTGTTCCTCTATCATTTGTTTTATTGCTTTTTTCCCCTATCCTCATGCTTTTTGCTGTCTAATTCCCCCTGCATATCAGCAGTGTTTTAGCTTGTAGAAAAGCCATACCTAACAGTGAATCTTGCCTGAATATAATAAAGTGACACATATTACATGATTTTCCCTGTAATTAATTAATTAATTAACTGCCTGCTGAAGTTTTTCTGGACAAACAAGTTGTATTTGCAGAAAGGGGTTAGCAAGTAGTGAGCAGTCAAGGTGATGAAAAAAAATATGTGAAATACACATGTCATTGCTCTGTAGAGTGCATAGGCTTGTTCTTGGTACTTCCTCTATCTCTGTTTCCCTGTTGAGGTAAGGGTGTGTCCTTTAATATATTGCAATCACACATCTCTGACAAAGACAGATCTGTCACCTAATGCTTAACTATTACATTGTACAAAAAATGAACCTGGAAAAAGTAAAACAAGTTTTTCCTACACTGCATCTTTCCATTGATATCAGTAATGCAATCCTCATTTTCTAACCTTTTCACATAACACTTGGTATATGATAGTCTTTATATGGAAACTTCAATATCGTGGGAATTATTTTAACATTTTTAGAAGGTGTGTTCACAAACCTTTGTCACCTTGTAGTACATACATACCTTTGTCACCTCCACTTTTCTAGGATGAAAATGCAGGCTCAGTGTTCTGTAAAATCGTCAAGTGTGTAATGTAATGTGAAGCTGGTACTCAGTTTTGCTATGGCTTCAAGTAATGGAATAACTACATAGGTGCTGAACTACTGCAAGGAAACTGTTCTCCCTTGTGAAGACCCTTCCCCCCGCTGTGCTGAGCAAACTTCAGGCACTCGGAGCCACTCGGTATCTGTGGAGTTAACTGAATTAAGCTTTCTTCCAGTGAGCCTCTGTCACCAGGAATGCAATTGGTGTTTACCTATATAAGGAAACCTGTTCGACCTAGAGGAGCCCGGCAGGGCTGTCCGTGCCTGCGAAGAAGGGGCGAGCGCTCCGCGCGGCGGGCGGGGCGGGCGCGCACCGAGCGCAGCGCCGCCAGGGAAGGGCTGTCCCCGCTTCTTCGGCTGCGGGAAAAGAGGAAAGAACTGCCAGGGGGAAAAATGGAGGAGCAGGTATGTCAGGCGGATCCTCGCAGCCGGGGGGTGCGGAGAGGGTCGGAGCGAGTTTGCCCTTCCAGCTGCTGTTCCCTCTGAAACGGCTCCGGAGTTCCACGGGGCTGCGGAGCGAAGCGGGCGGTGCTGCGGGAGCAGCGCCCGCAACTTATCTGGCGTTCCTTGTGCTCCTGAGTCGGGTGCACCTTCGTTTTACTGCAGAGATTCTCAAACTTTCTTAGCTCTGATGCAACACAGATGTGAGCTGAGAGTGGAAATGAAGCTGAGAAGCTGTGGTCAGTCGGCTGAAGCGCTGCAAATCCGTGGTGTTATCATCCTAGTATTTCGGGGGGAAAAAAAAGTTCTCAACATGTTCATTATTTGGTATTTTTTAAATTTTAAAATGTACATTTTGCAAAAGGTGCACTCCTTTAGCATGTCTAGGGTTTTGATGTATTTTATTTGGATGTGTGTGAATGCAACTAAATCAGCATAGCTGGAATGTGTTTGTTACAATACAGGGAGTTCCTGTAGCAATAAAGATTTTGCAGTGAGTTAAAAAATAAACTTCAGGTACTGTTATAGGAAATGTAAGCTAAGCAGGTTCTACTACAATGGGGATTACCCAGTTCAAAACAAGGATTTGTATTTCTTAGAAAGTATTTGCACAGTATGATAACATTTTTGAAACAGGTTTTCAGTAAAATCCTCACAAAGATGGAGAAATTTTTCCCTGAAGATTTTAGTCAGGACATAATCAAAAACAAAGTTGAAAACTATTTTCCAATAGGTCTCTAGCTGTAAGAATACTAGTGTGCAGTCCATTGGGACAATTACTGTTAAGTGGCAGCATGTTCATTGTGGAACTTTATTTAAGTTTTCTGCCATTATGGTGTATTACATAGGAATGGAAAAATATTTTCAGTCGATCTCTTGTAGTATCTTCTAAGGGAAAAAAGTTACAGAGAACTAGTCAGAGTGCATTTTCAGGGTGATTTTTGTTTTTCTGACATTAGAGACTAATAGATATATGATTACTTTCCTCTTATTTTCATGGCTATTCATATTTATGTGTGCACAGGCACGTGAATGCATTCATTATGGGAGATGTAGCTACATCTTTCCTAGTGGGAAAGTAGAAGCCCTAGAAGGTTAGAAGCTTACAATGAAGATGATTATTATTTAAAAACCCTCTTCCTTCTAAGTAGCTGTGACTTTTATGAATTAATGTCTCCCTGAGATTAGTAATGTAGTATTACCTGCTTAAAAATTATTCAGAATAAAGAAAGAATTAAAAGTCACTTATGTTCATAGCAATTCTCATTCATTTCTGTGTAAGATTTTTGTTAACTCCTAACTTTAACTGTTGAGTGAGGTTTTAATGGGAATGACACAGGATAGCTATAGTAGTTTCAGTAGATACTTTTTTAGGAGCTTCAACACCACAGATTACATAGCAAGTTCCTAAAAACCTATTTTAGGGCTGAGGCTAATGGGTTTATTGTGAAGAATCATCTTTGGTTGTGGTGAAGCCACAAAGAAAGCAAGGCTGGTGGACCAGAACCATAAATTTCACTTGTCACACTTCTCATCCTGGTGGTTTTGTGGAATATCTTCATTATTTTGAATTGAAAAGGAGTACAGAGAAAGGACTTTTAACAGGGCTGTTAGTAAAGCATAAATTTAAAGGGCAAGAGCAGACTCCAGGGAAACCTGCTCTTAAATCACCTTTTTCATGTCTCTGCAGGAAATTGCATGGCCCCCATCAGTTTGTCTAGCTATGTTGCAATCATTAATGGTCTTTTGATTTCCCAGTGCCAAGCAAGGAAGAAATGTGGTTCAAAGTCTCTACAGTGTATTTGGGGTTGGCATGAGCTTGCTGTGTCCCAGGATGTGAGCAGCCATCTGCTTGGCCATGCTGGTGCAGGGCTGGCCCAGGCTGCAGCCTGCCTGTCCCTTGGTGAGCTTTGTGGGTGTGACAAGGGGAGGAGTTGGTTCTCACTCCCTTCAGACACAGTGCCTGCCTCTGCCACCCACAGGAGATGTGTAATGATGTGGCTTCTGAGCTTGCAGCATCAGGGGGACCTGCCTAAAACCAGTGTCTGCCCCGGGGTCTACCTCAGCTTGGTGCTGTGCCTGTGATGTGGCACAAGTTTCCATTAACCTGGATGCACAAAAAGAAAATTCTTTTCAGGCCAGAACTGGTGCCTGGGAGATATACCCCAGGGAAATTTTATCCTTGTTTACAGTGTGAAAAGAATTTCAAAATAAATAAAATTTAAAATAATTTTATCCTGTTTAAAATATGGGATAGACCTTGTGCTTCATCTAAAATCACAGGAAAATCCAGTGGCTATGGCTGGATGACCATTCTCTGGCCTGAGCTCCTGCAAGTCAGCCTGCTACCCTAGGCATGGGTCTCTAACCCAAGCTAATAGGTGATGAGCTTTATTCACTGATTAAAGAAAAAAGAGCTAAAGGCATTCTGCTCTGTTTAACGATTTTATTTTTCATTCATTCATTGTATTAATTTTAATGGCAGAACTGTGTTCAGAGTGCAGTAATGGTGTTGTGTTGTACTGTGTATTTTGAGGACGAATGTGTTGAACCCAGGTGAAAGCAATGAGCACATCAAGGCTGTGCACACACCTGGGGTCCAGCTTTAGTTGTGTAACTGAGACAAGACTGAAGGAAGGCAGAAATACTTGGACTTGATAGGATACGGAAACCAAAATTTGATAAGGAACCAAAATTATCTTCTGCCTTCCTGTTGTGTTACTGATGGGTTAATTAATGAGAACTGTTATTAATTTGTCACTTTTAAATCAGAAAGTGCTTTAAGTATTTGGCATACAGTATCATAACATTTTTGTTTAGCGATGAAAGAACATACTAAATGTCTTCATTGTTTTTCCCACATTTAGTAATGTGTTCATCCTAAAAACAAAGTTAGGGCACTTTTTTTTGTAGGCTTGCTTGACTTGCATCCATCACCTAATTTTTGCTTTCAATTTCTGATTTGCATGTAATTTGAAGCTGAGTGGTCTTACACATTGCCAGGAGGCAGTTTGGTACATCATGTTTTTTCCTGGTATCTTTACATATATTCAATAAAAAAAAATAAAAAAATAAAAAAAATAAATAAAAAAAAAATAAGACTGACCTTTCAAAGGTGCAACTGGAGAGCTTGAAATAATAAAGGAACATGCTGTACTAGTTGCATGCTCCCTTTACGATTTTGTGAAAGGCTTTACCATTCCATTATGCTATCATTTTGTAGTGTAAGCATTTTATATGGCGTGTGTGATTTCATTGCCCTTAAGTGACCTTAGTAAATTCCTTATTTCCCCTGAAGCACATACCTAATTGAAAATTGCCATCTGCAGTAGAAGAGCTCTAAGCAAGAGCTCTAAGAATAACTCAAGATGGAGATGGGTGTCTAGAGAGCAAGGCAAAATCACTTTTTCTGTAGAATTCACTGTATTGCATGAAGTGAAATACTTGATTTGAAGATGATTGATAAGGAATTATAGGAAGGGCATCTTTATCCATCTGCCCAGTTCATCTGCCTAATGCTGCTCTCCAGAGATCATGTGATCCACAAAGAGATCCTAATTTTTTTTAACCTTTTTAAAAAATTGCCTCTCTTCTTTCAGCATTTGGTAGTTGTATTTGGAATTTGAAGTTAAAAACATCATTCCAAATCTGGGCTGGGCTTTCTAGTCCAGCAGCTGTCCTCATGCTGCAGTGCCTCACTTGGCTCTGGTGTGCCACTTTCAGGATACAGTCATGATGATTGCAGCCTGCAACCACAACCTAAAAATGAGATGGTGTGTTCCCCATGAGAAACCTCTGGCCTAGCACTGCATTTGTTACAGCTCCTGTGAGCATAAGTGCTTAAGAGTCATGAAAATGAAGGAGGCAAAAAGCTGGACAGTGTGAAGCTGAGGAATGGCTTAAAAGGCACTTTCTTAGATGAGAGACCATTAAACTGTGCTCTGGATTAGAAGTCTGTGACATCTGTATATTTGTTCACTATTGTATAATGTAATTGTTTAGGACAGGAAAAATGCAAGTATTTTATTTAAAAGGGTTGGGGAAAGTGAAGCATGAAAAGTCTGTGATGAAGATGTGAAGTTTCTATCCTATCTTCCTGTGTGTTTATTCATTCCAAAAACTTGGGAAAATGACTGGGCTGAAAATTAAGCCTCTACAATTCTCTAGTCCTGTGTTATCTTGCAAGTAGTCTTATTTATGAAAGCTTATCCTTTAAATCTATTTTTTTTCCTATGGTAATTCCAAGTTATGTTTCAAAATCATTTATCAGTGTTAGAGCTTTGAGATACACACCCTTTGAGACTCATAAGGGGAAGGTATTAAAAATATGCAACCTGTGTTAGGGTCTGAGTTTACCTGCTGCTTGGGATGTATTTCCCTGCTGTTTTCATTTTTTTTTCATTAAAAATATTAATATTAAATCTAGATTTTGATGGTGTAGCAAGTAATCAAGGGAAGAAAAATATTTAATTGCAAATTTTGTGTGATTCCATATTTTAATATTTTTTCACATTAAATATATTTTTTTTGTTCAACAAGATATCTAGAAATATACTTGAGTCTAAAAGTCTGCACAAAGGCAGATGCATGCTTGCTAATCTATCTATATCTATGATTGTAACACATGTTCAATTTCATATGCATCTAAAATCTCTGCTGATTTTTTTTTATTAAAGTTACTATTTCATGTGATTGTGTGTACAAAGACTAGAATAATTGGTACTTGCTTTAGGTAAATCAGTTAATACTCAGGATTTTCCTTGAACAAATTGAGATCTTCCATTTAGGGGGTAGAAGTTAAGTTGCATTCTCTCTTTTCTTTAGTAGTTTCACTCAATGGTGTTTTTGTGTTGGTCCTCTGAAAGTTTGATTTAGGGAGATGGCATATTAAAAAAAGGAGTTGCTTTTATTAGATATCATTATACTAAGTTCAGCTTCATTTAGAATTCATAATGTTCACATTCAGTGTTATGAAAGAAAGGTCATTTTTGACCCCTCATGCACAGTTCCAGTCATTGCAGTGGGCTGAGAGTGCTCTGCTTGGTGATGCACTGGATTGCAGAGTGCCCAGGGTGAGAGTTTGAAAGTGTCATGGCTTGTCTGCTCTGCTCCTCCAGAGATGCATGTGCTCCTGCTGCTGAGTTCCTAATATTTCTGTTTTGTAGCTGCCTAGCCAGGAAAATTCCATATAAAATCTCAGCTCCAGCCTCCTGAGGTGGATTTTTTTTGAACAAATTTAATTTCACTATGTATGAAACATCATAAATGTTCCTGCTGTGTTAATTCTGTAAAATGAGTAGTTGTTTTACTATACTCTTCATATCTTAGTTGCCTCCTTCATGGGAAATTCCCTCCAATTTTAGCTGGGGAATTTAGGCATTAGCAGTTAGTTATGAATTCTTACCTTAAGTACAGCAATGTACCCAGGGTGGTTTGGGGTATCCTATTGGTTGTGGCTTCAAATTTATGCAGCTGTGCTTAACACTCCAGTGGGAAATTCTGGCCATGTTGCATTTTGCCTTTGATATGTTGCCACACCACCACCTTTAATGCAAGCTGAGACTGCAAAGATCTGTTTGCTTTTATTGCACATGTGTTGCTTAATATGTTCAGTTTTTACATGATGTGAATCACTGGACTCAATGAGCATGTATGATTGGCTTAATAAATAAGCCTTAAGTTGTGTTAATAAAGTTAATGTCCTAAAGAATAATATATATGATATACACAGAAAAGTGACAAGTTCATGTCTGGACTTGCAAGTATTTAATATTTTAGTGTTTTTTTGATGGTTTGGAGTGAGTCACATAAATGTCAATACAAAAGAAAAGATTATATGCATCCATATGTCAGACAACAATCATGAGAACAGAGAAATGCACCTGATAGAAAATAAAATGATGAAAGCTTGATATCCTTCATTCTAGAATCTCACCACATTTATGGCATGAATGGGACACTTGTAAGAAAAAACATGCATTTTGATACATTTACATATGCTCTAGAGTGCTCTCTTTAATAAAAAAGGTTACCTGGATTTGGAAATAAGTTTAGCTGTTAATCTCAGCAATTTTTCAGCAATACCCCATAGGTACATTGATGTTTCAGAGACCTGCCATGTTGGTTCTAGAGTGTATCATTCCACATTGCTGGAATGCACAAGAAGATTACTTTGGTTTGGATTAATGAAAAGTGAGTGAAATGACTTACAGTTGTTAGCTCGCATTTTAATTTTGGAGGTTAATTTTGGAGGTTAAGCTAATGTGCCTTGAAGGTTTAATTCATATGTTTCTGTACCATGAGGAGTCCAATTTGGACATTTTCTCTGCCACATGAGAACTAAAGCAACAAAACACAAGGAGAAAATGGAAGGTTACAGTTGAACAGAACCATCAGCTGAAAGGCCTTTACTCCCCCACAGACATTTTAAAGTTGGTATGCAGAATTGCTATAATATAATAAAAATTAAAACAAAAAAGCTCTCTAGAAAGGGCTTGCAAAACCAAAAAGTTTAATTGATGGAGTCAGTGTCATCTGCCAAGTTTCCAGTACAACACCCAGGCTGAGGGAGGTAGAAATAAATTTGAAAGTTATTTCACTAGCTGGCAAGCTGGTCTGAAATCAAGAAGATATAATGGAATCAAAAGAAGCCTAAGTTTCTATAGTCAGAGAAGAAAATATAATTTATTTATAGAAAATGGGAAATAATTCAGTCAGCAGGAGTATCTGTGGGCTACCACAAATTAGAAAATGAATGCAAGTCGCTGATGAGGCAAAATGCTGAAATGTGAAAGCCATTCTGGGAGTCATTACTGAAGGTATTATCAACAAGAGGATGAGAAGTAACCATTTTGCCCTGTTCTGTTCTGATAAAAGCCATCCTGAATTGTTCACCCAATTTTATACATGATACTTTAGGAAATACAGAAACAAACTGGAGAAAGACTAATGGAAAGCAAACCAAAAATTGTACTGAGGAAATGTGACATAGATTGCAGAAACTGAGTGTGTTTTATTGAAAATCTGGCTTCCCAGTGTGTCCTGTACAAGCATCTTGTGAACCAATATTCTGCCCATCTGCCTTCACCCAGAGGTCCAAGGAGGAGCTGAGCTTTTCCTGCTGCCCACTGCTGCATTCATACAAGAACAAAAGGTGAACACATCCAGTTGCAGCAGCCATCCCCCAAATCTGTCAGCTCATTGGTTTTCCTTGCATGAGCTCAGCTTGGTGAATTGCTGTCTAGGAAAGAGAATAAATAACACAGACATAGTTGTAAATGTGACAGCAATTAATTGTTCTTCATCTCTGAGGATGGAACAAAAGGCACTTTGCAGTAATGGTGGGTTTCATTACATTCTAAGAACTCTACAGCTGGTATTTAGGCACTGTGATGGGTTACCCAAAGAAGTTCCAGGTCAGTCTTTGAAGATTTTTTCAGACTGAACAAATATTTTTGGGGAGGATCTAAGTGTAGATGTTCCTCATGGTGAGCAGGGAATGACTCCACAAAGACCTTTTCGGACTTACAACTGTAGTTGCTTGCTATGACTTTGCCTGTGTCCCTAGCATGAAATCTGTAAATATTATCCAATTTCATACCCTAAGCTGTCTCATGTCCATGTCCCAACACCTTAGCAGTGCTAAAGCTGGGCCTGCATTTTCCTTTCATGTCCACTTTATGCCTCCAGTTTCCATACTCTGATCAGGTGCAAGTAGATCAGCAGTGAGACTGGTGTCTCACAGCTGGCCCTTACCTGTAAAGAAGAGCAGGTTCAGCCTCAGACTGGGACCCACTACTACCCTCTTTACTGATTCCAGAACTGTAGACTCACTGCTTTAGAGTTTGGGAACTCTGAATGACTATGTTACTTTAGCTTCTACCCAGTTATCAGTCTCAAGAGTTATTGCCAAGACTCCCATTTTAACATTAGCATTTAGCAACAACAAATGCAGAGATTACATGAATGAATACAAAACCTAATAAAATCATGGTAAAAATGTGAATAGCTACATGTGTGGAAACGATGCCTTAAACCACTGCCATTTACTCTACAAAATACACTCCTTTTTCTCTTACTGTGTAAATCATGTGATGTAACCATGAAAACTGGAACAGCACAATCTCTGTCAATGTAAAGTAGGCAAGAACATAACTACTGTAAATAAATGTGGGGATTATGTTAGAGGAGGAGAGGAGGCTGCTCTCCTCAGCACTGAGTCTAAGTGGGAGGTAGATTGGATAGTTACATGACAAGGTTGTTCTTGGAGAACAAATTTGGTTTGCTGTGTAAAATGTGTTATTGATGTGCTGTGGGCCACAACTGAGTCTGTCTCCCTGGTTTGTGTGGCAGTGCTGAGTCATTGATTCCAGCCAATCAATGCTGTTCACTGCAGTGCTATATCCATTAATTTCCCTGTGAGAGTACAAGGCACAGCATTCAATCAATAAGATCCCAGATTAAAGGCAATGATCCAGGAAAAGGAGAATGTAAAAATAGAAAAACAGGGAAATGGAAGTGAGATTAATTTCTTCTACTTGATACTTCCCATAACCTTGTCATGACTCAGCATTTCTGAGGTTAGCTGCTTTGTGAGATCATGATTCATGAGGTTTGTTTACTAAATGAGTTCCTTAATTATGGTTAAATTAATTGTTAGTGTCTAATTCATGAAATGGCAAATGCTGAACTGTTGACCTACCTAAAACTGGAAAATTATCTCATACTGTGATTTTAAAATATAGGTGAATATTTTTACTAGCAGTAAACCTTTTACTATCACAATCTTCCATTTGAATCAGTCCATCTGTTCACTTGTCTTTGAATACTCCACTCTGATTTGGAGGGTGCAAAGGTGTCACAACAGAGATATCTGCTCACAGAACAACCTGCTTTCTACCACACTGTTCAAAGACATCTCTCAGTGGCAGAGCCTGAATATGCCTCACTCCTCCTTTCATGGCTGGGGCTGTTCTTCAGAACTCTTTTCCAGGCCAGTATTTAGGCAGAATGGCGAGACAGTGAATTTCACAGCTCCCTGGGCAAAGACTGTGGTTGACTGGGGACTCCATCTTACAAAAGGGTTGCCATAATGCATTCTGCTCATTCCTGTTGGAAATTTACTGTCTTCCACAGTGGTTTCTGTCTTAATTCAATCCTTATTCTGAGCACAGAGGAATGGCACGTTGTCTCAGGCAGCCAGTGTGTAACTGTTAGGAAAAATACGTGGTTTGTGATGGCAATAATTACTACAACCGTTAATTACTGTGTTTTTGGAAGAGAAGCATATTATTTCATATTCATAGGCAGCATCACTATGCAACTCTCTTTCTGAGGTTTAGAAGTTTTCCATCTAAAAATAATTTGCAAAAATTAAACTGAACCAGGCTACTAAAATATTCAGTAATTTTAGGCAACTGTATAGCCATATGTCTATTCCAACCCAGCTTGTGACGTCTTGCCTAGAGGAAAATACTCTTTAAAATGTTTGGACAGAGTACATCTAAAGCTAAAGCTTGTTTGGAAGATGACATTCTTCTGAGCAAAGCTCAATACTTCTCCTAGATCAGGACTGGGTCAGTGGTTTTTCATGGTTTTATATTTGAAAAAGAGAGTCTGGACAATAATGTGGAAATATGGAACCAATATTCAACAAAAAAACATTCTGTACTTTCTAAAGAACTGTGTCTCAGCATTTTTCCTCCACTGAAATAATTTAACACTAGATTGAGAAAGATGTGTGCTGCAGCCAGGTTTTGCTGGGCTTCAAGGTGTGTGAGGTGTGATGTTAAGCCTTGTCTGCTGTGCCTGTTGCAGTCACTATCCCAAACCAAGACCTACAACATCCCCGTTTCAGGGGGTGATGGGCTGCCTTCTTCTGATATCCAGGAACCTCACTAGCTTTCTTTAGTGCCAGTGCATAGTTGCATTTGCTTGCAATTTTCTTCCAAGTGTGGTTGCCAGTTAGTATTCTCTCAAGAGCTGGACAAAGCTCATTGATTTATAAGCCCAAGAAGAGATGCTTTAGGTGACATATCTGTGTAAATATAAACTCATTCCCTCCTGGAGTGCCTGTGCCACTGGAAGAATGATGTGACAAAAATCAGGACTTTTTGGTCCTTTGGGGAGAGCTGTCACCAAAGGGAGGGATTACCCTGGTTTGTAGTTAGGGCCTAACTAATGTCACTCTTACATGTTACATTATGAGGATATTGACCCAAAAAATCAAGGAATTTTTCCACCCACATGGAGGCTGCAAATGTGACAGGTGGAAAATTAAGACTAAATCAAAACAGGCTTTCAAAAGCCTTAAAACCTCCATGTGAAGGTAGGTGCCTCCATAGTTACTTTTATTAACTTGGGTCTCTTGAATTATGAAGAGGTGTAGATAGCAACTAGGTACTGAGATGTTTGTGTAAGCATAGAACCTGATTTTTTTTTCTTGGATTTTTAAAAACAAAGTTTGTCCAAATTAATCAGTCTTTCACTGTAATTGTTTGGTGCAGACTGAAGAAGTCACTGTTGTTTGCCCCTGGTTCCTAGGCCTCATGTTTAAGGCACTGTTTGTTTTTCAGTAGAGGGTGAATGAGGATGTACCTGTTGAGCAGAATGCTTGGAAGGTGACAGCTTTCCACATTCCCATCTAGGACAGACTGTTCCCAAGGCCCATTCTTCTGTGTCCTTGAAATCATAAGGTCCAAGTCCCTTGGAGTATTCTTTCTGGTGATACATCAGCTACAGCTAAGGATTCCTTTGTCAGAATGATCAGTGTTTTCAAAGCAGTAATATTAGTCTGCCTGCAATTCCTAGGGGAAAAGAGTTAACTTATGAACTATGGGGACCAAAGAGCCCTGTGTTCATGGGACCACAAGATTTCAAGGCTCTGAACACATAAATTAATAGAATAGTCCATCTAAAGTGAGACCTAGTTTTTAAAATTTGCAGGTGCATAATGGAATCTCTCTGTATTATCAAAATTCACTGACAGTAACAAATACATGTAAGAGCTGAAGGCAATTTTCCTATTGTTTTCTATATTCACTTTCTATTACCTGTCAGTTTTCTCATCCTTTCAGATGGGTAGAACTTTTTTCTTATGTGTAGTGGTAACCACTATAGGTTATGTTGAATATTTGAAAATGAAGCATGACTTTTCTCAATTGCACTGATTTAATTTGTCTTTTAAGTTTCAGTGAAACTGCAGGGAGAAAGGAGCATTTAAGATACTATAAGAAGTGAAAGGATCTTGCCTTTTTCTGTTATGACTTGTTAGGAACTCACATTTGGTTTTGGACAAAGGATTTGAGACAGCTGGCTTCTCTCCAAAGTGACTTCCAACTTTACTCTTGAAGGAAGAGATCCCAGGTGCAGGAGACTGAAGTAATAGGGGATCTAATATTAAGACTGCCAATATTTTTTCTTCTATAGCATGTTTGTTTTTTCTGCCTGATGTAAGATAGGTATAATTCCAATCTAATTTACAATTGCAATGGTAAGTACACTTTCCTTTTGACTCTTCAAGTGAAAAATACTGCTGTGCTGAACCCCACTGTTCATGCATCTTATAGAACATAAGTATATTTGTTCTTCTGCCCTTCCACAAAAAAGAAAAAACTTCTTTCTGTTTCAAGAGAGATTATTCATCGTATATGTTGCTCTAGAATTAAGATGCAAGCTCATAAACTGAAACTATAGGTAGTATGCTGTTGCTTTTGCAGTGCACTGTTTATCTGCTATAAGGAATACAACTGTCTGGAAAGGTTTCAAAAGCACAAAAGAACAATTATTTACAGTATTTTATCCCATCATGTATCAAAGAGGATGTTGAATGAGTATTATAGAAGCATTCAAACTGCACTGATCAGCACACAGAAATTAATATATGGTGTGTGACAATTTTTGGGAAAGATCTGTATCCAATTATAAATTCCTCTTCAGTTTATGACTAACATTTATGGAGTAGTCTTTCAAGGGAAGTGGTAAAGCACTGTGTACTCAACTGTTGGCAAATGAGGTCTGCAAGACGTTTGAAGACTCTTCAGAAACCAGATCTGAGAGGAGCAGTGGCATGGATGTGATGACATGGTGGAGTTTCCATGTCTCAGTTCTGACTTGCATTTTGACAGTTGTGCTGATGCAGAAGCACCAGGTTGTGCCAAATTTGCTGCCTTCAGAGAAAATGAACTACTTCCTCCAACTCTATTGTTAGAGAATTTTCAGATTGGGGTTTCTTTTTTTGTTGTGTTTAATTTGAAAATATGTATGCATTTGGGAATCAGGGGAATTATGTGACAATTTAACTAGGGATGGAATCACTGTTCAAAGCACAAGAAAAGACAAACTCTGAAATAGCAAATGTCCCACCAATTACATGACTGGCCTGTGTTATGAGAAAGAGAAAAACGTTGATAGATATGGTGCCTCTATTACATGAGGTGACATTAGAACCCACTGTGGGTTTCATAGCTTGCCTATGAAGAACATCTCAGCTGATTACTCAGAAATGTGGCAAATAGCCATATTCCATATTTGCTGAAGCTCCTGTGAATTATTTATTTCTAGTTTGTGGTTTTTTATTATTTTTTTCATCTATTGCTTTCGGTTGAAAGTATGAGTTGGTCAAAACACTTTCTTGGAAGGATTGATTAATTTTGACAACACCTCTATTATAAAAAGGCTCTTCAGTCTTAAGAACAGCCATTAAAATGGAGGATGTGGAGGAGAAACAAGATGCTGGCTTTAAAAGTTCATATGAATTTGCTCTGATATGGGATTTTAACCCTGAGTCTGTCATGTCTTGAATAAGTGATCCAGTCTCTGGCTGCTTTGAGTTGCTCCTGACAGCTTCTAAGGTTATATTTTGTATAATAATCTTAGTTCTTTTTTCAGAAGAACTCACAGCACACATCTCAAGTGACTTTTGTAGTATTTTATCAGAGTCTGAAGTGAGTAAGTCTTCCTTTCTGTTGTCTTTCTCTGCTTCAGAACACCATAAATTTACCTAGGTGTGTAATGAGGCATTTCTGAATGGAAAACCTTTTTGTCTAGTTTTAACTTTGTTGATATAAAGTATTTTGTCTAAAAAGCAATTTTTCCTGTGCCTCCTTTCTTTGCAGTAACATTTAAAAATACCCTAGTCTGTTGGAATTGTGGCACGATGAAGCAGGCAAATGTGGTCCTATAAGGCAAATAGCTCTGCAGCAACTGCTCTATAAGGGAAGATGAAGGGACCTTGTTTTATGTCAGACTGGTACAACTGGCAGCTTCTTATACAATGCTGTTGGAACAAGTTCAAATGGCTTTTAATGTGGGGGCCCTTAACCATGTGAACTACCAGCTTTACTCTTGTGATCTACCACTCAGAAGTGACTGGATTAATAACAGAGCACCAACGTCTCTTTTGAGTCCTCTCTTCTGAATAGGAGGGCATCTCCTTGTCTGGGGCCCTGAGCATTTGTCCTCACTTATGCAGATGTTGGTTTTGCTCAGGCTGTGATTCCCTCTTTTAATAAACCTGATCACTCTTTGCTGGAAGCCTGTATATTTGGTAAACCTGGCTTTTGGCTAAGCAAGGCTTGTAGCCTGTTAGGAATGAGATTCTTTGAATGCAGCAGATTTACCTGTTGTTTTTCAGCTGTGTGCATGCTGAGAAAAGTATCATGCCACTCCCACCGTAATGGGGTGCTGTGCCTACAAGAAGTCTGCCTGCACATAAGCTATCTGTGATGAATTCATATCACTGGCCAGTTTTACAGCATTGAAGGACTTTCTCTCAGAATTAAATGGTGCAGAGAAATTACATATCTTGCACACAAAGTTTCAGTGTTAAAAAAATTAGAAAGGACTCAATTTTATTGTGAATATTACTTGCTATGTTAGGTCACAAGGACCAGAACAGGGATCTAATGCCCTTAACTTGCAAACATTTACACACTGTATAGCATAGTCCTGTGTAGGTTAGTAGGTCTGCTCATGGCAATAAAAGTAATCATGTAATGATTACTTTTAAAAGTAATCAGGTCTTAGAACTGAAGCCTCATATTTGATTCTCAATAGTATTGCAGAATAACTTAAAAGACCCTACTGGTAGCTAGATGATTTTGTTCATCTGAATTTTGAAGAGATGGCAAGGAGCCTATACACTGTAAACTGAAAATATCAGAGTAATACCTCCCTGTAAGTGTACCAGAGTAAAGTGTCACTGCAAGGATGCAGAAAGGCTAGAGCACAAAATATTTCACAGATGTTACTTTTCCATTTTGCTCTTCCCACAGTGCTGATATTGCTCTTCCCACAGTCTTGAGATTGACCCAAAAATGTTTTGACAATGTTAAAAGTTGCTTGCCTCCCTCTACCTATCACAATTTGCTAACCAGCATTTTCATGCAAGATTTGAGGTGGAATGTTGTAAAATTATGTGCTTTTAGCCTGTAAAACTCTGGACTCTGTCCAACAGACCGTTTTTATATGGCCTGGATCCTTTTCAGACAAACAGGATCTGTACCAGGGTGCAGAATTGTAGACAACTGATGCATTCTTTAAAATAAGTACAAGTTGGCTCGCTGCCTTTTCTGGGAGTCTGTCAAGACTCCCCCACTGGTGCCTAGGAATGTATTTTTGAAACAGGAATTGTGAGTGCCAACAAAGTAACAAGTTTAAAGGTAAGCTTTCTTTCCTGTGGCAGTCTGAGAATTTCTTTTTAACTTAGTGGCTCTCTAAGTAAAATGGGTAGGGCACTTAATCCTTCTGGACCTACATATCTGTTATCTCAGCAAATAAATATTTTTTATGATCTATAAAAGGCAAATGTACCATAAGGGTTTTTTTTTTCCCTCTTTAGTGGTAGACCAACTTCCTAAATCTGTGATGTCATTGCCAAATTTGCAATTTAGAAATTTGTTACTTGATATGTGCAAATTACTTCAATGCAAGCTTCCTCCAGAAATCTTCTGCTGTGGGTAACAACTCCTTTGTACCCATCTGGGGAAAACTACTCCATCTCCTTGGATCTCCTAGCATTTATTAGATGCATTATTTCCCTGCTTCTTCACATTTTTGTCCTGTATTTTTAAACCCAGAACTTCTGGATCTTCATTGTTCTCTGTTGTTTACTTGATGGATCACCTTTAGCTCTTTCCATTAGGCATCTGTTCTTCACCTTAGCTGTGGCAGTAGCATATGAAAGGTTTTATCTATCTCCACTGTTGGATTCAGGTAAGAGAAACTTCAGGCAAGGAGAAAAGTACAAGTGCTGGTGGCAGGATAGGTAAGAGAGGCCTGGATATGTTCTTTTTAGTCTCTCCAAGGTAAACAGGCGGGTCTCTCTCAACTGTAGGTGAGGAGAGGGAGGGCTCGTAGACGCGGGTCTTCTACAGAAGAAAAAAATGATGAGTGAAAACTGCTTTTCCCCTGACCAGTTAGCAAGGGGAAATGTTTCCAGATTATCTTTCATCAACCTGTCCTTTTAGACTTTAGGTAGGAAATTTGGCAGGGCTCTTACAAATATATCTGCTTCTCCATGAAGTAGCAGTTTGACTCACTCAATTCTCCTTGTTAGACAGCAATACTAGGGATGCTAGCAGAGTCTGAGTGAACATCCCCCATGTGTCAGTCATGTTGGATAGGAGTAACTATGTCTAGAAAGTGTGTCATATTTAAACTCATGCCATTTTCAAACTTCCAAACTTGCCTCAAGTAAATTGTGTGAGCACATGATGATTTTTGTCCTGAGGTTGGCAGGGGAAAGGTTGGAGTCTTTGGTACTGTTAATTCTACAAGTGTCCTGCATATTAAAGCAGTGAATGGGCTGTGGCAGTTGCAACACCACAAAATTATATCCCAAATGTGCAGGCATATGCTTTATGAAGTTTCTCACAGATAAGAAAGGTTGTCTTGAAGTAAGCCCTCTTTTTGTTCCTGGTGATATGTACTATGGCTCTAGAAAAATACACAAACTCAGGTTGCCTTTAAAAGTTTGGGAATGGTGTAATCAAAGTGAACATTTGCAGAAGTGGTTAGGTGTTCTGGTCCCACTAAATTAATAGAGAATGGTACAGTCTACTGCCAAAAAACTAGGAAACATAACAGCTCAGCTGCTTGCCAGCATTTGTTATGCCTTAGGAGACATTCCTTTTTGTTATTTTTCATCTGAATATAACCAGGATTGAAGAAAGTAATTATACCTTAGCACTGGCCCTGGCTAGAATAGAATAGAATCTTCTTTTCATAGCAGCTCTGTGTTTCAGAATTTTGACTGAAATAGAACTGATAACACTCTTAATATTCTAGCTGGTGCTGAGCAATGTTTGTACAGCATCAAGGTCTGCTCTGTTTCTCACTCTGACACCCCAGTGAATACATTGAGGGTGAAGGTTCACAACCAGGAAGATGACCAGAACAACCCAAAGAGATATCCCATTCCATATCAATTCATGCCTCCCAATAAAAGGGAAAATAAGGAGATATAGGGAATTAGCCATCTTTAGCTCCACAGCTCTCTAGGCTTCAGTCTACCCAAAGGAAGTGGTGAATGATTGCTTTTGCATTACTTGTTTTCTCCTGTCTCACTCTCCCTTTTCTTCCCTCTCCCTTCTTCTTATTCAATTATATTTTTTTATTTGTTCAATCTTGTGTTTTCATGTTGGTTGGTCTTTTTTTCCTTCCTTTCTTCTTCCCCCATCCCAGTGAGGGTGGTGCCTGAGTGACTGTGTGGTGCTTACCTGCCCACTGGCGTTAATCCACAACATCCATACTTTGTAGGATTGAGCTACTCATCCCTAGAAGATTCTGGCATCATCCTTGTCTTGATGCAAATCTTCTGATTCTCACACTTAAAAAAAAAAAAAGAATGTATGTGCAGATGTGAGTACACAGGTTTATGGGTGCATCAGTGAAAGAAGGAAAACAACTGCTGAAGTGGAGCCCAACTGAACAGTCTTTTAATATTAGCAGTTTTTTCTGTCCATAGGCACTTTGATAAATATCTCCACCAAAGGGCAAAACACTTTTAGAGGCTTATTTTAAAGTGAAAATGAGACTCCTATATTTATGGAACTAACTTTGGATTCCTTTAAGTCCAAAGCTGCCTCACAAGCAAGTCATCTTCCATACATTTTCATATTTTTCCTTCTACCCTTTGAATTGTTACCTGTTTGGGGTTTTTAAAAATAAAAAAGCAGATAGATTTTGGTTATGTCTGTATTCATTAAATGACATCATTTTGCTCAGTTAAATTGTAGCAGTTTATATAGATAAAATCCAGATAAACAAATTCAAGAGGAATATTTGTTGCTGGGTAATCATCTTTGATTTTAGCCTTTTTGCAGTGTGATTGTAAGAAAAACAACAAGGAGAGTCTGAAAGCGTGCTCTTTAAAGTTGTAACATTAGTAATTTTTAGCACACTTTCTAAGCACTGTCAAGACAGTGATCTGTTTTAAAGCCTGAAAACCAAAGTTGACAATTCTTTTCATTGTTTATAGACTTGCAGAGGAAAGATATGCTTTGAATTATGTTTTAATAAGATCTTAGAATAAATAGGGATGTGACTTGGCCCTCAGTTCCACTGAGGAGAAAGAGAAGCTGTGCATGCACAATAAAATGCAGAATTTGAATCTTTACTTAATGAGGGAAACAAATGAAATTTCCATGCTTCTTTGGTCTTTTATGAGTTCTGTATAATAATCATAAGAGGAAGTGCTGCAATTTTCCAAAGGCTGTGAGGATGACTATCAAAAAATAAAATGTAACTGAATCAATATGGAAATCCTTACTAATAAACTTGATTAATTTGATTGCTAATTTTTTATTAAAGTACCCCCCCAAACTGTAGAAAAGAGGGGTTTTATTTAAATATTTAAAATAAAAACATAATAAGTAGTAAAAAGGATTTTCTGCCTGAAAGTAAAATGAGTACCCCTTTATTTTTTTAAATACTTTTCTTTCTCCCTGTGAATTACCCAGCATATTAAGCAAGCACAATGTAAGAATGTTTCTTGCAGTGTTTCAGCAGGAAATATGTAGCTTTGGTTGTATAAAATGACAGTGCCCAGGAAGGTAAACATATTGAATTACTCCATTAATAGAAAGGAGACGGCATTACGGTAGTTTTCCCCCAGGCACTGAGTTTCACAGGTGCTGTAATCATGGTGGGCTACAATGATAGTACTGTAAATGCAAAAAATAACAATATGCAATTAGATGAATTTTTGTGTGAAATGTGATAAATCAAGGAATGGAATTTGTCAGACATCAATTCCCTAACAGCAAGAATGTTTATCTAAACCACAAAAGCCTCACAGCTGAAATCACTATTTTCTCATGTTTTCACTCAGATCACAAGAGAAATATTAACAGCAGCCTTTTGAGAAAGAAGCTTTTTGGTCTCTTTTAGGATTCATTAAAAAGCACTTGTTAGGTAGGCATACTTTTGGCAATATCTGTACCTTCATTTGCATGCTTTCTGAAAACTGTCGTTTTGTGAGTGAAATGACACTGCCTGTCCTTTACCTTCCAGTTTGGGAAGGGTAGAGTTGAGAGATAATTAAGGGAACTGACTCTTGCAAAGAATTCTGCACACCCATCATTCTTGGTCTGTGGGAAGTGTTTCTAAAGAGAGGATGCTGGCATTAAATGAGGCCTACTATCTAGGTATCACTGCATTTTCTTTGATAATGCTAGAAAATGTCTTGTTGAGAAACATGTAACTGAGAAACTGTAGCTCTGCAGTGATAAAAAGACTACCTTAACCATGACCTGATATTGGAAATCACAATTTTCCTGGGAATCACACTTTCTTCGGGAATTTAAATATCATAGGTCTTAATTTCTTTTTTTGCTAAAGAGAGGTGTTTATTTTCAAATGCAGAAATAAAATTACCAAATGATGCATGTACAAAATGTGTTGTGAATGACCATCCAGCTTCCCTTGAGAAATGGTGTCTGGCCATAAGGAGGTGCCCTAGAAGCTTAACTGAGGTTCAAGAGAGCTGCAGCTGGGCTGTGCCAAGACTCCTTTGCCTGTCCCAGTTTTGAGAGATCATTGCTGACAGAATTTTGCTCATCATTCCATGATGAGTCCTCAGCTCAGGGGCTAAATTATCTTTTTGGGTGCATATAAGTTTAAAGTCTGAACTGTACAAGCACTGAGCCTGTTGGTGCCTGTCTCCTTAGCACTTCTCCTGGGCTGATGGAAAACTTCCAAGGTGCAACTGCTCCCCAGTTTCCTATGTGGTATTTACTCAGTGGGTTGTCAGCTGAACTTGACCACTAGGGTAACAAGAGCAACCATCTGCACAGATGAGGCACACTGAGTAATAAAAGTAATATTTTATATTTTGCAGCATTAACATTCTCCAGAGATTGCTACATTTTTGTCACAAAGGAGCTAAAAATTTTACCTGTTTTCTTTGTTTTCCTTCTTTTTTGAACTTGATTCCTACTGAAGAAAGAATGATTAAACTGATATGGAAATTCCCACTACCAAAACACCAGACAGGGCCTTTCCATTTTCTTTTCCTCTTCATGGTTTGTTATTCAACTATACAACATTAATTTTTCTTATCCTGTTGAGTGCTCTGCAGACTCAGGTTTGAAGTGTAGAGAATATGTTCAAAGCTTGTGATTGTGTCTGCTGTTCCTTGTGTCCCACTCTGGGAGCCTGGGCTGTGGGGGATGAGATGCTCTAACTCTTCAGAGGATGTATGATGCCAGGAGTGAGGAGGCAGAGCTCCGTCCCACTAAATACAGTGCTCCTGGATTATTTGCCCCCAGGGCTATGAGGTGCAAACCAACCCCATGGTCCATCCAGTAGGTGAGTTCAGGGGAGTGAAACCCCAGAGACAAACAGTTCACTTCCTTGGGTGACAGTCCCAGGGAGCTGGTGTAGGAGTGGCTGACCTCGGGCCAAGGTTTACTAGCCTGTGTGTTGCTGTTGCCTGAAGGTGGTTGGGTTTACAGGAATGCAATAAAAATGCTTGAACATAAAAGGTAGGTAAAGTAACATAGTTAATGTGTGAATTGTTAACCAGAGTCAGACAACAAATGTCTGTGGTGGGTGCAGGACTCTCCTGCCAGTGTCTGCAATGGAAATCAAGTTTCCATTCAATGTGGCTCCGAGTGACACCCAGGATACAGAAGGAAAACAAACAGTGACTATTATCTTCCTTCTGAAGCAGCTCCAAAGTGAACATAAACACTGATTGTTTAGAGACCATCAATTAAGCTAAGAAGTATTTAGAGCAGGTGCAAGAGAGATAACAAATGAAAAGAAAACTTTATAGTCTTGTGTATTTAAAACAGTTTGGCTTTTTGATGTTGTGTTTACGGGGAAGAGTATTGACTTGATAGTTGGAGCCTGGGACTCCTTTATGAACTGTTTTTAGTTTGATAAACACACTGCAAACATCAAGAGGAAAGGCCTAAATGATGGGAACCTTAATGCTGGGGATGTTTTATTTATCACTGCAATAATATTGAAAGAACGTTTGGACTTACGGATCGAGGTTTATGGTCTCGTTAACCTCTGTTTTATTAAGGTAGACTTATGCAACCTTTCATATTCTGAACTCCCTAGTAGTGTCTGGAGGAATTGCTGAGAATAGGGCTTTCTCCTCTTAGTCCCTTTGTATGATGGGCTTCCTCAGAACTTAAAAGCCATTTCAGATAAAGGGTAGGAGAAAAGGAAACATTCGTTATCTTGACTTTACAGAGGAGAATCTGAGAAACAGAGAAGCAAGGGACAGAGACTTTACAAAAAGGTACAATGTTTCAACCAAGAGAAAATTTAATTGCCTTTTTTCATAAAATAATTCTGCAGATGAAACAAGAAGCTGAACCCTCATCTCCCAGAAGTAATCGAGGATAAATGTGGATCAATGTAGCTTTTTCATCTTTAATCTTGAAAAAGTATTTTATGTCCCTTCCTAAAATAGGTAACAGTATGAATTTTGTATTTTTGTTTGGTTTTTAACACCTCTTGTCCTTTATTCTTTCAGGATTTATCTGTCAATATTCTGCACTTTCATACTCTGCACAGTTTGTTCACTCATTGAAATTTAATGTACTTTACAATAGGTTTCTCAGCTTCTTTGTTTTCTGGAAAGGCAGCTTTGCTGTTCAGGGCTAAAGGTGGTAGCAGGAAATACTTTGGGTGTTAATAGGAAGCTTGGCCCTGGCTTACTGAGTCACTTAGGGAAAGCCACTTGATCTTCTGGCCAGCTCAATTGTTAAATCAGTAAGCAGGAGCACTGACCACTAGATCATCCATGCAAGCCAACCATCCCTTGGTGAATGTATCACCATGTTAAAAGCAACCTCTGCTGGCAGAGGAGAAGCATCTCCACCAGCAGGGAGCTTTGAGCTGTGGTGGCACATGGAGAGTGCCTGTATTCCTTGACTGATACTGGGGAGTGCTCTGCCCACACCTGGGGTGGGGCACAGCAGAGGGCTGGGGGTACACTTGAGGTAGCATGTGGCACAGGCATGCCAGGGCACTGTGGTGAGCAGTAATGCTGAGGCAGGACTGCCTTCCAGCACCTCCTCCCTGTCCTGTACATCTCTGCATGATGGCAAGGCTGTACCAGGGAGAGGTTTGGTGGAAATATTCTGTGGTGCATCCTATTCCATACATCTTTTCTCTTGTGAAAACTGTGTTTGGTAACACCAGCCAATCTGCCCAGAGTGAATAGAAGATGACATCCTTGCTTGTGGGAGGGTGGAGGTGAGAAAAGGAGGCTGTGGTGTCTGTGAGGAAAAGCTTTGGTGGTGGATGGCTTCTGTGAGAAGCTGCAAGAAGATTCCCCATGTTCAGCTTCCTGAAAGATGGACCTGCTGCTGGCTGAGTCCATCAGTGACAGTGGCAGCACTTCTGTGCTAACTTATTAAGAAGGGGAAAGCTGTTACTGCACAGAAGCAACTGCAGCCAGAGAGGAGTGAGAATCCGTGATAGAAACAGTCCTGCAGACACCAAGGTCAGTGAAGAAGGAGGGGGAAAAGGTGCCTCAGGTGCCAGAAGAGAGATTCATCTGCAGCCTGTGGTGCAGACCGTGCTGAGGCAGCTGTGTCCCTGCAGCCACGAAGATCCTGCTGGAGCAGAACCTGCCTGCAGCCTGTGGAGAACCCCACACCAAAAGAGGTGGGTGCCCAAAGGAGGCTGTGACCCTGTGGGAACCCATACTGGAGCACATTCCTGAAGGACTGCACCCCAGGGAAGGGACCCACGCTGGGGCAGTTTGTGAAGAACTTCAGCCAGCAGAAAGGACCCATGCTGGGAGGAAAGGGTGTGAGGGGGCCTCCCCCTGAGGAGGAAGGAGTGTCAGAGACACCTGAGGAACTGACTGCAACACCCATTCCCCACCTCCCTGTGCCTCAGGAGGGAAGGAGATAGAGAACTCACAAGTGAAGTTAAGCCAGGGTCAGCCTACTAATGCCAAGAAACTTGGCATTATTGTGGTTTTTTTTCTCATCCCTCCATTGAAGATCCCAAGAAAACACTGTCTTGTCCTGATTACTAAGGGAGAACTTCCCAACACTGGGAATGATTTAAAAAAAAAAAAAAAAAATCAACTGGTGATACCAGGAATGAAGCAAATGTTCCCAGTGGATTCAACTCATGTACAGTGGGGAGGAGAAAAAAAAAATCCCTTGTAGGGGCAACCACATTACTGGAGAATCCCTGTGCTGACCAAGTGGGAAGGATGATATGAGGATGAATTTTAGGGTAAACAGGAGCTGAAGCCTCATGGACTGGTTAAATTAGTTTAACATCATCTTATCTGTCACACACTCAGGCATGCATAAAGATACGTGGGAACATACAGTTCTTTACCATGGTTGAACATATGCCTTTATTAATGTAAAGAAGACAGAGGTCTATTTCAGTCAATAACAACGCAGTTTGCTGTTAAATTCACAGTTACACTGAAGGCATTTATACATTTGGTTTTAGTTTATTTCAAACTGCCTTGCCATTTTTAGGCCTCAAATATTTATAAAATCCATAGAATTTTTTTAGCCAACCAAGTGATTCTGTGATCCTTATCTATTATATTTTTATGAAATAAATATTTGTTTTTTACATGAAACTTGCTTCTAATTCTTTCTGCTAAATTCTAGTTTCCTCATTTGTAAAGGAAAAGAAAAACAGGGGTGAAACATTTAGGTTTGTACTTTCAGTGTTTTATAAGCAAGAGATGTGAAACCACTGAAGTGAGACAATGCTTTGTACATGTAGGCATACAAAATGTATAATTGTGGAGCTTTGAGCTTAGTTTTGAAAGTAAATATGGATTTAATCAGCCTTGAGTAAAATGTGGTATATAAATATACTATCACTGGACTCAAAGATTCTCTTTGAAACAATTTCTAATAATTCTCTTCCTTATAATTTCTAGAAGGATGTGGCAGCCCAGGTGTGAGTTCCAAATTAATCATATATGCTGATATTATATATCTCACCATATGAATTTGCAAAATATTCTGCTAACTACCATGAGGATATTATGCACTTTTAAAATGCCAAATTATTTTACCCTATGCAGTTATACTTTGAAATTTCAAACATTAAAATAATTAGAGAATTAAGGATTAAAATTGTCTCAAAATTAGTCTCCTGGTATCATTCTAATATAGGGGTATTTTTAATGAATCTTCCACTGAGAAAAGTTTATCTCTTATGCTTTTTATTGTGTCTGTCATGCAAATGTTCAGCATTCTTTTTATTTGTATAATGAACTTCAATTTTTATTGCCTTCCTAAGATATTTTTCTAAGGCTTGAAGGATTTTGGAATACAAGTACCACTGTACTTTGTGTTAGCTATTAAAAATGCAGGCATTTTTTCTTTTTTCTTTTTTTTTTTAAACTTTCTTCTCTTTATTTTTTAACCAGCAGCAGTTAAAAATAACTGCTTAATTGTAACGCCCCCTGCAAATCCCCTCCCAGCTATGACATGGTTTGGGTTTGAAAATCCATATAAGGACTTTTCATTGCCATTTCATTCCCACAAATTGTATTTATAGAAGGAACCACTTTTTTTTCCTGATGTAAAGTTACAGTCCAAGGTGGAGCTTGCAAGAGCCCCGAGCAGAGGCAACCCATGGCAGGCTGCTGTGTGCTATTACTGCCTTGTGGGAATGCTGATTTTGGGGGAGAGGAGAACAACACTGAAGCTTAATTATTTTTCCTCCACCCTTCTGCAGGTGGCTGGCACATGTCCCTTTTGGAATGTGTCACCAGCTTGTGTTGGTGTGCCTTCCTTTGGTACCCTGCTATAGTGCATCCTGGAAGAAGAGAATGCAGCCTCAGCCGCTGGGTTTTGCTGCAATTACCCATACATGCAGCGTGATTTTTAAAAATGCTAAACTTAGAGATGACGTTTTTGTCAGGAATCCTCTCTTGGTTGAAAAATTCCTGGTGTGCCTGTGGCTTGACACAGATCGGGTGTGGACTTTTCTTTTTTTCCCTGTTGGGATGCTCAGGTTACACAAGGGGGTTCTTCCATTAGATGGCACTGTGTGTTTCGGCGGCGCCTCGAGTCGCTCCCCCTGCGTTAAATGGAAAGTAATTAACTTTTCGGAGGTGTGTTTGTTATAAACAGCAGCCTCTCCGAGTGGATGCGAGTTCTTTGTTCTTATCAGACTGAGCAAAAGGGTCTTGCTCTCTCTGTATTTTTTCTTCCCCCCATCCCCACCGTATGAATGGCAAATTCATAGTAATAGAAAGTACGTGGAAGGTGCCAGCGAGATCAAAACTGATGTATGCCTTTCCTCCCACTCTGAAACCAAAGGGTTTGTACCTTTCTGTGGGTGATTTAATTTGGTCCCTGTGATTTGAGAAACTAAGCATTTTGGCAATTTTTTTTTTTCATAATTAATGGCCATGTTGCAGAACAACTCCTTTCTTTCCTTAAATTTGGAAGCACCAAAAATTATAGATCTGGTTGTTTCTCACAAAACTGTGAAAGGAGTGTGGATAAAAAACCTGATTTCCTAGTGACTGAGAAGGAATCAAGTTATTACATTGCTGCAGCTGCTATTTGATCCTTTAGTGTTTTTAGAAATTTGAGATCAAGGGAAATTATCTTTTTTTAGCTTGGAAAGAAATTCACCCATGAAGAAGGGGCCTGCAGGAGGCCAGAGCAGGTCTCTGCTAGTGGGGAAGGACCTGAACATGATTTTGATCTGGCAAACTAATGCTGCCTTCCTTATTCCCAGGTGTGGTTTGTGCACCAGGATGAGCCAGGGATGATCCCTGCAAGAGGCTACCCTGTTTCAGAGAGCATGAGAACTTAGCAATGTGAATGTGAGACATTCCATGCCTGCTTGCCTTGGTGCCAGAGGACAATCTCAGGCTCATTGAATGGACTCATGCAGTTGTAGGCACTGTGTTCCAACAAAATGCTAAGTGAACAGTGGAATTTACCCATTCTGGACTTTTCAGCCCTAGCAAGGCAATGAACAGCAGTAGCATACCTGGTGAATATTTTACTATACAGGTCTTTGGAAGTACCACTGCTCTTGCCTCCATCTACAATGGTTATAGTAAGGAACAGTAAAAACAACCTTAGTCAGGAAAAAGAACAGCAAATGAGACTGGGGTTCAACATTATATTTAACTGGGAAGATAATTTTGCTCTGCAGGTTGGACTGGGGTGAGGGAAACATGGATTGCTACCTGGCTGCAATATTGACTCTCAGGGTGACTTTGAGCCAAATACTTCAGTTTTCAGAAGTGAGTAATGAGTTTTCCTGCTGGCTGGACACACTTCACGGGGTCATAACTTTGTCCCTAAAATGGTGGCCCTCTGTACACCTGAGGCTGTAATTTTCTCAGGTTTGAATCTATAACATGGGAAAGCTAATAAAGGCACTTTCCTCATCCTTTTTTTACTGTTCTAATGTACTGTAAATTTTTTGTAACCAGAACTGCTGCCTATTATGTGTGGAAGGTAGTGATCTGAAATACAGGTTCCCAGTCCCACATTTTGGGTGACAGAGAATACTTGTGATCCTTAAAATAGTATTCAGGTTATTTATATGAACTATCTAATTTATTTTTATGACTGATGCATAAAAATCAACATGCAAATAAAAAAAGTTGAAATCTATAAAACAGACTTCCTAGGTGAAGAAAAAACACAAATGCATACTTTAATAATATTGTTTACACAACAATAAAGCATTAACAGCTCAGCTTTTGTACAGCTTTGGAAACGAATTTAAGCAGATGTGGCAAACTATAGGTTGAAAGTAAAAAACTCTGTAAAAATACAGGTTCATTACTGTTTAATTTCAACTGAATTTCCAAAGCTCTAGTTAAGAGAGCTCCAGAGCTCTAGTCCACTTATGTTTTAATTACAAGCAATTTTTCAAGATCTTATTTAATAACTTCAGTCTATAGGTTAGTAAGATGTATGCAGATATGATTTGAATTTTATAAATCTACTTGAAATAAGAAACTGCTAACCAGTAAAATCATTTATAAACAAATAACTGTGATAACTTTTACACCACACAAGGATTACGATTTCTGTGGGTTTTTTTCATTGGTAAAAGGGATTTCTTTATATAATTTTGACTAAACTCAAGTGTGGCTGTGCCATTTTGCTACCTGTTGTGATTGTCAGATGTCATGCATGTGTGGGAACCCTGCGTGGTACCAAGAGTGTAAGGGGTGGAGAGGTGGCAGTGAGCTCCTCAGTAGCTTGGAAATGCTGGTTACTTTCAGCACTAAATGCCTATGTTGGTGAAGCTTCAGATTAATTTGGCTATTTTTATTTTACCTAAGTGTGATTTGTGCTTGTTATTTTTACAGATATATGAAACCATAATTGCTGATATTATTGATTTTCTTAGGTGGAAAGGTAGGTCAGCCTACTATTTGGTCTACTCTTCTGGAGCTCATGAGTAAGAGCACCGTGATAAATGAGGAAAATTTTGTCTTTGCAAGGACTCTGATAAACAGTCCTTGGTGATAAAACTGTATTTCCCATATGGGTCTGGGTGCAATGCCAGTTGGTCTAATTAAATTGATCTTGACAAATATGTATTCTCACACTTTAATGTTTGGAGCCTGATCTGACATTCCTTGTCTAGTCTGTCTTGAATTAAATTTGTTGAAAAAGCCATGCAAAAAATCAAAACCAAAATTTTTTGAGAAGAGTGTTTCCATGATAACAACAGCAGCAACAAAAGGCATTCTGTATTCTTTTTTACCTGTGATGTTTCTCTGAAATCGGAGAGATTCCAATGCTAGACTTCATCTGTAAGGCAGCAGTTACTTTCTTAATCACATTTAATTGAAAACCCAGTCTTGCTACAATAACATCATGGTTTTCTCAAGTTAATTTAACATAGATTTGCTGGTCTCATTGTCACTCTGAATGTCCTTCCTCTAAGCCTTCATGTGGAATAGGAACTCCTCTTCACAGCAGGAAACAAAATTAGAAAATATAAAAAGCAGTGAAAGAAATGGACTTTATGTCCATACAATGTAAGACAGTGTCTAAGAAGTAGCCTGGCACAATTTAATGAGCTTTTGTCTGCATTGTCCCTCTTTTTCTTTAGCTGTAGTAGGGAAGAAGTTCAGCACAGTCTAAAACCAGCACAAGTCTTTCCAGTATGCTTTACTTTCTGCAGCTTTTCTCATCCAGCTTAATCTGAAATGCTCTATACAATTCAAACACAGAGGCAGATGCTAGTGGCTGCTAAAATCTATAGAACACAGTACTAGAGAACTGTTATTTGCTTAAAACAATTGGAGAAATGAATAACAGAAGCAAAGACAAATATACAGATTTACATAAGGAAGAAAGAAGGAAAAACATGAATCAGGCAAGTCCTGAAACCAAGCCTTCATGTCCACAGTCCTTGAGGATTACCCATGGGTTCACAAGGAGTCTGATTTTGTACATTAATTGAAAGAAGAATGGATTCTGATTCAAAACTGGTGAAAAGGACCATGAAGAACCATGCTTGGTGATATTGTGGTGAAAAGGAGTGACAGACACAAAAATGTTCAGGGCATACCTGCCAGAAAGTTGGAAAGGGAGCAGGTCCTGCAAGGTCATCCATGGAAGGTCCTTCAGGACTAGAGACAAAAACACAATAAAGAGGATCTAATAGGCAATAGCATTAAGATGCTCTGCCTGCTAGCCAGTCTTATTAGGTCTCCTGACAACACAACAAAAGCATCAAAAGATTGAAATGTGCAGAAAATAATTTCTTTTGAATGGATACATGTGTAGCACTGGCATTGCTGCCTGAAATTAGAAGTAACTCAGTTATACATTTCTATAGATAAAAGAAGCATGGGCTAGGTTTTGCAATCTTATCACACATAAAGAGAAAATACTGAAAGTTTTCCTGAAATAATTTAGATTATGCTGGTTTTGGCTCAGTCACTTAGGGAAGACAGAGATCATTATTCCTCTAGAAAGCAAAATGTCATAACACTGTTATTATCCAAGAATGCAGGGCACACACTGAATTCATTCCCTTGATCAATGTGTGTCTTCAGGATTTGTTTTGCTGGTAGATTCCCAAGGAGAAGTCCCATGCTCATATCTGATACTTTCTTCAAACACAAATAAGATCAACCCAAGTGTTTTTAAAAAGTATGATTTTCACAACCTTCTCTGCTAGAAGGAGAGGACTTTTCCTCTAAAACTGTGAGTCAAAAAAGGGCATGACCACCCAGGTGATCTGTGGAGCTCTAAACCCCTTGATTTCCATCACACTGGTGTTAGTGCTGTTTGGGATCCCTTGCTGGAGTGCCATGTAAGCTTAACTGGAAGTAACTTGTTGCCTGGGGAAGGGACAGTGGGCTGGGTCTGCTTGTTTGAGCCACAGAGATTACACCAGGATTTGCACAGCCTACACTCAGTTTGAGTACATTAGAAAGGGTACATCTGATAGAATGACCTGAAGAAAACAATGAGAGGATTTTTCAGTGCTCTGTGGGCTTTTTTCTTTTCTTTTCTTGTTTTTAATTATATCTCAATATAAGTTCCATTTATATTAAAACACTTTGACAGGTCTGAAAATGTTACTATTTTAAAAGGCTGACTAGACTTAATGTTGGCTTGGGCCATAATTTTCTTTTTATTATTGCAAGGATATTTCTCTGCCTTTCTTTGTTAAACTAGCTTAATTGAGAACCCAAATAGCACCCTTGAGATGACCATAGGGGCTGAAGGCAACCACATATTAGAGTCAAAATCATCCTGTTATCAAAAATAAATCATGGTCTTTCTCATTCACAAGGTCTCTTTTAAGTGTTTTCTCTTGGGGGTTTTTTATGACTTTTCTTCTGTATGAGGACTTGACAACTGATAATGAAAATCATTTATAGTTCAGACTGCCTGGAGAATGAGGGGGAGGCAAACCTGACTCCATATCAGGAATTCAGCATTTGGGAAACTACCATGATCAAATGCACACTGCACAAAAGAAGAATTTTAAGGACCTTTTATCGATGGTTATGTGGGACATTCAAAAGGTGGTGCCTGCTCAGTACAGCTTTTGTACAAAATAATGGAACACTTATGATCAGTAAAATACTGAAACATTCATAAAATGTCAAATGTCACTGGGAAGCTGAGACTTCTGTTTCTCAAAGCAGAAGGAACTGATCTCACAGAAATAGTATCTTTCAACTATTTCTCTTATTTAAGAAAAAATGTTGTATTTAGGGGGCAGTGTTGTAGCACGAGGCAAGAAAATTACTCTTGGAGATAATTTATTGCTGAAGTGGGAGGTTTTTTCCAGCTCAAACTATTAATTGCAAGTAATATTATGAATCTCATTTCTATTACACCAGACAATGCTTAGTTTTATAAATGAAAATAAAAATGGGCCAACATCAAGAGCACTGTGATAAATGAGGAAAATTATTTTTTGTCTTTGTAAGGACTCTGATAAACAGTTATGGATTATTAGGTCAAATATTGCCATTCTTTGTGCAGTAGAAAAGAGGTGAAAGCCACTCTAGAGGACAAAAATGCAGATGGGAGGAGAGGCCCTTGTGGTCAGTGTGTCTCTGTTGTTGGTATTGCCCCACAGCTGCCTTACCTTTGGCAGGCAGCTTCCCAGTGGAGCACACTCTGTCCCAGCCCCATGGAGTTGTGCTCCTGACAGGTCTCTGCCATTTTGGTACTTGAGTGGGTATCCATGCTGCACACCCACCATGCTGCACACCCACCAGCATCCCCTGTAAAGCAGCTCTGAGACTTGGCAGAGAAGAGGGGAGGCCAAGCAGTGCTGTGTTGAAGGATATTTGCACTCTGGATGACACCAGATTTGGGGAGCTGGAATTGGTTTCCTCACACAGGCTTTTGGTTTCTGTGTTCCCTCTTGCTCCTTCATGTGGCTGCTGTCTTCCTCCTCTCTGTTCACTGGATCAGGATGAAACAGAATGGGATTCTGCTTTATTTCTCCTCCATCTTCCCTCCCACGCCTCCACATTAGATGTGGGACTTCCCATTAATCCAACCCTGTGGTTGTTTTCAAGGCATGGAGAAAATGTGTCCCTCACTGAGACGCTGTTTTGCAGAGAAATGGGGAGCCTTCTGTGAGACAACCACTCTTTGGAAGGTATGGCCTCTGGCATGACAGTCCTAGAAGGTTTGATTATTCCTGCTTTAACCTGGAGGTTGGCCCAGATGACCTTTGTGACTAAATCCATCAATGCTATGCAATTCTGCAGTGGCTGTTGAGAGGGGTAAAAAAACCCACCACAAAACAAGAAGATGCAGATAAATGAGAGACAAGGACTTAGAATTTGCAGCTGTTAAATATTAGGATGATGAGGCAGGATTACTGTTGCTGTACTTTCCTGGGGAATGGAAAGACAGCAGTCCTGGGTGAAGCCTGTGCTGGGAAGCATTCTCAGCATGTCACACAGTACCCCTGAGACACTGATGACCTAGTTACTCTCACAACTTCAGCCACACAACATTCCTTCATTAACTAATGCAAGCATATGCATGTTATATCTGTGCACACCATTTGAGAAGCCTTTTCAAAGCAGCTGGAACTTGAGGTGGGAATTTTGTCAGTGTGAATTCTAAACATGAACAGGGAAAAGGTTACATTTTTGAAACATCTGTAATCATTTGTGTGCCATATAAGTTAATTGGCTGTGTATGGATTTTAAGCAGTTCACTCCTCTTCTGTTATGTTCTGACAGTGTATGCTTTGCATTCTTGAAACCCTTATAATTTTCCTAGAGTTTCTAGAAACAAAATCTGAAATCCAACCAAATTATGTCCAAAATTCAATAACATAGCTATTATCTGCCTGCTTTTTATTATTTTTTACTACATCTCTAGTGAAAAGAGAAAAAAGGTATCAATAGGGGTTAAGACCTAACTGTGCGACTTTTTGGTAATGTTATAAAAAATACAGCAATAAATTAGTGAAAAAGCATCTTGTATTTCCCTACATGGGAAACAAACCTGGGGATAGAAGTATGGAGTCCAGTCAGAGAAGCAGAGCATCTATTCTTACTAAAAAATAAAAATTGGCTGCAGGTCAAATTGAGCAAAAATAAAGACCTTGTGTTACTAAATCAAGAGTGTGCACAAGCGAGGTTTTCCATGCTGGATTTATTTTGCAAATAACTTACATCAAAATTTCAGGTTTTGGTTAATAAGAACAGTATCTGTATAGACAAGTATTGTTTTTTTGTTTTTGTTTTTTTTTTTTTTTCCTTTCTGTAGATTTATGGTCACTAGTAATAAATAGTTACCCAGGAGCTAAAATACTTTCTTATTCCTCCTTCCAGTCGCTTTCTCCTGCTGGTTTTCTTTCTTGCTCTGCCTATAATCTGGCTGCAGTGAAAGATGATGTCTTCAGCTGTGCCACATGAGTTCTTTTAAATCTTTCTTTTCCTGGAGCAGCAAGATAATTGATTCCTTCTCCTAAAATGTAAACCTCACAGCTTTCCTTGTCTCAAGTACATCTACAGTCATTTTAAATAGAATAATATGTGTCCTACCTTGGTGCAATGTGCTCTCCCTCCTGGACCTCTTCTTCTTCTGTGTTTTAATTGGCAGTAATCTGAAACTGAACAGTCACTTAGGCATAGTGGGAGTATGGGATTGATGCACATGGGCTTATATGGAGGCTGGGAACTTGATTGTATTCAACATCAAACTGTAAGATTCTAAGAGCAGAAATAAATGTGACAATTAGGTGCCTCATAAAAGGTGAAGAAACAAAGCCTTTCATTGTAGACCTCCCAGTACCTATCAAAGGAGATTGACAACACTAATAAGCTGATTCCTGCTTGGTGCCTCATGTGCAACATGTGGTTATGAACATTTTGCACCATTGTTCTTGCCTTTGGTGAGCTCTTGAGATAACAACTTGTTGAAGCTCTTTTCCCTGTGGAAATGCAAAGGCAAAGAGCAGAGCTGCTTGCTCATCCTTAGCTGGGGCTCAGGCACAGAAGCAGCAAGGAGCTGGGAGGCCTGTGCTGCTGCTTGTATGACTAAGATTTTTTTTTTTTTTTGGTTGGTTGATTTGGTAGTTTTTATTTTGTTTGTTTTGTCTTTTTGTTTGTTTTTGTTCTTTTGTTCATTGGTATTTTTTTGTTTTGTTTTGTTGGATTTTTGAGTGTTGAAAGTCAGTTAATTAGTTAATTTCACAGGTGTCCAAGCAAAAGACAAACTGATTCAATAGCTACTCACTGCATGAATCTGATTTCATACAGAACAGAAATTGATGAAGGGACCAAACATGGGCCATGCCAAAAGTCAGCTCAAATTGAAGCAGTGGAGAGCTATTGAATCAGTTTGTCGTTCTCTTAGACACTCAGACCTGACTCTCAGAATCGAAATGTATTTGTCAAAAAAAAATTTATGAGATTTCTTGAATGTTTTTAGTTAGTTTATTGGGTTTTTCTAATGAAGTACATAAGGACGATGACTAATTGAAATACTAATATGCTGTAAGTCCCATCTGCTGGTGAATAACTGAAATGATGAGCAGCTGAGCCAGGTCCTTGTGCTGCCTGGTAATTGATCAGGAATTTTGTATCTGCCACGAAGTGTTTGTTTTCTCTGTAGTGGCTGATGGCTTCTGTGTGGTAATAGGACAAAATCAACCATCCAAAACATTTCAAACTATCAGCAAGAATTAATGATTAGCCTCTACACGAGCCTAGCAATAAATCTGCTCTGTTCCTCTTTGGTCTTTGTGACAGCTAGAGACAGAGAGACTCAATGTAATTGTTATGACTAGTGCATGCCCCTGCCTTTTCTCCCTGCTATTTGTTCATTAAAGATAAGTGCTTTCTCTCTAAGATTGGTTAAATGCTGCTGCTTTCAGTATCATACTGTTTGTCTTTCTCCTATAAGCACTTAAAACTTTCACACTCTGTTCCAGTTATTAGCTTTGCTCAGATTATATTCTCAGGCAATCCTTAGAATGCCTCCCTCAATCAGTATTACTTTCAGATTTAATATTGAAATTCAAGATTAGGAAACCAAAATGTAAGAGTAAGCAGCATCTGAGTTTGTTTTGGACTCTCAAATAAATGGGCATCAGCAAGAGCGAAATCATTTCTGTCCTGTCTGCTACTTACTCTCAGATATTGAAGCTTTTAGAACCCTGAGAGAACACGGGGTTCAAAGCATCAACATTTTATTGCTACCTTTTCAGTCATGGTCATATTTCTTAGCTTTATTTCACCTGAATGATGAGTCACAAGTAGAACTGAGGGCTGCACCTCCCTGTGCCCTGTGGCCTGAGCTGCTGCTCGTGCTGCTCCTTGGTCCAGCTCGTGCGAGAGGATCCTGCATGGCCAGACCTTTGTTGGTGCCACCTGTGCCCTGTGCAGGACCTGCCTGCCCTGGGCTCTGCTCTCTGTGTCCACAGCAGGGAACAGTGAAGGACAAAGGGAATTCCTGCCTTTGGAAGCACCCCAAGAGCTGGGGAGGAAACTCAGGGTGGGGCTTTCAAAGGTCTGGCTGAGGATTGCTTCAGGGCCCCCCAGTGTTTTTCTTAATGCCAGTGGGATTTATTCGGTTTTGTGTTCCCTTTTCTTAGGAGCCAGGAGCAAGGAAAATGCTTGTACTTGAAATGATGTAGTTGCTACTGTTAACTCAAGTAGGATGGCCAGAACATATATATTGCTAGCACTTTCCTAGGGTATGGACCCCCACCAAATGTGTTATTCTATGGACTCTTCTGCTGAAAGTAAAAATTTTTTGAAAACCAAAAAAGAGACTACTTATTAAGTACTTTCTAAATTGTAAATGAAATTAATTGCCTCTTTTTATAGTCTTTCAAAAATTACATGACACTGAGGTAAGTGAGAAAAAATTTTTTAGATTGATCAGGTTATGGAGATTAGATACATTGGTAGAAAACAACTCTTTTGCTTTCAGAGGTCAGAAGTAATCACATATGGTGTTTTGTACTATATATCCTAGGCAAAAGGAAGGGGTAAATGATAACAGATTGAAAAGAAATTTTATTTATTTTCATTTTCAAGTTGTTTAGCAACTGCTGTAAGATTCCATTAGTGATACAGTATAAATAACTCTTTTTCGTTTGTTACAAAGAGATATATAAATCAATAGAAAGTCAGAAATATGCTTTCATTCTGTGGCATAGAATGAAAATATAATTCTAATTTTTTATTAGGAATCCTCTAGCTCAATAGCATTTTGTGCAGATTCTAGTAAGTTTTTTCACGTCTGGATTATTGCATTTAGTGTCAAATTGTGGAAAATGACAATTCAAGACCAAAAGTCAAAGACCCTCTTCTATGAAATTGAATTTCCAGAGCTAGAAACTGTGAGCCCCTTTTTCATTGGAACAGGTGTTGGCACTCAAATTCCTTAGAAAACCTTCCACATGCAATCCATCACAGAGAGGTCAAAGTGGCTTCGGTTTGTGCAGCTCTTAGAGGGATTTGCAACCTGCTCAGGAAAGGCTTTAACTGCTTCTTTGAAATGTAGATCTTTATTACAAAGAATGCATGCTATGTGTGTAATGTGGTTCTGTGCAACAGGCTCAGCTCTCAAAGGTGTGTTTTTCATGGTCTATACTACCCAAGCACACCTTTTCCCTTATACTCTCAACATCTACAGTAAGATTCAGAAAATCATGCTACGCTCCTTAACTCAAAAACCCCAAGTGAATCCCAACCCTTATGTCAGGCTTTTACTTCTGTTGGAACAAACATATATTTTTCTCAATTTAAATGATTACTGAAATGCAAAATAACAGATGCTTTCTGTAGCATATCTCTTTAGCACTATGAAAAACATTACCAGAAGACAGATAACGTGGGGATAGTGCCTCACAATAGTGCAATATAATTAATAGAATTTATTTGATTTAGAATTTATTGCATGCAATCATCTGCCCTTTTCTGAAGTGGTGACTGCTTGGAGACAGAAATGGAAACTCAGGTCATTGGGTCTTACTTCCATGACTGTACTTACACTGGTCTTTTATTTACCTAAGAATACCTATAGTTCCAAACCTATTTATGTTTAGTACCCTTGGAAGAGAGATGAACCTTTTAAAAGCAAATGGATGTTTTCAAATTACTACAGTGGAGTCAGAACCATGATTATTGCTCTTGCAAACATAACTATTGGAAGACTATAACTCGTAATGAATTTATTCAAAGATAAAAACTGTTCTGTTTAAAATGCTCAAGCATATACATACACATGCGTGTGCTGATTTTGTTGATTATACATAAGTATTTGTAAGTTTAATTTGGAAATCCTGTTAACTTATTAAATCACTTAAAGATTTTATGGATATAAGGCAGATGTGGATTCTTAGCTGTGTCTTATAATCATAATGCATTTTAATATTCTGATTGAATATTCTCGAAAATTAAATGCATGGTTCATTGCCTTTTCATTATGAGTTTGGTGTTTGAGTGGGGAAGGTTTCTGCCTTTCTGCACCTTTTTCTATCTTGATTGTGGACACTGATCCAAATTATAGGCATAGGGTTATTTATTTTTTTCCAGAAGTTTTAGTTAACACTTTTGAGTGAACAAAAAAGGTACTAGAATTGAACAGGTTGAAAATTCTGCCTCCTCTATTTTGAATATTTGAAGGAAATAGCAATTAAATTGATGTCTTCAGGAATTCATGGGGAGGGAAATAACCTCATTGAATTTAGGTGAATACACAGAATTTTTCTTTAGTTCACATTTATAATTCCCATTTCTTTTATCAATAATTAAACACACACATTAAGGGAAGAATGTCACAATGTTTTGTTTGTTTGAGAATTTTGGCATAAGAATAGAGTGCACATTCATGCAAGCTGGATTTGTTACTGACCACAATAGCTGCAAAGGAACAATTACACTTTATTAGTTCAATAATTTTGCTAAGAAGAAAATATTCATTGTAGCTCTGTGGATGAATAACATTGAGCAGATTCACATCTTCAAGGGAGCATCAGTATTCCCATTCCAAGAACAAGAACTTTACTCTCTTTCTAGATTATCTGTTCTGGAAAAGGCCACTGGTGTGGGGTAGAGGAGTGCTGGGAAAGGCTCTGCACAGGCTTTGTGCAAGAAACCTTAAAACTGCCTTTTTAATGTGATGTTGCAAGGGACAAGAATGGAAATAGCCTGGTTTAGTTTTTATTCTGTAAGCATCCTACCTGTTTCTGCTAGAGTTAAGTTGCATAAATTTCATAAATAAATGTAAGTAACAGGGTGTACATCTGTGTCCTGGATCTTGGTAACCCCATGTGCTACTTTATCTACATTCACATTTGGAAGGACAAGGGCCAAAGGTTTAAACTAACTGAGTAAATTCAGCATGGATATAAGGAAGATGATTCTTAAACTGAGGGTGGTGATGGTGGAATAGGCTGCCCAGAGAGGTGGTAGATGCCTCACCCCTGGAGACATTCAAAGTCAGATGGATGGGGCTCTGAGCAACTTGAAGATTGCTCATTTCAGGGAGGCCTGAACTCTTCTATGATTATGACAGTACATGTGGAATTAATTTTGTTTAATTATAGACAACTTTAGTGGTTGGTTTCAGCTAATCTTGCACTGGCCTTTTATAACTAGAGGGTAGAGACATACTTCTGAAAGGATGCTGAATCTAGCTACAGGCATAGTGGTTGAGCAGGAATGGCTTAGCTGAGCATGGCTGGGTTTGCTCACAGCTCCTCAAGTGCCTATTCTTCTGCAAATTCAGACAGGTTAACATTTTGAGGAGTAAGAAGAAGAAAGTGATACTGGAGACAGAAGGAATGCTTTGCTTAAGGAAAAAACATATCTGAACCTTTTTAGACCAAAGGAGCTGCAGGAATACCTTCTATTTCCCACATGATATTCCTGAGATGCCTGCAGCATTTTAGTGAAACTTTTAAGTTCAATAAGCTGCATAAATATGGAAAATAAATTTCTAAATAGATTTTTTTTTAAGTTTTTGGGTTTTGTAATCTGAACCTGGTAAATGTTGAAATAATTTGCCTTTTTCATGCTTCCAGCATTGTGCTGCCTTGCATTCAGGGTGAAGCCCAAAGCTGGCTTTTTCTAAAAGGACTCTGCCAGCTAAAAGCTTGTTGCAGAAAAGGGTGGTATTCTATCATCTGAACATCACAGACAAACATTTTAGTTCTGGAATAATCAGGCTGGTACAGACTCCTTTCTTCTCTATGCTTCAGTGTCATGGAAATTTATATTGCTGATTATAAGATCTGGATTCATATCAACAAATTAGTAACAGAAATGTGAATTATGTAATCAAACTCATAATTTGGTAACTTAAAAGCACATGAAGAAATAATAATGAATTCAAGTCCTCACAACTTTTAGGGGGAATTTTTTTTTTCTTTGTTGGTTTTGATTTTGGATTGGGTTTTTTTAAGCATTTGTATGCTTCAGCTTACAATGAGGGGCCTCCTGCACTATTATTATGGTATTTTGCCCTCAGTAAATGACAGGCCTTATTGGTACACAGAGATACATTACACATTCTCTCACTGCAAAGCCTTCATTGCATGCCACTAGATAACAGCATGTGTTCAGTAGCTGTGGTCTCTTAGCAACTAACTCTGCCTCTTTCTTTTGAATTCTCCTTTTGTGACCCAGAGTCAGGTCTTTAGACACAAACTTCAGCCTTCTTTTTTACTTTCAAGACAGTGAAAAGTGGAATGTTTTGGGGTGCTTTTGTAAAATCCAGATAGTGTGAGAACATGTCTTTCTAAATCTATTGCAACTATTGAAAATAAAGATAAATTTGTATTTAATAATTTGATAATAAATATAATATTCAAATTATGCTGGTTTATGGTATTGTTGGTAGTGACATGCCAATGTATTTTAATATGAAATGTTATTTTAAGAAAACACATAATTAAAATCTGCAGATTTGACAGTATTACATTTATGTAAAAAATGTAGATTCTTTCACTGATGTAGATATTAAAGTATGTACTTTGGGGGATGGTGGTTTTTCGGTTTGGGTTTTTTTTTCCTGTTATATATCTGTATTTGAAACAGGGATGGACAAAGAAAAGCATTCCTTCTAGGCAGGAGATTAGCAGCTATGCTTTCAAAACAGAGGTTTTAATTCAGATCTTTGTGTGTTTGCTCCCAAAGCTCCCATTTAATGTTTCTTGGATTTTTTTTTTTTTTGTTTTGTTTATTTTTTGAGCTGTTACTTACCTTTAAGTGGAAATATGTTCTGGAAAACTCTCTATTTCCTAAAGAAAACCCTGGGTTCAAGAATTATTTTATTAACCTAAGTCTTCTATTCAATCAATTAAGAAACTTAGGAGTTACTCTGGTGAGGTGGTGGTGAATTATTGTAATGAATAATGGTCCTTCTAAACTCTAGATATATTTTTATGTCTAGACAGGTCTGTGGTATGGAAATATGATTATAACAGAATATGTCAAAATGCACTGAAGAGTTTTCATAA
>VZRH01005593.1:155725-181380 GCA_013397555.1 Urocynchramus pylzowi | reverse complement strand
TAAAAAGGTTTTTAAAAAAGTCTCTTTTTTTTTTTTTTTTTTTTTTTTTTTTTTTTCCAAACCTAGGCATGTATAATGTTTAGAAATCTTTCTGAAGTGACAATTCTGGTCAAGTCTTCTATGTTAAGCTGATTAACTGTTTCTGACCTTTCAAAGTATGTCATATATAATCCTAGAAGACCACCAGAGTTGAAACTATTCTGTTAGTTTTGACATTCCCATCAGGCTTTCTGTCTGTTTCACAAGCAATCCTAATTCACTTGTTTTTAGTTAATTTGACAGGTCTTTGTTAACATCATTACTAATAGCAAACTGCTACAAGTTACACATGTTTTGACAAGAGGAGTCTTCAAGACATGGTGATACCCATTAATTAGAAGAGAAGGAAAGTGCTCATTTCTTTTTCCCAAGAACTGGATATTATCTTAATATTTTGGGACTAGAAAAGAGAAAAGAGTATGTTTACTTCAGCAAAAATTATATATTTCTGCCTGAAACCAAGTGAGAGGCAAGGGGAAACAATCTTGACACTTCAGTGCATATCACCAAATTTAGAAAATTTCTCTTTCTGGTAGCTATTTGTCAAGTAGATTTTGAGTGAAGTATCACTTTTCTGTGTAGAGCTGCTGCTAGTTTATCTAGCTTGTTTTGATCAATTTTTTTTTCATATGTATAACCAATTGTATCACTGAATGGGAAATAAGAGCTAGCCTGCTGAGCTCTTTCCCTTCCCCAGAGGTAAAAAGTTGAGAAAAATCAAGATTCTTACCTGGTGAATGCCATGTACCCCAAATGTGAGCCTTCCAGGAGAGGGATCAAAGACCATTCCTGAAAAGTCTGTTAGGTGATGCATGGTGCAAGGATTCATTTGAGTGAATGAATAAGTGTTTTGTTGCTGAGAGAGACTGAAATTCATGAACAGTTGTGCTGGTTTTGGCTGCAGTAGAGTTAGCATTCTTCACAGTGGCTGGCACGGGGCTTGTTTTGCATTTGTGCTGAACACAGGACTGAAAACATAGAAATGTTTTTGTTATTGCTGAGTGGTGGTTACACAGATCCAAGGCCTTTTCTGCTTTTCCTACTGCCATGGGGGTGCAAGGGAGACTGGGAGGAGACACAGCCAGGACAGGTGACCCCCAACTGACCAAAGGAATATTCCAGACCTTCTGACATCATGCTCAGTACATAAAGTGGGGGGAAGAAGAAGGAAGGGGGGACATTTGGAGTGATGAGGTTTGTCTTCCCAAGTCATTGTGACACTTAGTAGGGCCCTGCTCTCCTGGAGATGGCTGAACACCTGCCTGCCCATGGGAAGTAGGGAATGAATTCCTGGTTTTGCTTTGCTTATGTGTGCAGCTTTTACTTTTCCTATTTGCCTGCATTTATCTCAACCCATGAGTTTTCTATCTTTTACCCTTCCCATTCTCTCTCTGTTCCTGCTGGTGGGGGTGTGAGCAGTTCCAGAGAGCTTGGGGTTGGCTGGGGCTAAACCATGACAACAGTAAAGAAAGATAAGAAGGTGGTATTATGTGTGGTTTAAGTGAGATCAAATTTCAAGGAGAAAGAGGAAGTACAGCACAGATGTTTTGGAGAGATTTCTTTCTGCTTTCACTCACCAACCAACAAAGCATGCAAAAGCTAGTCTGATCTGAAGCCTTACAATCCAATATCTGATCAGTAAAAATGGTCAGATCTTGCTTTGAGTTTCTCATTTTGGTATAAAACTTATGAATTAAACTTGAAAAATAGTTTGGCTTTGAAACAAGAATGGAGCAAACTGTCAGGAGGAACAAACTCAGGTAGGTACTATACTTGAAACCAGTATCTGTCAGATAATGTCTTTCTGTAAGGCACTGAATTAAAGGCACATCCCATACAATGTTCATCCATTCCTGATTAAACAAAAGCATTTGAAGAAGTTCTGGGTGACTGTATCTGTGGTGTTCACATATTCTTTGAACAGAGAGAGACATAATTCTCTCTCCCAGGATTTTCCTGGGAAGCTGTGAGACTCTATGAGAAAGCTCAGAGAAAGAGAAAAAGAAAAACAATTCTTATCTTCACTTGCTGCTCCTGTTGTTTGGCACATGTGGAATGTGTTGTGGAGATTGTTTACCAAAGAGTGATTTCTTAATTGGACACTGGTGATGGGTGTTTTGGATTGACTGACCAATTTGGTCAAAGCTGTGTCGTGACTGCCTAAAAGGGTCACAGGTTTTTCTTTAGTATAGTGTAGCATAGTTTTAGTGTAGTATAGTATAGTACAATATAGCTTAACAGAGCAATTATTCAGCCTTCTGAAATCATTGGAGTCAGTGCACATTATTCCCTGGCCAGGGAACACCTTGCTACTGTATGTTTCCCCTTCCTGTCACAGTTATGATCAGGCCCCAGAGCTGCACCTTAAGGTCTGAGTTGTGCTTCTCAGCCCTTGGTGGTGTGGGCCAGGGGTGTGCACAGCACCTCTCTCTGTGCTGCATGCCCTGCTTGCTCTCTTCTGGGAACCTCTGCGTGTGTGCAGAAGGGAATTGATGCCTGTAATCTGAAGAGCTATGTACAAAACCAAATGCCACTTTTCTGTTTATCAGAAGTGATTTTCACCAATGCTAAATGATGGCTCCTAAGCCTGATCCACTTGGCCTGTAGGAGCTTCATGGAAGTGGGGATCCTGTCACAAATGTAAAGATGGAACTGGTGTGGAAGGAATCTGGGATGGGAATTTGAGGTCTGACACATTTACCTACAGGTTGTACTTGCCTTGTCTCTGATCTGCGAAGAAAAGGAGCGAGTATCTGAGGTTGCAGCTGTTTTGTTTAAAAGGTTTGGTAACAAAATGTTTGTGGAAAATGCTTTCAGACAGTAGGGCAAAAAAGAGCAAGGCTCTGATGGCTGCAAAACTACATGCTTGCATTCTTTGAACTGCAAGAAAATTATCCTAAATCATTCCTGGGATAGATAATAATAGTGGTTTACTTTATGTGTTAGGCCATGTCTTTTTCTGACATACACCAGAGAGAGCTCTAAGTTATTCTCTTCTCCTCACCAAGCCTGTTTTTGTTGCAATGTGATTTCTTTCTAGTCTCTTGTTTTAATATCTTCTTTTGTCTTATGTCTAATTGTATCATTTTCAGGAAAACTCATGTTAAATTATTTATCTCGATAATGTCACCTATTATACCTATGTAAGTGTACACATACTATAATGTTATCCTGTAGTATTTGACTTTTAAAAATGAGAAAATTAATAAATCAGGGTAATGGTAGAGCAACTAAGAATGGTAGCCTAGGAATAGACAGTGTGCTGTAGTTTGGTATTTAAAGTAAAGAATGACTCTGAAGTAGCTTTCTTTAGGCAGCAAAGAAAATGCCAGTGCAGCAATTTCTCTAATCATATGGATTGACATTTACTTTGAGATTGAGCCTGCCTGTTAGTTAATGAACATGGTGGAGTCACATTGCACTCAGCCCTGCATCTCAGCAGGCCCCTATTGCAAGATTTACATTTCACAGGGAAGAAACAGTCTTGATAATGAAATGATGCTTTGCAGAGATATGTGCAAGGGAGCACAGCCAGATTATGTAAATATGATTTATCTAGAGCTATAGCACATAGGTCCTGTTACTCAGATAAAGATCTGTAACTCCCTGATGGCTCTTGTGATTTCACATATATGTGCTTGGTGATTGGTATTAACTTTTAAGATCATTTATTTTTATGTATGCCATAAAAGGCTTACATCAAAGTTAATATATATCCCCTACATTTACCCCGACAGCATTTTGTGATGTTTATCTTCTCTGTCCTTTTCATCAGTCATGGTGACATTTTCAAAGGAGGAAGATTCCTACAGTATGCATCCCATTCAGCACCAAAATTAAGTTAGAGATGCTCAGGAACTGAAATATAGTAGTACCTACTTGCTTTGTTAGAGTGCCAGCATTCTTTCAGCTGGGAGAACTTGCTATTTTTTTCTCATGATCCGAAAAAAAGCAGAAGGATGGGAAGAGGAGTTTTGCAGAAAGTTGTATTGGTACCACTGCAGTAGCTGAAGTTTCTGAGCAGGTTCAGGGAGCCATAGTCTTTGTTGGGATTTGTTCCTAATTTGTTTGACCCATACTGCATTCCTTTGGCTTCTCCAGTTGCCCATGAAAATGAGGACTCAGGGCTTTTTGTTTGTCAAAGCAGGGCAAGGTCTGGGCCTTACTCTGTTTTTCTCTTTCTACTCTCTCAGGTTGATCAGATGTTTTCAGCCTGGTTCCATCTTTGTAGCATCGTGTGCCTGAAAATGTTCTTTGCCATTATCCCTGTGGTAACTTCAAAACCTCATGGCCTCTTTCAACCAGGCAGCCCTGGAAGGGGATGCATTTCTATGGAATTTGTAGCAGCAATGCCCTGGGCAGAATAGTGGGACCTCAGCAGAGGCCCAAGAGGCTGCTGTGAACTGCTGCATGTTCTGCCTGTGAGCTCCCAGCAGGGTCTCCGTTGGGATCCCTTCCCTGCCTGGGGCAGCAGCTGCAGGCAGACATGGTGAGGCAGGGGTAACATGTGCCTCCCTGAGTGGAAGGGCCTAAACAGAATCCCTGAGAAATCATCTGCACTGACTAGCTTTAAATTGCTAGCAAAACACAATGCTCTTCCAAGAAAAGCCTGTTTGCTCTTAACCTGAAAATTAATATAGTAATACAAATAATGTCTCTGTACCATTAAAGTAATCTGGAGGGAGAAATAAGAGAATCAAACCCCTTGTTTCTAAGCTCATCACTTTGGAGAATTTCCTGAAAGTGATTAAATTGCTATGTTCAAACAGAGAGGGAAAACATGCTGACAGCATGCTGCTTTTATTCTGCTTTTGGCAAGTAAGAAGATTTGAGTATCTAAAGTCCCTATTGCATTTTAGGAATGCAAGATAGGGTCAGGAATTGTAGAAAACAGAAGTTACCATTGTTAGCTGTTGACCTAGGATCCTGTTCTGCTGACTTTTGTATAAGTGGGCAGGCATTGAAAAGAGAAATTTGCAGATGGTTTGAGAACTGTGGCCACAGTTAGAGAAAGCAGAAAGCTAATTAGGCTTGTAAATATGTAAAAAAACTCCTGAAAAAAAAACTATATTTAATTGATACCTATATGTGCATTTCAAGTTGAAAAAACTATCATCTGCATGGAGTAATTTTTAATAAAATTATTTAGAAACATCAAAATCATTGGTTTCTACCTTTTTTAAAGAAGTGTAATAGATTTCAGCTTCTTCCACACATCAAATAAGTAAAAATCCTCAGGTTTTATTATTCATCTCCTATGGGAAAAAATGGATTTGAAAGTGGAAATTGTGAGCTAGGATAGTGTAACAGGACTATAGAAATATATTTTAAAAATTACTCAGGCCAGCTTCAAATCTCATAAATTTGACTTCACAAATAGTAATAGGAAGCATAGGCATAGGTTTGGAATTATCTGTGCTTTTTCTTGGAGGGGCAGAGGTCCCAGATATCTGAGTAATTGCAGACTTGTTCTCTGGGGAATCTCTGTTTGTGTATTTTTGAAAATACTTCTGAGTAGACAAATTAAGTGCTTTACATTTTTCTTTGAACCCAAAACATCTTTCAGTTTGAAATTCTTTCCTTTGAGAAAAAAACTCAGTAAGTACTTCAGTGGTTGGCTCCTCATCTGAAAATGCCAATAAAGCTAAACTGCAATGATGTTTTAGTGGACTAAGAGCTGGACCCCCAAGGGAAGGCTTATGATACTGTAAATTCCACTTAAATCTCAAAGAAAATTGCTTACACTGCATATTGACTGCAGGTTAATGGGAATTCATTCTGCTTTCCCTTCTTCTTAAATCTGAGTATTGAACAGCTTTTGCTATTCAGCCCTTTTGCTTTCTGGGAGGTTGTGAAAAAACTGCTGGACTTTTCACTACATTTTTCACATGCTTTTATGGAGAATCAGCTGCACTTGTGCATAACTATTCATAGGTTTTCTTATTCTTCCCATGTTTTTTTTCCTCCTGGAAGAGTGAAGGAACTGAAAAATTAGACCTAAAAGTCTGTCCTTGCCTAATGTTAAAGGTCTATAACCTTCTTCTCTTGAATAGAATAATGCAATGTTCAGCCAGACTGATATACATTTGCTGGTTCTGATTTTCTAATTTTTCCCAGGCTACAAAAGGGCTGGTATTTCACAGCTGGTGCCAATGACAGTGACTGTTCTACCTCCCCTCTTTCCTTCAGTACATCTGTCTGATATTTTTCTCTATTTCAGTTTCTGGTTGTATTTTTTACTACCAGCTTATATAGCAAACAGTATTAGTTTCCAGATTTTAAGTACATATTAATATGCAAAGATTGATGACATATAAAATGTTATCTGACTAATATTGATAATTTCCCATCATTCCAGTGGATGCTTGAGATTATTACAGCAGAATGTGCTGCTGGCAATGTAGTTCTGTATTTTTATTTTCTGCATATATGTGTATCTTGAGGCTTTTGCGTTTTTAATACACAAAAGAATATATGAATACTGGAACAGTAACTGCAAGGTATCAGTTGGATGGATCCTCAGGTCCTTTGATTGCCATTTCTCCACTGAAATTATTTCCCACTCTCTCATATTTACTCAAGGTATAGACTGTGACTTTGGACTAAAGCAAGTTGCCAATGCCAGACTGACAGTCTGTGGTAGAGGGAGGAACTGATCACATTCAGGAATAAAGGTATGAACACATACCTTTATTCCTGAACCAAGATTTCTCTGGTTTCTTACTACATTTTGTTGTGTATATCCTTTTGAAATAGTGCAATGTTATGAATAAGCTCAAATAAGGAATTCTGAAACATACAATTAATTGACCTTGGCACTACTTAAAGAAAGCCATTAGTGTGCCCATCACAGGCTCCTTCCAGCTGAAAGTTTCCAGAAACTGAAGTTTCTCTTAAGATTTCCCATTAGTTCTTCATGACCTGGAGCAGGCTTCAGTGTGTCCTGTCCAGTTGAAATAGCATTCCAGTTTAACTAAAGATAGATGTACAGTTTTTAAACAGTGGAAGGAGAGAAAAGGCAAAATAATTTCAAGTGACAATTATTTGACAAAATGTCCACTGGTGTTTAGTTTACAGTCAGGAAACAAAGCTATTGGCTGAGGAAATTGGGAAATAACATTTAAAGCCTCAGGAAATAAACAAATGTTTAAAAAAATCTTTCCATCTTATGTCTGTATTTTTTGCAGAGAAAAACAAAAATATTAAATAAAGTGTCAAGGATCTTTCACAGGAAAGAATTCAGCTGAGCACAAGTGCATGAAATTCGAGACATTTTTAACATCTGTGACAATTTGCTGTGTGCTTTGAAATAGAAAGCAATACTAAACAAGAAACATTCAGTTGACACATGTTCCTCAAGTCACTAGAATTTCAGCTATGATCATTGCAATCCAGACATCAAAAACTGACAGATATGATGTTTTGCAGCCCTGTCTGGTTTTGCCCAAGTCTTGGTCTTATTTTTAATTCCATGTAAATGAATAATTAAACTCTTGTTTCTGTCACTGGGAGATATCTGTGCCCTGCTATAAAGTTCATCCAAAATTCTGACAAGAATATATGGGCAAAATTTTCTGTCAGGAAAGAATTCAGAGTAGAATTAAACACACAAATTTTTCTTTGCATCTGCATCATGGAGAACTAAAAACATCCATCCAAATGATTTGTAGCAGTGTTGTAAAACCATGATGCCTCTGTTTGGCACAGTTGGTACACTGAAGAATTGTCTTGCATTGCTCTGTGATTACAGCTGGGAAAGGATCTGGCACCTCAAACTGTGATAAATGTTTGTATGATTTACTGTAAGATAGTAAACATTGTATAAAAAGAAAAATTTAACATTTAAGCAGTTACACCATCTTTTGCATGGCTTTAGTGACCAGCTAGTAAAACATAAGATGACTTTGCATGATCAGCCAAACCATTTCTATGCACTGTCAGCTTTAAGCTGCTCAGCCCTACAAGCTTTCTGTGGATTGGCAAGAGCTGAAGTCCAACTTTGCAGTCAACCCTAGGATCTCAGAAATGTTGCTAACACGAAACTGCTGCTGTTCTTTATGCATGCTTTGTTGTGAATATTTTCTCCAAATATTCTTAAAAAATGTTTATTAACTGCCACTATAGAGAAAACATTTATGGAGAATGATCTAGAGAGAGCAGAGGAGAAGCTGCTCTTTGAACTGTTTAAACCTTTGAAACTGTGAGCACTAAGTGGCCATAGATCTTTTACTAGACCAGGGAGTTGCAGTTGGCTTCATTCTGAATAGGAAGTATTCAGGCTGGGAAAGGTTTTCAGAAGTACAGGCATCCAAAATATTACCAGAACAATAGCCAAGAGCAAAGTTCTTGGTCACAATAATACAAGAAAATAATTTGAATGCAGAAGTATTAGTTACCAGTTTATTTATAATAATCAGAAGAGATCAGCAGAAATGGTTATTAAAGATGTTTGGGAAGTGCATGCAGTTACAGAGATGCATTGTTTTCTCAGAATTTTTAAAGACAAAAATAAAATTTGAGGAATACTTAGTTCAGTGCAAACAATTATGTGGCTTCCAGTTTTAACACAGAGAGCACAAACACTACAATGTGTATAAATCAAGATCATTTGTGCCAGACAATTATTCCCTCTCACTTGGTTTAAAGTGAAATGATGATCTGATGGCCAACTCAGCTTTTTCATGTTTTAGTAAGCTTGGTGCTTTGAAGCATGGGAAACATAAGCTGCAACCAACATGGTGCTCTGGTTGCTTATGGCTGGTTCACTGGGATGTATCTTTAATTTGTAGTTATTTAGAATATTTAAAATAATAAAATATTTCCTTTTCTTTTTTTCTTAACCCTTTCCTTGGGAGTTCTATGGAGTTGTTATCATTCTTGCTTTAATAATTTCAGAGTAGTACACACTCTGAATTCAAAGAACAGTTCATGTGACAGAAGACTACACTGGAAATTTTCTCATTACAGTAATTATTTTTTTTCTTTCTCATTAAACATAGTGTTATATATTCAGATATATAGCCTATTTTTCGGAAAATTGACACTTTTTCCTAATTTTTGCTTTTGATTCTTTTCTCTTGGCCAAAGGAATCTTGCCCAAATGGCATCTCTTTAATCAACCACAAAAGATGTTTATTCTACTTAATTTTCAAAGGCTAATGAACTATAATATCACAGACCTTTCCTGTTTATCTTCAGAGTGGTGGTGTTTGCTTGCATCTGTGTGCTGGCCTTGCCATGGATCTGAACAGCTTATGGAAATACAGGGCTGTAAATCAGGAATTACTTATACATATTTAATTTTAGTACAGGCAAGATTGTTCACTGCAATTGTTTGATTTCTAAAATGAAGAATATTTATTAATTTTACTGAAACCCAAGCTCATAAATGCTGTTGAATACATTCCTTTGCAGATTTTTATCTGGAGTGGTTACAAAAGCAACTTTGGCTCTTCAATAAGATACAGTACTTAGCCCTGTAATCCTAAAGTTACTGTCCTGACAGCTGGAGAGCTGGAGAGGAGCAGCCTTTTCTTTATTTGTGTTTCTGTCTTTGGCAACTCTTCCTGGTTCATGGTGGAAACACTGAATTGAATATATCTTCCTTATGACCCTCTCAGCTCAGCAAAAAAAAAAAAAAATAGAAAAGAGAGAAAAAGGAAATTCAGTAGATTAAAATAAGAGATTATTTATCATGACTGGAAATGAGTCCATTAGAATTTTAACAAAATTTAGTTTTTAAAGGCTCAAGAAATGGAAGTTAAGAACTCCTAGCACTGCTTTTAGAATTAGAAAGATTTCTAAGATTAAGTGAATAAGAGGTGATCTAGCAGAATAGTAAAAGTTTTAAAATATCTATTTTCACACAGGTGGTTTGACATCACATTTGGCACGAAATATTTTGTATTTTCTTCACGTGATGCATGTTCATACAAAAATGTGCTAAGCCATTTAAAACTTAGAATTTTAAAACAAATTTCAATTATGAATAGCTGTGGCTCTCCAGGAGTTCTGCTCTCACCTCCTAAATGTTGGCATACAGGACATTTTCAAAGAGAAGTATTCTCTGTGTAACTATATCATGCTAAAAAGGAATTAGTTTCACAAATTACTTTGGAAAAACCAAGGCTGAAACAGAATTTCTGGTTAAAATTGGAGAGGAGCCTTTCCCACAGCAGCTAGTCTTAAACTTGGGTTGTGGCAGATAGTCTGGAGTCATTGCCATGACTGATTTGCTGCACAGATGTGTAAAATCCGATTATACCCTTAGTGTAAGTCACCATTCCTTGGTAAAATCATCCTAGGGAAGGAAAAATTTTGTATACCATTTCAAGTACCTACTACTGTTGCCCACTTTTTCCCACGTGTCTGTCTGTCTGCATATTTACACACTCCTGTGTGGGTGGTTCTGGGGTACCTGCTGGATGTGCAGGGGCTTGTGGCACAAAGCCAGCACATTCAGAGGCCATGCATTAGATGACAGTAGCACAGAAAGCCATGACTGCCAGGGAACAAGCTGCTTTAACCAAGTATCCACTACAGTGGTATTTGGAGTACTAAAGAATTTGGATTAACACAGCCAGTTTTGTTATAGCTGGTCTTTTTTCCATCACCATCCGTTTGTTGTTTCTAATTTATTTCTGCATTTGTAGCTTTGGAAGGGCTTTTTTTGAGAGGGGCAAGGAATCTGGGAGTTCTGAGAATAAAAGTCACATTTTCTGGCTATAAGTCATGTGCCTGGACCAGAAATGTTCCTTCTTAGAAAAACCATTTTTGTACTAGCTTGTATCCTTGATTATTTCTCTTCCTCTCATACTTTTGATTGGTTTGCACAATGTCACAGGATACTTCAGAATAATACCAATTATTTTAAAGAATAAAAAATCTTTTTAAAAAAGATTAAAAGTCTTTTTAAGAGAGAGTACTTTAAATTTCTTCTCTTGTTTGTGTGTATTTGTTTTCTTAGCAATGACTAGAGTCATATTTCACATTGTTTGTTCAGGATGTGTCTGATACATCTGGAGAAGAGCAATGAAGCTGGTGAATGGTCTAGAAAGTGACTCATACAAGGAGTGGCTGAAGGTGCTGGAATTGTTTAGCCTGGAGAAAAGGAGGCTCAGGAAAGACCTTATCACTCTGTACAACCACCTGTACAGTTATAGACAGTTGAGGGTCAGCCTCCTCTCCCAGACAACCAGTGACAGGACAAGAGGACACAATCTCAAGCTGTGCCAGAGGAGGTTCAGATTGGACATTAGGAGAAATTTCTTCACTGAAAGGTTAAGTGTTGGAATGGGCTGCCCAGGGATGTCACCCTGGAGGTGTTTAAGAAATGACTGGATGTGGCAGTCTGTGCCATGATGTAGTTGGCATGGTGGATGGTCAAAGATTGGACTCAGTCTTGGAGGTCTTTTCCACCCTGATTGATCCTGTGATTCTGTGATCACGCAACAGCTGTTTTATTTTAAGTCATAAGTATATACATTTTTCAAAGGTGTGGAGGTATTTGACTAAGACAAGAGGTCCTATGGACACTGGCTATCAGTTAGACTTTTAATGAGTCATTGCTCATGTAAGCAATGGAATCTGCAAAAGATGTCTCAATAGGCCATGCAGACTTCCTTTTTTATTTGAATTATTTTGTTCTTTTTTCTTTTGAGTAACTACTTCTGGACTGTTATTTTATTAAAGATATGTCTTCCAGCTCCCAGTGAAACACTAGAATAAAAGTGCTTCAATACTGTCATCTTTCTAGATACTAACAGGTGTTTCTCTGTTGAAGTTCTAAAAGTCCTAAATTACAAGAAATATTTTTAATACTTAAATACTATCCAAATCCTCAGAAGCAATTCTAGAGTCTGATTTTAGAGTATAGTTCATCTGTAGAAGATTGAAGAGGAAATTAGAAGAGCTCATAGTCTTTCTTTGCAGTTAAGCAAATTTAAGTACTCAGGAGGGGTTAGAGAATCATGTAGGTACCCCCTAGATCTGCATTTCAACATTGTTTTCAAGGCTTGCATACTGTTTTTTGGAGTGCTGGGCTCCATAAATACCTGTAATTTGCTGTAAAATTGGATAAATAGTAATGGTGCTTTGCTATTCTGCAATGTGCTCTCTTGACAGTGCCTCTTGAAGGCTACTCTGACACATAGTTTGCTTACACTGTATGTGGTGCTCTGAGGAATGTTATTGCTAGGATCACAATTCAAGACTGCTAGGTATCTACTTTGAATTTCATAATCAAAGACATGGTCTTCTTTTCTGAGCTGCTATTGTAAAAACATATTTTTCATTTCTATTGGATTTCTATTGGATTTTTTTACATTCATGTGCCAAAAATTGCCTTGAACTGTGAACTTTAAAGGAATACAGTCTTTTGTATATGAATCTGTTTGAAGATCCGGCTAAACTTGTGAATGGAGTGGAGATGCAGATGTTTAAAATTTGTAGTGCAGCTATTCAATAGCTTATTTGAAGATATGTGTTATAAAAACTAGATACCATCTTCCAGAAAGTACCTGAAAGATGGTTAGTGTGTTAGCAATAGAGAGAGGTCATTGACACTTTGTACTAATAAAGACATCTTAATCTGTTTAGAAAATTATATTTCCCTTAATTTTTCCTTTCTTGTTTATTATATTTTTAACTGTAATACATATGCATGATGTTATAGCATGGGGCAGGGATGCTGCTCTCTACATGTATCTTAAGATTCAGCAAAATGGTGAGATTATTCTGACTGGAGCTTTTAGAGATGAGTCCAACATATTTTTAATTCACTAGTATTGAGTATTAATCAGATCACCTTCTGTGGTATGCTTACTACTTTAGACAGTAAATGAAGTAATTAATTTATGAGTAAAAAATGCAGTAAAGAAGAGAGTAGCAAAACTCATATCAAGAGCAGTCTATCATGCTTCTAGCTGTAGTTACTCATATTCTCTGGAATGAGAGTAAACATTTCTCTGAACTGAACAATTGAATAATTCTCTGAATTGCTGAATTACTTCCTGCAATGTACATGTGTTCTCTAAAGTCACACAAAAATGCTGTTTAAGGAAGGAGTTAAGTGCAAAACCTCAGATGTAATTACCATGCACAGATAAAGGTAATAAAACAATTCACCTTAAATAACACATGGTAGATTCATGTGAGATGTGGAAAATACACTAAATATGTTTGTGAGGAAGCAAACTCCATAAGTCACTTGGACTACATTTTCATCCATTATGAGCAGGTTTGTCAGAGATCATTCACTATCCCCAAATCTCCAGCATGCCCTCTCAATTTTTTCATTGTTTTTCCTTATTCCTCTTTATCTACCAAAAGGAGGTACAAGGCAGCAGAAGAGCAAGATAGGTTTCAGGTGAGGTGTAGATACAAAGCATGGGACTCCTGGTGTGGATTAGTGATTGTGAAGGACAGTAGAGTCTCTGCGTTCTGTTTATGCTTCAGCTTCTGTTGAAATAAAATTCTGCTAGATCTATAACATCATCATGCTATTTTATTTTACACATACACACAAATCAAACAAGGGCTGATAGGATTCTGTTAACCATTTTTAGTTCTTTGTTTTTCTTTATAGTATACGCTTTACCTGAGTGTAGGAGAGACACTATGAGAAGACAAGCTTGCATGAAGAACCTGTAAGAACCCCCTCTGACTGAAGCATTACTTTCCTGCTTTTTCAGTGCTGTTTTCTGTAAAGTTTCTTCAGAAATCTTTCACTATAATGCTTGAAGACAAAAGGCTACTGCATTTTATCTTCAGTCTTCATTATATGCCATTATATAGACTTGCTTTATTCAAACAGGAAATCATTATTTCATAATTATAAGGCCTTTTGCATTCAGTGGAATATTGTTAAATTTTTTTATTAACTGCTATTCTTAGGCATTAATTCTCCACCTTTAAGTGGAAACAAATGTGTCCAGTCCATTCTTATAAAATCCTGCCTACATTAGGAAATCTGTTCTAAAAGTCTGTTTGGCTCATCAAAACCTGCAGTAACATCCTGATAACACATTCCCAAGTCTACAAATGGGTTTCCACCCCTGCTCCAATTATAATATTTGTTTAAAAACTTGGGATCAGTGGGTGGTCTTGAGCTGTGGCAGGAGGGGTGGCTGTGAGAAGCCCTTGTAACAATCCCTGTGGATCTCACCACAGGCACACCAAGCTCCTGCTGCTGGGGTGAGTTGTTCTGTTCTCTGAGAGGTGCAGCACTGCAGGCTGTGGTGTGGTTGAGTTACATGTTGGTGCTGTTGAAACTACTCTGCCTTTTTATGTTCCTTTTCGGTTTTTTAAGTAAAAATAATTCTAGGAGTCAAATTGCTAGTTTATTATTTTCAGAGGCTTTAACTTAAAAAAGCCAATTGATAAGATCACAGCAAAACTCAGGTTGGAAGGAAGACTAGAAGCCAATCTAGACTAACCCCTTGCTTAGCCATAAGCTACCAACCTACATGAAAAAGGACTTCCTTAAGTTCTCTTTTTTTAATTTTAAATTACATATTTTTGTTGGAACCTGACTGATGGTATAAAACATGTTATTTAAGTAAGCTTACAAAACCCCTTCAGCTAACACAACATTTCCCATGTCTGTAATATTTCAATTTATGTGTGTGTGACTTAGCAAAGCTGACAATTGCAAAGATTTGTAATATGTTTATTTTTTGTTTCATCCACTTCTTGATATTTCATCTGATAACACCATCAGTGAAACAGATAATAAAACATCACTTTGAAAATGTTGTTCTATTATACCATGATGTGAAAACACTTATTCTAACCATTAAATCAGTAATGTGCTGGGATAGATGTACATTATACTAAAAATAATGAAGTTTGGAAGACAAGAGGACTGGAGAGTGAGAATGCATTTCTTTGGGGTTTGAATCTGTACATTTTTCTCTAGAAGATGTCTTCTTTCACATGGAGTGATTTTTCCACTGAATGGTGCTGTGAGTGACACATGTTAGGCAATGTTCCTCCTGAAAGTAGCCTTACTGTGGAAGCACATATTTGTATTTTTAGAAAGGTGTGACTTTGGTTTCAAGTACCAACATCTCAGTAAGACAGTTCAAGAATTTGCTGTGCCTTCTCGTATCTGAATACTTATCTCTGAAGACAGCAAAGCACAGGTCATTACACATCTACTTTAATTACAGTGTGACTAATTGATTCATCAATTGGGTGTGTGATGTGTCATGTTCCCCAATAGTCTCAGAATTCTGTTAATGCCAGATGCCTGTCCTGGAGTCTGCAAGAGCTCTCTTTACTGGTTCTTAGAGTACCTGGTGCATCCACAATCCCATTTCATGGACCTACTAAGTGCAGTGATTGAATCCAGCTGTTTGCATTCTGTGTGTTGCTATCATTTGCCAGCCATTCACCATGAGAGCTGGGCAGGAAACAATTTTCTCCTCCCATTAAAATCTTCTGAGATTCAAAAAAACCCAAAACAAAACAAAAAAAACCAACTGAAAAAACCACGGAAGAGTATTTTTAGGCTGTTCCCCAGAAGGGGTAAAAAAAACCCCAAAATAGCTTGTCCTTATGACAGTCACTTCAGATGTGGAGATTCAGATTCCAAACTGCAAGCTAGATATCTTCATGAAATGTTTGTCTTTTTGAATAAATCTTTTGAAACAATAATTTCCTGATGAAGAGTATTTTATATCCCAAATTCCTGTTTATTTCTGTGTACCAGAGCCACTATATGCACATAGATGATTCACCCTTTTTGAAAAATGTAATTTTTTTCCACTTGAGCAACTGCCAATGCATTGGGAAAAGCAAACGTTGCACACTAATATCCCTCTCACCACCACAGATCATCCATGCTTCATATAGCATCATTAGATATATCTGCTGAGAGTATGAATTGCATTTCCTGCCTCTTTTTTCTTTGTAGTCACTGTCAGTGACACAAATCTAATAGGAAGAGTAGGTATATGCCTGTTCACAGATGGCTTTCTTGTAAAAGGAGGATGTAAACCCATAAATCTCTTGTTACGTTACTCACCTAAATGTCAATTTTGGCTCTAACTCTAGTGCTTCATATTATTATTCACAATATTACACTGCATTATATGATATTATTTGTATATTAGATTGTACTTGGGAAGCACATTATTCTAGACACTGTACAAGCTTAGTAGATGGCTCTTTCACAGGCTAAAACTGAAGATCTAGGAATTCACAGTCTTGTTTTATTTAACCCAAATTCATACTGCAGTGTACAACTTGAAAAGGTCTATTCATTGGAAATTCTGACCTAACATATGTTCCATGCCCATTGAGGCGTTGGCTCTTAAGGGATAGTGGGAAACAAGAAGAAAGGGAAAGAGTAGGCTATTACTTTTCACTTAAGTTGTGTCTATGTTGGGGATATTTTATGATCTGATTACTGTGATTAGTGAGAGATGCCTCTGCACAAATTGATATGCAAAAGAGATCCTATGCTGAAGTCATTCATATGGATTTTATTTAACAGTAAATGTGAAGTAGAGCAACAGAAAAATAGGAAAAAGAGAGAGAGGGTGAAGAAAGAGAGTGACAGAGAGACAGACTAGAGTAGAAAGATAGTCAGCAACCCTGTGAATCCCGTGGTATCCCACTGGTCCTCTTCTTCTGGTCTTCATGGTCATGGGGGACCCCCAAAACATAGAGTCCAGTGGGTTAATATGTGCTCAGGTATATGTGGGTACACCCAAGCACCACTCCTGCAGGGTCAGGGCAGATTTACACTGCCTTTTGCAAGACTGGATCTGTTGCCACGTTTGTGGATCACACACAGTTCTCTGGTGATCCACACTGGAATGAGTCTGGGGGCACTTTGAGGGTCTTTGATAGTTTATGACCCTTTCTAAGACATGGCAGCTGCCTCTCACATAAATGTACCATGTGAATGTGACCTTCCTGGGGTGGGGAAGTTTTACAACTGGGCCAGTTTGTGTCAGGGAAGAAAATTCACATGGTAAAAAGCACCATCCCATCTCCTCAGGGTCTGCTTACTTAGGGTCTGCTTACTTAGCCCAGCCTGTAGCCCCTGGTGGTGGGTGTTCACTTCTTCTGTCTTACCTGGACCAGAGGTTTCACCATCACTCACTCAAAAACTCCTCCTCCTCCTTGACTGGCAGGGAAGGAGTGTGAAAACCTGGCCTCAGCAAATGAGCCTGTGGGCTATGGCATCCCCAGCCTTGTTTACTTCTCCTTAGTCCTGAGATAACTGGACAATAGTACAATGTTTATCTCATCTCAAGGTCCTGTCGGGTGGCTTAACTCTAAGTCCAAATTCCAGAAACCCTGGAGGCATATTTGGGGTGGGGGGTGGGCTTTGGTAGTCACAGTTTTTTTATAGTTTGCCATAGAGGGCAAATCCTTCAGTGATCCTAATGGTGTTTAAGACAAGTGGATTTTTAAGTCTCTTACAGGGTTGAAGGCTAAGAAGGCCTTGAGCTAATCGTCATATGAATCAGAAATAGAGCTGTAACTCGTACACCAGGTAACTATGAACCCTGCAGGTTTTCACAGTGCAGATCAGCACCTGATTGAAACTAAAACTGCTTCAAAACCCTCTCCACTGCTGCTTCAAGATGTCTGTGTGTGCAGGAGCAGTGTTGGTAAAGGCAGTGTATGCCTGCTTTGGCACAGAATATGGTGCTGTCCCCACTGAATGCAACAATAAGGCTTCCAGCAGCTTTTTCTCTAGGTGATGTTTAATCTGCTGGCTTCTGAGGATGTCTTCAGAGTGTCTGTTCACTCCCAGATTTTTCTTTGTAGGACTACAAATGGTGTGTGATGATTGTCAAGAAGCTGCCAGTACTGGGCCAGTGAATGTGGAGAAACTACTGGCACATCTGGCTCTGGGATACTGCTGAGAACTGGGCAATGCTGGGTTACTTTGTCAGTGCAGCTCCTGGCTGTTCAACACATCACCTTTCTCTCTGAAGACAGCATGATTTTTTGAATACAATTTCAGTATATTATTAATTGTAAGTGCATTGTTTAGAAACGGAATTCTGTGTAGGCAAACGATTGGATACTTCATACTGTGCTAGATACTACATCCTATAAATCTCTCTTCTAATTTATGGTTATTTCTATTCATTCTATGAAAAGATTAGCAATAAAAGGAAAACAGCAATGAACAGCTTTTTTTTTGATACTTTCCTGACTACTGGTGTATAAATAATTTCTGAAAGATACGGTTAACTTCCCTGGTGGGAAAATAAAAATGCTAAATAATTCTAAAGAGTGGAAACAGCTCTACCCATCAATTTATTTCTTAAGATACCCATAATAGAGCTGGTAGCTTCATGATTACTTTCTTTAAATAGTTCAAATAGAACAAGAACAGCTAAAAATCAAGGAATATCTGGAAGATATAGACTTTGTAAGGTAATCTTCTCTTATATATATGTTTTATTTACAGACTCAAAAGCTTATGATACTCTTCCACAGCATAGCTGGATATGCCATAAAGCTTAATGGCTTTTTCTTAACAATGCTTATCTTTTGAGGGAATAAAAACTCCCCTATAAGGACAGGTAAGGAAAGAACAGCGAGATCAGGATTATCCAAGGTCATGGTGGAAGCACACAATAGGAATAGGGATGAAGTGCAAACTTCAAAATGTGTGTTAATACCTAGTCTCACTCTCCACAGTATTCTTTCTACTGCTACACACTGCTTTTATTTTTAAGGAGCATCATAGGTTGTGTGATTTAGTTTTCTATTAATGGCAAGGCACCCACAATTATGTCTCTTTTTCCTGTGCTCTTTGAAAATGAGTTCATCAGTACCCCAATGTCTCTGGTGAACCATTCTTGTCACAGTTGCTATTCAAATGATAGAGGCATACAGAGGAGGAGATTTGCCAGTGTGAATGAATGCCCACGATGGAAGGTGACCTCTGTCAGTCAGACGCGTCGGGCGGGTTCGCTGCGGGATCCAGCAGAAGCGGAGCTGCCTCCCAGCCCCTGGGCACAATGTCTGGGGTGTGGGGTCAGCCTGCAGCTCCCCTGCCCTCTGCTCCAGGCCACAGGACTGACCTCCTCCCTCGGGGAGCAGGACCCCTGCCAGCCCAGCTGAAATGGGCTCAGCAGACTCCCAGCCTGAGTGCAAGGCTCAGAGCTCGGCTTTTGGCAAGAAAATCGGTAACAGGAGCAAACATTTGTCTTTGGAGGCACTGCTACTGCCAAAGAGTATATTCACTTCCATTCTTATTCAAATAAGGTGCATATTCAAGACTTCACTTGTTCTAAAAGCTCTGTGAAATCCTGAGGAGAGAAAAATAGAAGAATGCTGTCAAGCTTCCCTGGCAATTAAAAAAAATATGAAGGGATGTTTTTTCTATAGTGATTTCTAGTGTAATTTCTGTGATATGGTTGCACTTATATATGTATGCATATGTTCATATGTAAATGTAGTAATTCCACGTGTGCAGGGGAATAAAATAATATCATCATCATCATCATAAAAAAAAAACCACAGGGATGTCTGAATTATTTAGTAAAGGTTATCCATGGAATAACATTGGAATTATTCCATGGATAATGGAAGCTTAAGGTGTGGTTGATCTAGATTCCTTCCAGTACCCTTGTTTAATTCAGGACTATTGGTATGAATGAGAGATGCCACATCTTGTTTAGTTAATGCCAGCACAAGGTTACTGTGTGGTTTGAAATGACACACAACTGAAAACAAACACATTTTGCATATTTTATATAAAAGTTTTTTCAGGCACTTTAAATATAATTTCCTTTACTTCATCGCATGGAAAACAAATCAAATAGCTGCATTACAGAAAAATGGGACATTCCCAGGATACAATACTTGCAGTGTTGTTACTTCTTCCCGTTCTAGTGTCCGTGATAACAGTTCAAACTGAATTTCACTCGGAGGAGATTTACAGTCTGAGGATTAGATTCATTTGTCCTCTACATCCTTGAATAAGAGAAGGTGGGAAAGACAGACTGAAAGACCTTGAAATCTGGTACATTCCAAATATGAAGGTTTCTACCCAGCAAATTGCTTCTTGGAGTTACTGTGTCTTAGAGCATCGCTGTGTAGCTTTTTCCAGATCTTCTTCAATTTCCACTCACATGCAGAGACCTGAGAGAATATTAAGTTTTCTTGCAGAAGAATTGATTATTTATTTGAAAATTAAAGCTGTCCTTTTTATTTTTCATAAAAGCTGTAATAGTTTAAACTCTACAAAAAAGCTGGTATGTAGGATGAAAGGGATTTTTTACCATGGGATCAGGGTTGATTTTATATCCCCCTTTTCATTAATCTAAGCTGCCTCAGAGAACTGTGTATATGTCAGACTGCATTTTATTGTAGAGGTTAATTGCTGCAAAGGATGATCTATCTGCTAGAATTTTTGTTCACATTAATAAACTCTCTTGGTAGTTATATAAACATTTACTGTAGTCCATTAATGTGAAGTGTGCTAGTGCAGGTGCTGAGTATACCACAATAAAATTTTAGCAGTCAAGAGGTTGTTTATTGTACTTGGTCACATACTCTTTTGCACTCACATGTATTGAGACTGAAGTGGAACAAATGAAAAACCAAGATTAGAGCCTCTTAAAATGGGAAACAAATTAAAGGAAAACATTTTTAACCACTGTGCCATTTTTTCCAGCTGTAAAACAATGCATTATTAATTTAGAGGAATTAATATTATTCCTCCAAGCACGCTATCCATTATTTTTATTTTTATTTTACGTGATAAATACTATTGCCATAAAAACAATGGAAACCAAGAACTCGTGACAACTCATTTTAGGTCTGGTAGGCTTGAACGTAAGCTGAGCTGCCCAGAGAGAGCTGGTGGAAGAGTTTCCTTGCTGTAATTGTAATAAAGGAAATTTAAAAACCACAACCTCTTTCAAGTAAAAAATGAATAACTGAATATTGTCTTAAGCATTTTTCCCCCTCTTGTTAGCGTGGTTATGTTCTTTAGGCAAGTGGCATTATTGGACATCTCTAGATAAGTAAACCTGTGCTTCTGAACCATTCAGTCCACTAATTCCAAGTTTGTAGTATCAGAACCTCGGCTTTCCAGCGTAAGGAAAAAAAATGTAAAAGCTAAGAATAGATCATAAGTAGGGATCCAATCACATACATTATTTGTTTCTGGTATTATTCTTCATACATGCCTAATGGGTTTGATAAATGTAGACACATCTGTTGTTTTGTACAGTGTATCTTCATTATTATTCTCTAGCTCATAATTATTACAGAAAGGTATCCCTTCCATGACTGCCATACTATTTTAGCTATTAAAATATTACAAAAGCATAAAAAATGTTTTTTAAAAATAATTTCTGTAGGGAAGTGTGAGGTGTTTAGCTAGAAAACTCAGATCCATGCGATTATTATTATTATTACATCATTATAACTTTTTTTTTGTGTGCCTGCAAAATATGGACTTCTGGATTTCAGTTTCCAAGTGCCTTGCATGTGTAATAGTGAGATTTTTTTGTAGTTTTCCTTCTCTTTCTTTCTTTCTTTCTTTCTTTCTTTCTTTCTTTCTTTCTTTCTTTCTTTCTTTCTTTCTTTCTTTCTTTCTTTNCTCAGTGTGCTTGAATAGTATTTTCTAGTCATTAAGACCACCCTAGAATAGTAAAGGAAAAAAAAAACCCTCACAGAAATTGAAGGGAAGCACAGAGACTTTAAACTCTTGCCAGTGTAAAGGGGCACTGAACTAACTCAGGCCTTCTCTCACAAAGCTGCAGCACTTTACTTTAGCTCAACATTTTATTTCATTTTTTTGGTAACCATAAGCACAGTCTTTGTGCTGGCCACATCACCTTGCTCACTCAGTGCCAAGCTCCAGTACACCAACACATCCAACACCAAATCACCCCTGCTGCAATTTTTACACTACACAGGAGGAGTAGAAAGTTCTCCTCTTCTCTTTTCTCTTCTCTCTTCTCTCTTCTATTTTCTCTTTTCTCTTCTTTTCTTCTCTCCTCTTCTCTTTTCTTCTCTCCTCTTCTCTTTTCTTCTCTCCTCTCCTCTCCTCTCCTCTCCTCTCCTCTTCTCTTCTCTTCTTTTCTCTTCTCTTCTCTTCTCTTCTCTTCTCTTCTCTTCTCTTCTCTTCTCTCTTTTTTCTTTTCTTTTCCTTTCTCGGCTTTCTGCCTGAACCATCCGTGCTCCCGCTGCTGCTCACAGCCCTACGCGCTTTAGCCATAGGAGGGAGCCTCTCCTCTTTTAGTCCCGGCTCGGGAGCCTTGGGAGCCTTGCCCTTGGCAGGTCTCTTCCTAAGGGCTCGCTTTGGGAAGTGTCAACGCTTCCTTTATTCCCGTGCGGCCGATCCACTGCGGTTTCACGGGCAGGTCCATCTACACGCCAGTCAAGCCTGCTGTGCAGAAGCTGTGCACAAACAGCTGTGCAGAAACTATCAAACCCGCTCCCAGGGGATTTGAGAAGTGCAAGATCATACCTGCACAGAAGAGGGATTCAGTTTTTTTGAAAATAGCTGGGTCACATAACTATCTGCCAGCATCATCCGGCTGATACAAGAGAGAATGTTGTTTACCTGTTTACCTGCAGAGGTTATACACTGGCCTTTTTCATCACGTATTTCTCTTCATTACAGACAATAAACTTTGGACAGTCACTTTTTTCATTGTTCTCCATTGATTCAAGTTAGGTTTGACCTTAGCACAAAGTTTATGCCATTCATAATAAAAGTTATGCTTTAGTGGAGTTCCTTTAGGTGGAAGGAAACACATGGTCGAGTATAATAAAATTTCTGACTACTCTGATTATGTTGAATTGGACCAGTAAGCTGCTGTAAGAGACAGATAATTAGTCAGTCAAATTAAAAACCACAAAATAAATGCAGAAGGGAAATACATCTTTAGAGAAGAAAAACAGAATGGTTAGGGAAGCCTGAGCAAAAGAATAACATAAAATGTTTAAGAGCTTAAAACCCAAATCACGTTGAATTTTAGGCTATTTGACTGCATAAATCTGTATGTGAGATGTAAAGGAAGGTGCCCTTGAAGTTTGTGTGTGGTCAAAAATAATTTCCTGTGGTTACTTGTGCCTGGTGATTCAGCTTGAGGCTCCCTTTTGCAATGGTCAGAGGTTTCCCTTATGTTGGACCATCATGTATGCCATCCTCTTCCTCATCATATAGGGCTGAGCTGGGGCACTGAGGGTGAAGTGGCCTCTGAAGGAAGGATGGAGATTGCTGCTGAGATGTCACAGAAAAGCAGCACTTGCTGTGCCTGGAATGAGAGCTCCCAGTGTACTCAAACATGAAAGTGGGTGCTCCAGCCTTGCAAAGCTGCCTTTTCAAGTTCCTCCCCTTCTTATTTCAGTTCTAGGCCATATTATTGCTTTCTGAATCCTCTGCCATTTAATATATACTCTGAAATTTGTCCTGGATTGTAACAAGCTTATTTTAAGCCTTTTTGCAGAAAAAAAAAATTAAAAAAAAAAAAAATCCCACATTTTCTCACAGCAAGAGCAGTGCATGGTATTAACTCAGGCATTTCTCACACCTAATATTCTACTACTTTTCTTGCATACATTATTGGATAATGTCCAGATAAAGTCATATGGTATTTTTTCTTGTCCTATGAATATGATGATAATTCCTGGGAGGAATCTTTAATGAGGGAGTAAATCTGCAACAGTGCTTATGTTCCAGCTCAGTACAACAAATTCTTGTTTGTATAAGTAGATTTCTTGTCTGGAGTCTGATTAACTGTAAGGCTTTGATGATGCTTGTGTTTGCAGCAGTTTGCAGGGCAGTTTCCCATAAGCTATTTATACCATATGTCATATGTACCCCTCTTTATTCCTTTCTTCTCCCCCTACATCCCAAATATACCCTAGTTAACTCTATTAATTTCTCTTTGTTTTGGAAAAATGGACAAGAATATCACTATTTAAATCATTGTGTATATGTTTTCACTGTAGTAATATTAAAAAGTTGGAATTCCAGCTGTGCTGCAAGCCTCTGAACTACAGGGAAAATACATTTGTCTCCTCCAAAAGACTTAACAGTCTGAGGCTCCAAGCCGAAGAATTCTTTAGCAGATGTTTGTCTTTAAATGCTAAGGGGTTACAAAAGTCTTGATGGTTGGGCTTTAAAGGCCTTCCACTCTTCTCAATGCCTGTGTCTGTGTGCCTGCTCATGTCAGCCTGCCTGTAGCACAGTTGTGATGACTATATCTGATCTTTAAAAATACCAGGGAATGTCCACAGTAGGGATGTCTCCTGACCCCATGCTGCCCACTCATCCCTAGGTTGGTGCAGAAGGCTGTGGAAGATGGGTTGGATTACAGGCATTTTTCCTGGCTGCACAAGAGGTGCTCCCCACTGTCCAAAATTACAGTGTTGGCTTATCTTTGACCAGCATTCCATATCTGCCAAAGCCCCTGAAAAGGCACTCAGAATGTGTTTTCTTGCCAAATTTACAGAGAACCTCTTTTTGCTCCTTGTACCTTATTGCTGAAGGAGGAATGAAGATTTAGTGTTGTGCAAGCCCCATGCTGTTTTCTTTCTTTGCTGTTTTAATTTTGCTCTTCTATCTAACTTCAGGAAGACTGACATATTTACTGAAGTTTGCAGGCTGATGCACCAGTGTTGGCTGATGCACTTTGAAGTTCCAAGCTAGACATCCTCAGCTTCACACACACACTCCTAATGTAAACCCAGCTGCACTGCTGAATCCTTGCTTTCATCCAGCTCTCAAATAAAAGCAGAGAGTGGGTTTAGGCTGAACCCATGGAGCTCAAACCCCAGGGAAATGCTAAGATAACCCTTGACAAAGTGAAACATTGACTTCAGTAACATTATTGCTCAAGTGACTCTAATCATCAGAGTTTTTAATTTCTCTCTCTTTTTACCCAACCATGTTTTTTTACTGTGCTCTCCTCTTATTGCTAATCCTTCCTTCCTTCTTGCTGGGTCATTCCTCTTCCAGTTTGCAGAGTTGCCACCCCACTGCTTTCTCAGAAGAGAAATCCAGTTAAGTAGATAAAGAATATCCCTGAAATTTGACATACATATAGGAGCATAGGTCATTAAACAACCTTACCACTGAATAGTAAACTTTTAAAATTAATTGACTGTGTTAAGGAGCCCATTAAAAAGTGTACTCTTAGAGCATCTGCTGACTATGGAACTCATATTCCTCAATCAAATGCTTAAAAGTCAGATGGTGTATCTTTAAAATGTGTATTTTCTTCTATTTATAAATACATGCCATCTCCAGATGATCCAGATGATCTTTAAGGTCCCTTCCAACTCAACTCTTTCTATGATTCATTTTCTACACTGCCTTTAAGAATTATTGGGAGTTTAGAGTAAAAAAAAAAATCAAAGAGCTGCAGTAGATTGCCCTAATCAGAGTGCACTTGCCAGTGAGTCTCAAAGAGCTCAGGAATCTTTAATTTTGCTGGAATCTTTTCCATTGCAATTGCCTGCACCACTCTACTTGTAGAAAAGAGTCTTCAAACTGCTCTTATGATTGCTATCAAATGTCTATGGCTGTTATCTGAATGAAAGCCTTATCCAAGAGCCTTATGCTTTTTGTCAATCCTAGAAACATGGAAGGAGTAAATGTTGTACAAAAAAAA
>VZRH01005593.1:41365-155682 GCA_013397555.1 Urocynchramus pylzowi | reverse complement strand
AAAAAAAAAAAAAAGGTGCTTTGGACAGATTATACAGATAAGAGGACATAGCTGTGAGCAAGCAGTGGAAAACTTCTGGAGCAGAGTGTGCAAACCTGCTGCTATTTCCAGACTGCCTTCTCAGATATTTATCTTGAGTCTGATAGTTACATTCTGCTAGAAGAATGAGAAAAAGGAGCTCTTCCAAAATTTTAGTGCCTGTAGCTTTTGTCCTATTGTGAATTTTTTGTTCCTCTGTGCAAGCTTCCAAACACAAAGGTGGCTGCATTTCTCATGCTTCATTCTTCCTTTTGATCGGTAGAGCTCATCTCATTTGTGCACAGCATAGTTAACCACCTGCTGGATGGCAGAAAACTTTTTATTTAGAGGTAATGTATTTATATCAAGTGGTCTGTGAAGTGGCCTCATTGTTTCTAAAATGTTTAAGATACTTCCTTCCTTACAATGGGAATGCTCTCAGATTGTTAGGGAGAAGCAAAGAAACAATGGTGGCAGTTTAGAAGCACTAATTGGGATATAAATGGTTCACAAGTACATCTTTTAAAACTTCTTTTTAAAGGGTGAAATTCATACCACATTACTTTTACCATGCTAGAGTCCTCCCTAAGGCCCAGAATGGAGTCACCTAAACCAAGACTGTAATTCTAAGGTAGTTCTTAGGAAAACTAAACCAAACCAAACCAACCAACCAACCAACCAACCAACCAAAACAAACCAAAACAAACCCAAAAAGCTCCCCAAAAAACCAAACTAAAATTGGACTTGAATTGAATAAACTCGATCATTGCTGATATTCCTCTGAATAAATCTGTCTGATTTTGCTTTTTTTTTGAATATCAATCAATATCTGTCTTTTGTTTAATTATTTTTCAGTATCATAAGTTGGGTACTACCTCACAGATATTCTAATTCTATTCAAACAAAAATATTTGTAAATACGGAAGCACTTAAATATGGTTACCTGAAACAAAGTGCATCTTTTTGAAAACACAATATAATTTTTTGGAAGAATGAACAGGAGTCCATTTTTTGACAGAATTGTGAATATCATATCCAAAACTAGAAACAATAGTAACATAATTTGTGTTACAAATCCAGACCATGTTAAGCTTTATCTCAGACATGAGTAGACTAGGCCCTGGTTTCAGAAATCATCTTCTGGAGCATGAATATCACTGGAGCTGGGGTGAAACAAAGACTGAAATATATTCACAGCCTGTGCTCTTCTCTAAGGAAATTAGAGGCCAACCACAGGCATTAGGATGAGCTCAAGACTGTGGAGGTGGAGCCTTACATTTCAGAGTTCATTCACCACCTTTCTTTTTCAACCTCTTTCATGGAAAGGCAATTTCTTCATGAAGAGTTTTGTGAAATCTGGGAGGATTTTAATGTTAAATATGTTAATTTTGTAAAAAGATTTCTGAAATCATTTTAGCAGAGAATCTGCATTCAAATACTGAATCGGCAGACCCCAATTTTAAGATATATGAATCCTCTGGTAGTTTATGATGTCCTTTTGGTAATAAATAAAAGACATCACATTGCAATTGTTTGCCTCAGATTGCTGCAGTGAGACCTTTGTCCTGTACAGAATTGTTCAAGATTCATGGTTCAATAATTGAATTAGCACAGTTAAGAGATAATTCACAAAAGTCACAGTCAAAGTGTTCTTTGGTCATAAATGAAACAAACCAAATTCTTTCTTTCCTTCCTTCTTTCCTTTGTTCTCTGGTGATGTTGCTATTTTCTTAAACTAAAATATGTCTGAAATAAACAATTTGGACTAATTCCTCCTCTTGAAGCCTTTTCCTTCTGTCCTTAGACCTGAACTCCAAGAAAAGCAGAAAGGGATTCCCTTAAATTCACATTTTTGAGGAAGGAAAATGTGTTCCAAGCATTTATTGCACGATTGGTTCACTGTTAAAATGGCTCTCTATGGTGGAAGATTCTCCTCTGCTCCTGTCTCCTCCTTCAGCTAAGCAATAATGGGGAGACAGGGCTGTGAAGTCACAACCCACATTGTGAAAAGGGATCCCATCCATCAAGCTGTCACCTTGGTTTTCTCTCCAGGGTCACAGAGGAACAAAGTCAGCTTGTGTCAGGTTGAAATAGCATTGGTAAGTGTTAGTGTGTGTGAAGCTGGTGGCTTGAAGTCTATTTATTTTGTTTGAAAGGCTCAAACAGCATGCTGCCAAGCAGAGGAACAGGCAGGAGGAAGTCTCCTTATAAATTATTACTGGAAGGCTCACAGCCAACATTTAAGATGTGAAATTATGCCATCTGCTTTTCTAGGTCTTTGGTTTACTTTGTGGCAGCTGCCTGTTTCTGAGTTCTTTGCATCTTGTGGAGAAGTAAAACTTGTGCTAAAAACTATTATGACAACAGTGTTTCTTTAACAAAGATTTAAAGCTTGCTTGAAAAGCAGAGGCTATTGGGATGTTATCCCAATATCTATCTCATGTTTTCAAGATAATTTGTAATAAAAAATATTGTCTCTTTTTACATAAACTGGAAATGAAGATAGAATCCCTTTCTCATTGTAAAAAATGCAATTGCTTTTTCTGATTTTAGCTATCAGAAGCATTTCAGTGAGGCAGCAGTGGTTTTTTAATATGGTGCCTGATAATGTTATTGATTTTGGGTCTGTTGGGGTCTCTTTTCTTATAATTTTGGTATTGATTTTCCGGGGGAACATCTTTGTTGTTGGGTTTTTTTGGGGTTTTTTTTGTTTGTTTGTTTGTTTTGTTGTTGGTTTTTTTTTGTTTTTTGATGTTGTTTTTTTGTTGGTTTTGCTTTGTTTTGTTTTGTTTTGGGTTTTCTTTTGGCTGTTTGAAATATTTAAGATTTACTTGCACGTTCTTTGTGAAAAAGAAACATCTAAGGCCCAACAAGAGCTTTAGGAAGTCACGTGGCTAATTTTAAAAAGACAAAAAAAGCCTAATGACTCCAGTGCGGGCTAACTGAGATGCGTGAGGGGGACTCTTGCGAGCACCCAGGGGTGTTCTCATGTCAGAAATGAGTGGCTGGGAGGGTGCTGACAGGAGATGGGCACTTTTCCGTGCCGTGCCCTGTCGCACTGTGTGTCAGGGGGGGCTCTGCCCCGGCGCCTGGCGCGCTGGCCGCCCGGTCCCCGGGGATGCTGAGCTGGCAGCATCTCTTCTCCCCCACCCCCGGAGGACCGCTCCTGCTGAAGGCATTCGGTGCGCGCTGCTTTTTCCTCTGCGAGGATTAGGGAGCAGGAGAATGGCTTTGTGAGGAAGCTCGGAGAGTGGGAGCTGAAGAGAGGCTGAACAGAGGGGCCGAAAGACTTTAGCCTTTCATAGTTCTTTCAATCAGTTCATTCTCTGAGACCAATTGCATGCGATACTGCAGCTGGGGGTTTTGTTTTCCTTTCAGCTGTGTACTGTAGGAGAAGCTGGTAAGGTTATTTTTTTTTCCCTTGTTCTACTGTTCCATGATGCTATTGTAATTGCTTTATCGAAGCGAGTGTCTGGTGAGGAAGGGAAGTTGGTTAATGATGCTGAGGGTCCCTGCATTGTCTCTGCTTTGTGCAGCTGCAGTTTGGGGAGAGGCACTGTTTACAGCACAGGGGCTGGTTTCTGCTGAACAACTTTGCTGCTATTTTCCCAAAGTTGTTTGAGCCTTTCTTTCGGCAAAGCTAGGAAAATAAGCAAATAAACAGACTTGGCTGTTTGGAAATGGGTAAATTTATAGAGGCTGCAATTTGTTGAAAAATCTGTTCTGCCTAATTCTTAGTTTCAGATGTTCTTGCTTTGATGTTATCAGATCTGTTACTTTGCTCAATCAACTCCAAAACTGGGTTTTATGTGAGAACCTTTCTTCAAGAATCTTTTCATGTTTTCAGCAGGACCAAGATAAATTGATAGCCAAAGAAAACAAAACAAAAATATATCAGTGGAAGGTGAAAATATTTAAGGAAAGAAAAAATCCTAGGGGAATTCAGAAATTAAAAAAATAAATGAAAAAGCCCTAATTCTTGGCAGTAATTTTTAGCAGAATATCAGTGTAATGGGAAGCATGTGGTTAGGCAGAGAATAGAAATACTCTTTCAGAAGATCCAAGATGCACAGGTGCATATCCTGTCTAACTGCACCCTTCCAAAGGAAAAGTTATCATATTATCATCTTAAAGGGGAAAAAAAAAAAGTGTTAAACCAGAAGATCCTGGCTATCCTGTTCCTTTTGTTATTTCTAGAATAGTGACTTGTGTTGGTCAGAATCTTTTATTTCCTTTCACATTATCGTGGGAAACTTTAGCTTGAATTGGTTGGACATACGTGAGCGCAGCTTGGGGTACACCATGCCTATTCCACAGGCAGGCTCTGAAAATCCTGCCTGTGACTCAGACAAATTGTAAAGACCATAATTACCAACAAAAGTTTCTTTTGTGGCCATTCAAGAATCACAAACAAGGTAAGAGGGAATGATTGACAACAGTTACACTACTGATTGACAGAGAACCAAAAACTTGGTCTGTGACTTACTATGTTAGTTTTTCAAGAAGTGTTGACCTTTTTCACTATTATTCTCTTCTTTCTGATGGACTATTCCCAACTCCTCTATTGAGGCTAGAATGTCTATCTAAAATGTGTCTTTGTAATTACTGCCTATAGTCTGTATGCCTCTTTACAATGATATGCTTATTTGTTGATGCCGAAACAAAATTGAGAATTGCAATCAGACCTCCATGAAAGAATGTGTATCTTTTATATGCCTCACATGCTTAGCTATTGATTTCAGCTACAGATTTCACTCCTGTGAAGTAATGAAGTGCCACATCCAAATCCTGCAGATTTATACTCACAGTTCTAGCTGCTCATAATGGAAGGCCCAGGGATATCAATGTGGTTACTCATGTGAGTAAAGATTTGAAGACTCATTTCCCATTCATGAATGAAATGGTTTGGGAAATGCACAGTTACTACGGTTCTCTTTTGGCTTAAAAACAAGAATCTCCACAAAAACAACCACTAATGAGATCTGCTAGAGGGGCCCAAGGATAGAAAAATTCAGTGATTTAACATAAGAATGCAGTATTAATATAAGAATGTGACAGCAGTGTTTTAAGATTTATAATAAAAATGTTCCCTCTCTTTAGTTTATTAACAGCTTTAGAAGCAAGGGAAATTTAATTAATCTCTTTGTGTTGCACCACTAGATATGGCCATGACTCTTGAAATACCACCACAACTATGAGGTACTCCTTACCTTAAAAATAAAAGTTCATTTAGGGTGGTCTTTATCACATACTTGTACCTACTCTTAGTGATAAGTGTCAGTCCTAGTCAATGACAATAAACTGGTATTTCTGGTTAGGCTTCTCCTGGTTGTATGTAGGCAAAGGTAACAGTATCTCCAGGGTGCAATGTTTATTCCACATCCTTGGTTTCACTGCAAGCAAACAAGAAGCAGGATGTGTTCTCTGGTAATTGCTATACCAGTCAAAGATCCTCAGTTCTCTAAAAGAGAAATTACTCTGGTTCAGTGTTTCTAAACTGTTCAACAGCGTCCTTTAGTTTACAGAGATAAAAGAGATGTATTTGCTGCTACTTCTTTCTTAGTTTTCATGAATTCTAAATTTCCAAATTGTATTTTGGAGAAAAAATAGGCATCTAACTTTACAGAACTCACAAGTGATTTTATAGCTCTGCATGGTAAAGGAACTATACTAAAATTGTTTTGCCAAAGAGTCCTGAAATTATCTGTCTGAAACAGAGAATTGTCTATCCCATCAATTTTTAAAAGCAGAGATACATGGACTTTTATATGGCCTTTATTGCTGGAAAAAGGGCCTTGATCACCACCATCACATTTATGTATAAAGAAGTAAATCTTGGCTATAATTGTATTTTATTAAGTTAAAGCAGAACAAAATTCCGAAGGTAGAGGGAAACACATAAGCAAACATAACATTCACTTATAAAATTAGAGCAATCTAAACATGTTCCAGCAGTCATTAGCTATCTGCTGTTTGTCACAACTGAAAGGTTTTTGCAGATCAAAACAGTAATATTGCTTCTCAAAACACATAAACATTTTTGTAAAAGATATTGTGGAGGGGGACCTGCCACAGTGCTGCTGTGCTGGAGTTTGGCGATTTTTTTGCTGAGTTTTTTCACATTTCTTGGTCCAAATGTCATATAAACACCATGTAGAGCAAAACAACTACCAACAAACCCCAACAAGAAAAAAGGGTGTGTCCTCTATATTATTTACACATATACTTACTAATGTATGTATAAGCATTAATGAAAATTTATTAAGATATACTTGGCTCACTGTAGATTTTTTACCAGCTGGTTTTGTTAACATTATTTTACTTGTATTCTTGCTTGCACCACTGTAAGATCTGTTGTTTGAAGAGATCTTGAAAAGACTCAAGCAAACATCAAACATCTTCCATAACAACTAAACACTTTCTATGTTTGTCACTAGGATTGTTAAAGGATTCACAACTCTTACACTCAGAGCTGAAGGCTGCCCATCTTCCTAGGAATTAGTACCTGAAGTGAATGTCACTAAGTCAGGCTAAGCATACTCCCAAAGGATTCTACTTGTCTTATTCTTAAAAGGAGGAAAACACACCTGGGCTCTCCTGGGAAGTTGCCATGTTGCATACAGTAAGCAGCAGGAGGTCCAGTCTGGTGGGAAAGGATGGGAATCAGCAAGGACAGGTCCCACTTGACTGCCTGACAAAACAAGAGATTTTGAATATTGCTTCAAAATCTTCATTTATCATTCTTTTAAAAATGCTGTGAAAGTAGTCAGTTACCAATTCAGTATTTTTTAACTCATAAAGTAATAGAATGTAGAACACATGGAGTGGTTTTTTGTATGTATTTCAATGATACCTACAGTTTCTTGATATGTCTCGGTAACTCAAAATTTTGTGATGGAAATCTGCATGATTGCTGGTGCATCATTTTGTTATGCACATCCTCCAGCACCTCAGAATCACAGTGTTCTTCATATCCTGGGGTTTTCTTGTTTTTAAATCCATTGTAAACAGGCAGATATCGAACTGCTGATTAGGAGATCATCTGCAGGATGGTTTTAATGTATGATCTGTGGGAGATGTAATGATATATGGTTAAGGTTTGAAGAGCTCACACACATCCCACTCTCTTACTGGGATGTGCTTCAATGATATATGGCCGTAACCCTTCATTTTTGAAAAGTTGTAATGTTTACAAGCATGTTGTGCCTCCTGGTTGGATGTAAGTAATCTTCATCTTTGAAATCTCAGTTCTTTCTAGAAAAGTAGTATTCATTTTCCATGATAAACCTGCAGGTTTTAAGAGATTGACTTTTGGTCCATTAAAAGTTAAACTCAGCCCCCAGGGTGTGGCAGACTGGGCAGGATGCTGTCTGTCATAGCTGATGCAGAGCAAAATGACAGAGATGTGTGGTCTTATCCAAATAAAACTGACTGAAATTTTAAGGATCTTTTGGCTGACACTTTGGGAAAGACCACCAGTGATTTCCTAAGGGGAAAGAACTTTTATCTTCCAACAATACCTGAGTCTGTCCAAGCCTAGTACATTATTAGCTGACATCTATGGAGATTTGTAAGGACTTTTGAAGTTTTCTGGATTGCATACAGACAGAATAATGAAATGGATTATTTTTACTTCCATGAATAGGAGTATCATAGTTCAGTGCTAAATAAAGGAAGCTAAGGGTCAACCTGTCAGTCAAAACTCATCTACATTACAAAAATGCAGGATTTTTTTTTCCTGAGTTAGCCCTTCTTACCCAGTGCAAACCCAGTGTAGAGCTGGTGTAAGAACTGATGTAAGAACCGAGACTTTGGGACCTCAAGGATTTTCAGAGCATGCTCAGGAGGCAAATGAAGGAACAATGAATTGTGACTGCCTCTACATCTCTCTTAAATACTAGACTTTGCACTGAGTGCTACTCCATTTTATAACTATTTCTGTCCTCCACACCTTTTGCTCTCTAAGTCAATAAATTGCCTAGGAAGTGTTTTGAAATGTCAGTAGATACTGAAAGAACAATAAGAGTGAAAGTTGGGAAAATGCAATATAACCTGGTTGGCATTCAGTTCCAGATTAAGATTCTAAAAACTGGGCAACTGTGTGTAAATGTCCACATGGGATTCAGCTTAAGTGACAGCTGACACCTGGAGTACAATTCTCTTGCCCACACATGGGGATCTAGAGGCACTAGAGATGCATTGAGGAACCTCAGACACCCATGTGGGACTGAGAGGTGACACAGGACAATGTGACACACTGCCTTACAGGAGAAGTAGCTCTGCCAGGGCCTCTGAAATGAGGCCCCTGTCTATAGACCCCTCAGCAGGGAGGCCATCTCAGAAGTTCTTCTCATTCCACTGCTCATGTGGACTCAACCATCACTGGCTATAGTGCCAGCTTTCACAGTTAGCCTGTCTACAGGCAACCACCCACAATTTGAATAATTGCTGATTTTTATTACATGTTTTTATTACATCACTACTATTGAAGCAAAAGAGTTATTTATGGACTAACATTAAAGTGTTACTGTTCATTATAGGAGGAAAAAGGAAAGCAGGAAGGAAGAAGGAAATTGTATTTGTCCTATCTTCTGAAGGCACCAACTTTGAGTGCTTAAATTAGGACTCTTCATTGGTTTTGTAAACATCTGAGACCTATACAGACCTTATCTCAGTTATTTAAATTCTGTATAAACCCCTAGCCAAGGGGAGACAGTCTCCTTGGACTGATTCATGTGGCCTTGGTAAGATGCTGAGCTGGTAATCTCTAGGACTAGTTGATAGAAAACATCAGGCATGCTCATTATATCTCAGGTCATCTGAATATTACACTTTCCTAAGGTTATTCTAAGTTCTGTTAGTATGTGTTCAGACTAAAAGAGGTTTAACCAACAGTTTTTTCAAGATATCTATCATAATATTCTATTAATCTAATTTGGCATAATGTCTCTCTAAAATGGTTGGAACTGACTTCTAGATGTACCTCTCCATCATCTGTATGGGACCACCACCTCTGAGAAATTAATCTGAGGAAAAAAATGCTTTCTTTTTGTTATGTATCAATCACATGAAGTCCTTTTGCTGACACAACTTTAAACTTTCACATTGTTATGCATATCTATAACGTTTGTCTAATGTATCCATGTGTATTTTGAAACAATATACATTTGCACTCCACCTCACAATTCCTTTGTTTTCAGAAAATGATTTCCCCGACTGAAAATATAAACTAGAAGTCATTGTCTGTTTTGGGGCCCATAGCTAGAGTTCAGATGGTAGGTCAATTGTGGAAGGGTTTACCAATTTACATATTAATTAAGCATAGTTTGATAGACCTTGATTAACATAGGCTCAGTCAACATCTTAATTAGCCAGAAGCACATCATGAGGTATTGGTGCCTGTCTTCTAACCCCTGAGATTTTTTGCCAAGCAAGTACAGGTTCCTCAATAGCTGTTGTCTGTAGCATTGTTAAAGCTAAGACCTTAATAATTGCTCTAATGAGAGAAGTTAGTTAAAAACTGTTTGGCCGTGTGTAGAACACCTGAGGTAGCAAAGCATCTTTATTGGAGGGCAGATCACAGCCAATTTGTAACCTGGATCAGGTATGATATTAAATAACACATTTGTGCCAAAATCACATTGAGCACAGAATATGTTTTTTAGGAATTGTGGATGTTCTTATCTGATTGATTAGTTCCACATGTATGCAGCCCCAGGAACCTCTCCACAGGAGCCCACATGGAATTGGGATAAGCACAATTTAAGTATGCCTTTGTAGTTGAGCAACCTGCTGGGCAGGACTTCATCTCTGGTAACAATGTCTCTCCCCATATTTTGTTTAAAGGCTTGCTAGTCTGCAGCTAATTTATTTTACAAGTAAAAATCAACTTTCTCCATACAGATATGTTTTAAAATTCCTTGAATACTATCAAATATTGTTTTCAAAAGCTGGCCTGCCTGAGGACTAACACCCAGTGGGACAAGGAAACGTCTAGCATTTTTCCATATTGGATTCCTTGCTGTACATCTTTCACTGCTGCAAAATGCACACAAAAATATGTAGATGGAAATGTTAGGTGTATATTTATTTTTATTTTCAAAAGGAAAATTTTGTTATGAAATGTTTGATTTTAGAGGGAAAAACGTTTATTTTCTTGAATGAAACCAGAAAATTATCTCCCTTATTATATGTTCCCACTATCACAAGTATGCAGAATAAAAGTGCAAATAACATGTACACTGTGTAATTTCTGTCCTTGCTTTCATGATAGCTGGTGTAAGAGCTGCTGGTGGTGACAGAGAGAAAAACATCTGTTTTGTTGTGTGGAATTGGCATCTGAGCAAAACAGGGAGCAATTTATGACCTTATATTTTCTACTGTCATCAGGCACAACATTGTGATTTTCTGCTTGGTTTCTGAGAAGAAGAGATAAGAACTATCTTTGAAACCAGTACCAGTCCCTGCATGAGTGTCAAATTCTATCCTGGCCTTCCCCCCAAGGAAGGGACTTACATCACGGCCTCCCGGATAGAAAGTCTTCCCTCGATGCAGAAATGCAGGAAAGTTTCCCTGAGATCAAAACCACTTACAAATTACAGATATCTCTTGCCAAAATTGAGAGAATTTATTAGTGGAAAAGATCCAGGAAGCTTCCTTGGTCTATTTGCCTGCCAATGTCTTGTTATTTCTTATATCCTCTCAAAGGCTGCATTATGTGCAATCCACTCTTGTAGGTTTTAGTGACAGTCTGGACTCTTATTTAGAGGTTTATTTTCTTGGTATTAAATATTCACTTCATGCTCATGCTTGTAGTACAAACCATCCTGCTCCCTTCAACTCAGGTCACCTAAATAAAGAACTACTCTGTGCATAATTGTAAAAACATTTTAATTGCATTTCTAAATATACTGTAAGTTTCAGGTGAATGGTGAGAATATGGGTTGAAATAAAAGAATATCTTCCTTTTGTGAAGAGCTAACCTATAAGGCTATTGAAGCCCTAATGTTTGCCATCATAAAATAAAAATTTCACGCCTTAAAATATGGAGTGATAGAAATTGCCTTGACATATAGAAGTTAAAATATCTTAGGCTAAAAAAAGAGCAATTTTAATCTTTGTGGAGCCAGGCATTCAAAAAATTCAGCAGCTATCTGCAGTTGCCATATTGCATTAATGTGGATGCTACCAACATTTCTTGACCTAAGTACATAGAAATTGGTGGGCACAATTTTTTTTAAGCCTAAACACATATTGATAGAGCTCCCACTGAGGTTACTGCAGTCTACAGCTGTCATGTGGTAACTGAAAATGGCTGTTTGGATGAGTAACATGACTAAAGCTAAAAATCTCAGTTTTAGTGGTTAAAAAATGCAAGAGAAGGCATCTTATGAGACCTTTAAACACCGATTTTTGAGATGAGTTTTTTATCTGGAGTTTAGGTATTTTTTTTAGCTATGGAGAGTAGTGCTGGAAACTGTTCCCTGTAAATCCACAAGGAAACTTTTCTAACAGATGATTTTAACTTCAACCTTACCTCCTCTTGAACATCCACAGAGGAAACTGTGCTTGGGCTCTGTTTTACCTTTTGTTAGATTCATATTACTAATATGTTTTATATTATTCCTTGTTACTTTTCCTTCTGATATCCATCCTGGATAACTAATTAAAAATGGGGATTTATCTTTGCTAACCTTCATGAATCAAAATGACAGATTGTTTCATAGTTAATTCTAAAGGATAAGTCTTTTCATATGTGCCTTCTGGAGGTTTGTGTCTTTCTGCATTATAGCAGAAGCTCACGTACTTAGATTTAACCCCTAATTTCAATGTTTAAAATGTGAGATAAATCTCTCCTTTAATGACTTAAATTTGGTGTCATTATAATGTTAAAGTCTGCAGAACTATCTTGACATTTAAAGAACATAAAATACCATCCCTACACACATAGACTGCAAACGTTTTTAAAGAGGAGACACATCTAAAATACTTAATCACTCTTCGAAATTAATTGTTAACAGTAAAAAGTGTATATTAATGTGTAACCTGTTTTTCTCTGGAAAGTTGTGGTACCTATTTTCAACAGTCTTAGAACATTATTTTCTAAGGGTTTCTTGAGTTCTTAGATTAAATACCAAATTCAAGTGAATGCAGTCAAGAAGCAAAGCAAAATATTAAAATGTCGTGAAGCTATGTGAACAGCATTTTCTTAAGATACTGAATTTGCAAGTCCTAAGAGGGAACAAATGTTTTCTACAGTAGTATGGTTTTTCCATGTAAGTGCTTACAATGAATTTCAAATAGGAAAAGAGATAAAAATGTTATGTCTCATACACAGAATTCATCGTGTTGTTAAATCCCCATAATCAGTCATCCTTCTGGAAGTATTCAAGTAGTTACACTGTAATTAACTTGCATTTGCACAGTATTTTTTCAGCATAAGGAAATCTGTACAAAGTGCTCCCATTTTACAGAAAGGAAAACAAAGAGGTTCAGTGTTTTGATCTCATTCTGGAATTTCTGAGCCAAGTAGGTCTCTAGTGTTCATGATCAGAGGTCAGCACATCTTTCGCATACGCTCCTCTCTCCCCTACGGGAAGAGGTTTTCCCAGAATCAGTCCCAGGGAGACATACTGGGGAAGCAGGTGGGGACTTATTAACAAGACACATTTGTTTGAGTACAATTGTAGTCAGAAGCAATGCAGCCATTGAGCTGCATATACACAGAAAGTAAATATTTATGTGATTGGTGATCTATCTGGAAAAAGTAAAAAATAGAGGGAAATTATTTTATTTTGATAGCTGTCAGACTTTCTGTTATGCCGTTTCTATGTTGTCATCTTTATATGGAGCTGTAGGCTTCGAAATGCTAGATTAAATTGAAAAAAAATTAAAGTTAAAAACCCCCCAAAACCCAAACAAAACCCCAAAAAACAAACAAGCAAACCAGCAAAACAAACAAACAAAAAAACCCCAAAACAACAACAATAACAAAAAACCAACACAAACTGCCCCCCCAAAAAAAACAACAACAAACAAACAAACAAACAAACCAAAACCCACCAAAAAACACCAAAACCAAACAACAAACAAAATGCTGGGTAAAAGAAGGCCAAAAAACCCCATCCAGCTGTAGCTGATACTGTTGAGCATGAAAAACATGGAGTTAATTCTCTCTGCTTCTTTCTGTAGGAGATCATTAGTGGGCTTTATGTTCTTTCCAGACCAGTACAAAAGGCATTCAATATCTTGGTGTGTCTCTATGAATTTGAAAGATATGACCTCCATAGGGGATACTACTGTTGGCTTTACACCATTAATGTTTTCCTCTATTTATTGCTGCAGAATACCTGCACCATCTTTTAAAGTGGGAATTGCCTGGGGTGACAAATTGAATCTTGAATCTTTGCACCTGACGCCACAAGAGCCTATAAATTAGTCATGGACTAGGAAGATACAATCCTAAATGTTTCTATTTCACATAGAAAAAACAATCCTTGGGGTCACTAACAAAGAATGAAAAACCTGGACTTGTTTGCAAGAAAGCAATTAATTATTTACACACATGTGAGTATTTGCCATTAGCATCTTTAGAATTAGGAATCCTTGTTCTGCTAGATTTACTTCTGCCCTTGAGAGTGTAAACATTAAGAAAAGATATTCATTGACCCTTTTTAATACTGGGAAAAGCAAACAACAGAAAATATGATTCTAAAGCAGGGCTGTATGTGTCCATTTTTTTTGATCTTTCAAAAGAAACAAAGATTAAGCTATCTTATTGCAAAGCTACAATAGTGTGGAATCACTGGTTAGTGACTGTACTATCACCCATATGGTGCTTTATTATTCTAGCACATTCATGGCCAGGATGAAGCAAATAAATTATTGAGTGCTGTGAGTGATTTCATTTATGTATATATGTATGTATGCATGTATGTCATTTTTAGAGCAAACAGTAGAGAAAAACCTTGCATCCTCATATGACTCCCGTGGGGAATCTTAATGCCATTCAGCCAGGTGGAGCTTCTATGTGCTTTTTTTGCCATTCACTGCCATCCACCCATCCATCATAATGCCCTGAGCAGTTTTCATCCATGAAAACTCCTTGCTATAGCAATATATAAGCTTTGTAAATAAAGTCTGGCATCCCTGAGGGGAACAATATAGACTTCTAGGAATTCTCATATATTTAATCTGGTTTAAGGCCTGAAAAGTATATTTCTGTAATAAAATATTTTAATACCTTTTTGTCCAGGGAAATTTTTTTTCCATGGCAGGTGACCCACAGGACTGCTGTGGATATGAACATTTAGGGGTTTCAAATGGATGCAAAATGACGCAGGGATTTTTTAAAGATTACTCCAAGGGGAAAGGACCCCAGCCCCATCCTCCTCACCCCCATTACCTGAGCAGTTTAAAAGCATAAAGGTCCACATTATCCCTGCAGATATAGGCAGAAAACTCCCAATGGCTGCAGCCAAAGCTGCATGTGTGCATCCAGGTACAGTACTTTGGTTTTGAAAGTTAACTAGGATATGAGAGAACAGAATAAGTGTTTTGTATAGCACCTTTTATACTTGTTATGGCTCAAAGCACCTTATAAGGACATAAGTGAGATACTGCTAGTAGAGGGAGCATGAAGGAAGGCTGAGAAGGTATTAGGTGCTTAGCAGGAGATCACAAAGCATTTCAATGAGCAGAGCTTGATTTAATAAAAAAAGCAATAGTGGCCAGAAATTACTGATGTTATATTTTTTTCTGCTTCCTCTTTTTCTCCCTGTCTCTTACATGTGTAAAAGATGACACCAAAATTCTGAGAGGTTTTGATCCACTCTCTTAACACTGTTGACTTCTTTTCCCTTAGGCCTTGTCTTCTGAGCATTCAGCAAGACCTGGGTGTTAGTTTTGAAAAACAAAATGTCCTCTCAGCTTTGGCCTTACAGTGTGAAACGCTTTAGTCTAGTTGTGCTTGCATCATACACAGAGCTATGTAGGATACAGGCAGTCATTTGGGGGGAAAACCCTCCTAAACAGCTCAGCAAGGTGGACAGTTTTCTAGTACCTTCTTGAGGCACCTGTGCTGCCTGAGCAGAGACATCTGAGTTGGCTCCATCTCTGCACACCCAGGACTAAGGGGTGCGTGCCTGACCTGAGCTGACAAATCTTGTGGGGAGCTTGAATTCAGAGCCAGTGCTGTCACATTTGACATGAGCACAGCACTGTCTTAGGAGTGCTTCCAATATATTGGGCTCCTCCTATATTGCTTCTTGCCATGACATGGGTAAACCTTCACTGTGCTACCCTAATTCAAGTCCCTTGAACAGCAAGGTACGTGGATCAAGCTCCACGGAGCGAGGAAGACCTGCCATAAGAACCCAGCCACAGGGGAAATGCTGAGCAAGCAGATTCCTCTGTACAGCTTGTGCTGAGATCTGGGGTAGCTGAAAGGATGCAAGAGTTGATAAGCCTCTGGAGCCCAAATAAAGTTAAGTTTTAAAGGCAAAAGGGTCAGTCATTGTCTGGAGATAATGTACTTAGCCGGAAATTCCTGACTTCACCAACTGAACAATTTGTGGGTTCTCATAATCTGTTTCTGATGCAACATGATAGTTGCATGTGCCTGCAATTTCCCATCTAAATCAATTTGTGAGTAAGCTTTCTTGCACTGACTGCACAGTTCTCATTGTTTACCAGTCTCTCTTCATATTACTGACATCAAAGTTGGATTTATCTGATTATATTTACTTAATTGTTTAATTTGTTAAAACATTTAATAGAAGGCTTCTGGAATTATATACTCAGTATTTTCACTATAAAAATAAGAAACAACATCTGTATCTGCTACTGCACTTGAAGTGATAGGATTTGATTTGGGGCAGTGCCAGGAAATTGTGACTTTTGCAGTCTGGGTGGAATAGCTTGGATGCAATCAAGGGTTTTCTTGCTGTTTAGTTTCTGCCTTACAGTACACAGGAAAATGGGAGGTATTCTAAAGTAATTATCATAATAATAAGATTACATACCTACAAGCATCTGTACAGACATGCACACATGACTTTTACAACTCATATATGATTATTTAACAGCCCTACTTTAATTGATTAGATGAACTGCTTTCTTGCTTGCTTGCTTGCTTTTTATACATATCTATATAACTCAGTTAACATATTCTTCCTGCCTGTTACACTTTTTTAGGTGGGGGTGAAGGCTATCAGTAGTGCTGCTGCAGGACCCAGGTTTTTTAACAATGTAGTGACTGGGGCCCATTTTGCCTCATTAACTCATCCAAGACTTCCTATTAATCTGTAATTTTGCACTTTGGTGTTGCAGTAGGAGCTGAAATAAAAATAAAATGAAGATGTATGATAAGAAGCCCAGATGTTTCTAAACTGTAGTGTTTTAGAGTTAAGGGAACAATTGCCTTGCTTTTCAGATCATACCAGCAGTCACAGGCAAAAGCCATTTCATGAAGGACTCAGTGGAGTGGGGTCAGGATGCTGCTCCAAGGGGAAGCACTGGGAGAAAAAGAAAAGGTGGAAAGGAGGTCAAGGCAAGACCTCAGGGAAAAGGGACTTGTCTGCTCCAGCTGTTGAGTGAAGAGGTGTGAAGGGCTGAGGTGTGGCACCCAGCTGGGAAGGAGCAGCTTTCCCTGGGCATAGCTGCCCTTCTTTGCTCCTGTGGGACACCCACTGGCACTCATCACCTCCTGGCAAACCAGGCTGCAAGGCCAAAGTTGCTCTCCTGCCCCCACCATCTGGCTGCTTCCCTTATGCACCTAGAGCTGGCTGCCATTTGTGTGCTGTGTGTTGATATTGGCATAAAAAAGGAAAAATGTGACCTCCAGAAATGTGCACACACGTGTGGTTACACAGAAGAGTTTGTCAGTGATGGGCTACAGGAAAGTCAGCAGGGCAGGTAATGAAAGTCTTAAAATGCTGATAACATTGACTGTACAATTAACTGCTTTTTCTAAAAGGCAATGCATTCAGGATCAATGTGGTTAATGACTTTTTGATACCTGCCCTTCCAAACAGCAAACAGGTCTGGGAAATGGGATAGCTCATGAACAAAGATTTCTGTAGTCCCTTCCACTTAAAGAGATTGCAAAGCCTGAGCTAAAACTAATGAATGCCAAGGAGTTAGCAGGCTGTTTAAAGCAACAGGTATTTAACCTGAAAGTTAGCATGCTTTGCACAATCTCCTCTGCAAAGGAAGGGAGCTTGCAGCAGCCCTTCTGGCTATCACCAGACATATTATCCCTTCCAGGAGCTCTCTCCCTAGGCTGGCATGAGCACAAATTGAGGTCTTTTCTTACCTGTAGAGGAGAGCTAGCTTTCAAAAAGCATTAACCTTCTGCCAGACTCCACCTCTTTCACAATCATAATATTTTAGGTTAAAAATCATAACATGTTAAAGACAATTCTGCATCCCTTTTTTTCCAGCCTCTGGCTTTCAAATTGTAGGGGTTATATTCAGGTCAGACTGTCAGCTCTCTCTCTGTAACAGTCTAAAGGCTAAATCCCTTTCAAAAAAAGAAAATAAATCTTCAGTTCTCACATAATGATTTGGTATCTGGAGCTGAGGCTTCACAGAAAAGATCAAATAGCCTAAGCCTTGTGACAGAACTGCAAGGAATGGCAGCGCCTCATTATCCCACAGAGTAACATCTCAGTTACAGCAGTCTTTGGATGGTCTCTGAGACACATGGCCAAGGATATATACAGTCCCAGTGACAGGAGATGGTACTGCTCCTATGCTGTGTGTGTTGGGATTGCTGTTTGTGCTCCAGATTTCTATATTGTTATAGCTGCTCACTCAAGCATTGTGTGGGGTTAATTTGATGGTTGTGGCATGTAAAATGGTAACAAGATGCGAGATACTGTGCAAAAGTTAATGACTCATGGGCACAGATGGGGCCAAAATTGGTTGTGAGTGGCTGCTTGGCAATAAATTCCTGGAAAATTAGAGAATAGAGATGGATGGACAATGCAGTGAACAGCTTGTTCTTCCTCAGTGATCTTCCTTGAAAAGAGAGCAGGACCCTTGTCCCATTTGGACCCAACCATGAGCTCATCTCAGCCTGCACACTCTTCTCCAACAGCTGCAGCTGTGTTGGAGCAACCTCAGTGCCTGTGCTAATGGGATAAAAGCATTTCCATGTGCTCTTTTCATTCACAAAGCACATGTCCCTCCCCACTGCCTCTAGTGTATCCTCATTCCCTTGAAATGGATTCAAATACTAAAGCCTGCTATGCTCAATTATTGCTCTGTCTGGAAGGAAATAAAATCTTATAGCCCTTTTAACCTGTTTCAAGACAGGTAGGTATAAGTCACAAATGTGCAATGAGCAATGGGAAATTCAGAAGTCATCAGAAAGCAGTAGTGTGCTCTCTGAAGAGAGAGATCATAAAACTTACATGGTCTTCTCAGCCATGTGTACAGGGTTCTGCAGTTCCTGGTCTGATAGTGTCATTCCTCAGCAGGGATCTCTCACAGTCAGGACCTGTGCAGGACAAACTTGCCTCAAGGTGTGGTGGGGTAACCCTCTGGAGGTGTTATAAACCAACCCATGAGCAGGTAGATTGCTACTGGGAGAATTTTGTCCTAAAAGTTTTTAAATCCCTATTATTTCAAAATAATTCAAATGGAAGAGGGTGGCTTCAACCCTTTTACCTACTATATGCAAAATATTTTTTTCTTTTTTCTTCTGTGAGTATAGAATGAAACACATGTGGGAAAGTTTTCCCCATTATATATACCCCTGCTATCCCTCTGCTTTGCTTCTCCCACAAGTTTCTCATTTTGGGGAAATACTGCTTTATGCATGAACCAGCCAGTGGGCATTGCCCTTTGATTCAAATGATACTTTTTGTGTATATGGGTATACACATTTTAACAAAGGTGTGTGTGTACTCTTCCCCTGTCCCTCTCCTTTTCCCAGCACAAAAGCCATTGCTTTCTTTAAGTAACATTGTAGCAAAACAGCACCAAAACAATTTAGCATCATTCTCTCTTCTCCCATTAGAATATCCATTATGATATCTGGCAGCCACAGCAGCAGCAGGCAAGCTCCTCTATCCTGTGGTTTTGGGGTTTTTTAAGTATTTATCTATTTTTTGAGAAGCAAACAATCAAAATAGAAACCATGGCTTACTTTCAGTTTTGCATTTGCACAACATGCTTTTTTACATTGCCCTTTTTTATTAATAAGTCATTTATAAGTCATTTCAGTTTTCTTCTCATTCATAGTCACATTACTCTTTCTTCTTGCATGAAAATTTCCTGTGAAGGTTTGAAGACTTGTTTTTGCAGGAAAGCCCTCCTGTCTTTTTGTTTCTAAACAATTTTAAGTCTTTAGACTATACAAGGAAAAAAATTACTAAGAGATTGGAGAGATATTTCTTGGAAGAGGATGTAAAAAAGCATATATTATGTTTTGTGGAGGATGATACACCTAGTATGTAGTTGGAAGAGGTTAATCACAGTTTTTTTCACATGGAGACGAAACTGTTTGCTAATGCCTGTTGACAATATGTGTTGATGATGCTAGGCTTCTAGCCTGAGCTCTAGCAAATGATGATAAATTCCAGACTCCAATCAAACATCTTTCAGAAACATTAACATTTGCTAAATAAACATATTTTTCTCTTCTCTATTGCATGTAATGGATGTTTTTAACATTGTTTGCCAGTCTTTTTATAAAGCATAACAGATGGCCACTGCTTCTGATGAAATAATTATATAACTTAACCCTTTTCTTGGGAAAGAAAAGGCTTGGGCTTGCTACTGCCGTTCATATTTTCTGTAAATGACCCTGATGACAAAGACAAGAAAGTTTTTGGTTGAAAAATATATTACCAGTTTTAAATGAAAGAATGGCTACTTCTCTCAGGTTTGATTTTCACATTGGTCACCCTCTTTCTCTTTATAAAATGTGACAGGGAAAGTTTAATCCAAAAGTCTGTGAGGAAGCACGGAGCTGTTAAGAGCCAGCTCTCAGAGTGATGTGGTAGATCTATGCTGAACCAGAGAGAGATCTTGGGAGTGGTCAGGGACACCCTCTTCTTGATCTACCTGATGATACAATTGCTTGAAGAATTTTATGTCAATACCCTCTGTGTGTCTTATTTGACGCTGTTTTTCTTGGTGACACACTAAGGCAGTTGGCTGAGTATTATTGAGGTACTAAATTGGCAGGTACAATGATGTATGCATGGAGCTGTATGTGGTGTAAAGTGGTCTATAAATAGGTTAAGTTCAGGCTCCCAGCTCCAGTGTTTGTGAAATACTGGCTGGTGAGGTTAGCCTGCTCTCTGAAGTCAATATTTGTCCTGTTGAGAACCTGAACACCATCAGAACAGATGCACTGGGAGTGCTCAGGAGCATTCTGGCAAGATGGAGTCCTTTTGCAGCATGCTGCTGTGTGTGCATGTGAATGGCAGAGTGGGAACAGGCTCCTCAGATTCAGAACACACTTGATTCCTAAACATTTCAAGAAAGTATTTGGCCTTTGACATTGATGACATACCAGAGATTGCTAATAATAGCATGCCTGAACTTTTGTTAGAAAAATAAGCACATCCCTCAGCAATTCCCACACTCCTAAGTTAAATCACCACAACATCATATTAATGCCAGGGCTGATAAGATACAGAGAAATATTAAAACCTCAGTTGAATAAAATTTGCTCTCATTTGAGAGGTCTTTTCACAAGACTGAAAATAAGAACAATATGATATCAGCTAATCATTTGTCAGCACCCTTGCTCTTGGACACACACAGGGGTGGGAGGATGCTCTTGTCCCACTGGCTTGCCCAAAGCTGCTCAAGTTCTGCTGAATTGTTGTGGCAAAAGCAGTTTCATTCACTACCCCTAAAATAAAGGAAGTGTGAGTAGGAGGAAGAATTAACTGAATTAAAATAGAGGAATTCCTAAGAGGAAATACTGTGAATGGATGAGTTTGGAAAGGAAATTTCATCTGAAGGTTAAGCTGTATTGTTTTTTGTATTGGGGGGTGGAAGGGGCTGGTAAGATCAATAAATCCATCTCCAAGAGGAGGCCAAACTTGGATATATACTTTTGGGTTTGCAAGTTTTCCAAGCAGAGTGATAAGGACTCAACTTGTTCACATCCACAAATAATATGAAACTGATTCTTCACAAAGGTGGAAATAGGGGGATATATGCCAAAATTTCATAATATTTACTATTTCTGTATCTAGGAAGAAATGAGCAACAGAAATCTGTGAGTGCAGATGGGGATAAAAGTTTGTTTCATTATGAGGAGTCCTGGTTTTAGCATGGACCTTGGAGGATGTAATAATTAGTGGAATAATATTGTTTCCACAGAGTCATTTTATATGATAGCTATCCTGGTACACACTTCTCACCTGTCTGGACATGACATTCAAAACTTTTTTATTTTGTCTGATACAAAAATTCAGTGTTTGTGTTTACCGCTTAATTCTTTTGAAGGGGGAAAAAAAAGTACATGTTAAATTAGGAATAGGAAAATGAGCAGGAATAGGAAAATGAGCAGGAATAGGAAAATGAGCAAGATGGATTGATATCCAGGTAAATAGTTTGAGTTATCCCAAGGTTTACTTGCTGGTGTTTTTATCTCCCCTTATGCTGGCTGTCAGCATATTCTGTTGCTATAGGTTAGTGTGGAACACACTCTGCATTAATGGTCAGAGTTCAGAGATTTAATTTTATTTTCACAAGCAGAAAGCTGGTCCTTAACAAAAACTCTTGTGTCCCAAGGGGGTAGGCATATGCTGGGAAGAAAATATATCACAAATTTCAAGTATGCAAATTTGTGGCCTTTTAAGACTCTAGGTACAGAGGAATTTCAACACAGAGACTTCACGGATATGGTAATGCTAGGGCATAAAATGCAACTCCTGGAATGCAGCAATAGCGTGCTTCCTCCACAGCCATTAAAGCTAGGGGAAAAGCAGCTGCTGGTTTGAACCTAAGCTGTCTTCTCTTTGCGTGGAGAAATCAGCTTTAAGCATCAGAAAAGTTTAGAGGCGGAGTTGATGTCATCTTGGGAAGAAGTGAATCTTACGGTGTTATAGATGAAAGAACTGCCTGCCGCGTATGGTTTAAAAAACGTATTTTATTGTCGCTACGTTTGGATCTGGAGCTTAGCTGAGAAAAATTGTTCAGATTTTCCCGGCAAATAGAAAGGTTGTGCAGTTTCTACAAGAAACTGAGGTCAGTCTGCCACGCAGAGAGGCTGCTGCTCCTCTGTGATGTGCGGATGTGGCAGCGGTGAGGACTGCGCGCAGGCCGGCCCGGCCCGGCCCCGCTTCCCCCGAGTGTGTGCGCACGGGTTCGCTGTCCCTGAGCTCCTCGATCCGTCTGAACACAGCTCTGCGGGGTCTCGAGGGCTGGGACAGGGAAGAGGCAGAGTCACCATCCCTGGAGGTATTTAAAAGTGCACGGAGATGCTTACCCTGCGTAGGGACATGGCTCAGTGGTGGGCTTGGCTGTGCTGTGTTAATAGCTTAACAGGTATTTTATTCACAGGTATATTTTATTTTAACAAGTATATTTATTTTACCATCTTAAAGGTATTTTCCAACGTAAATGATTCTATGATTTACATTAAATTCTTGTAGTTATTCCTCTTCCCATCTCTCAGTCTCATAATTTATCACCCCACCTACTTTTGCATGCTTATTCCTGCACTTACCCTGTAAGTGCTACAACTACCCAAATACTGACACCAGTGACAGAATCATTATGATAGATCATGTCTACCTTGGTAAACAGAGGGTCAGCTGCAGGTTTTGGAAACGATTTCCTTAAAATTGCTAAGCCTTCTGGCAGATGACTTCACCATCACCTTCAAACTTGCCCAGGTTTGGTGTGTGCTGAAGAACAAGGAGGCAACAAAAGCCTTTCTTGCACTTCAGAAAGGAGCCCAAATACAGAGTGAGCATGGGTGGGTTTATTTTGTAGGTAACAAAAGTGGTGATTGTAGAACAAGCATGACAATTTTACCTCAGCTAACTACAGTACAAAAATGCCTCTTGCTGAATGCTTATTATTGTATTTGCAGACTGGCTTCATATGTACCACATGTGCTTATTGTTGTTGTGTTGTGATTTCAAGCTTTTATGAAGTGATAAGCCACATACTAATAGTTTTAACAGAAGGTTCTCTAGTTGTTAACATGGTAACACCTTCCAAGTACAACATGTTATGTCCATTTTTCATTCTAGAAATATGCAACATTCTGCACTTCAAAATACATAAGGAAAGTGTCTATTTAGTACTTAGATCTGCTCAATATATTATCGTCCATGAATTCCTACCCTGTTGCTCAGACCTGCTATAAAAATTTGCTGCCTCAGACTGCAAAATATGAATTCATTTCCCAGGAATCTCTTTGGATACAAGCTGTAAAAGCTGTATCTGGAAGTTGCAAGCACATTTGCTCTTGCTCAATCTTACTCCAAACTGAACTGATTACAAACACTATTATAGTAACAGGTGTTCAAATCTATCCAACTACGTTATTAGCCAAGCTTGGAGGATTTGTTAAAACTTCCCTTTAATTGCATCATGAAAAGTACAAACAAGTATAAAAATTTGAAATTTGGTACCTTTACAGTAATTCCATTCAACCTGCCCTTCTAAGTAGGCAGTGCATGAAAGCATTTGCCCATGAGTAATATCTTAGTAAATGGTCGTGATCTGATGTGACACATTTTCCCCACAATTTGCATACCTGATAATAGGCTTCCTAAATATCACCTTCAGATTCACTGGCAAAAAAGGAACTCATCTGAAAGAAACACTGGATGAAATGTTGGTGATGGGACAATCCCAGGCCTGTGTCCAAATGTGAGACAGAGAGTTCAGACCATTAAAAGCTATGTGGTCTATTGCCATGCTAATGTTTAGTTCTTTGTTTGGTGCAGACTTTTAAACGTGTTTCCATGACTCATTAAATCCTATGAAATAAAAGTTCTCACAAGTCTAGTACAGTGGAGCAGTTATTTTTGGACTTAATTATAAACAGGCTAGATAATGAGCTACCTAACTTGTCCCCTTTTCTGAAGAAGGAAAATGGTTAGTGACCTCTCCTTTCTCTAAACAGTATCAAAATCTACTATATTTATTAGATAAGGAGTGGAAAGTCCATGAAAAAATGAAAGGGGTGCATAAGCAAATGCCTGTTGGGCAACTAGTATTTTAGATAACAAGTAAGAATATGTATTTTGTGAACCTATTAAGTATTCAGTTTAAAAGAATATTGTAACCATAGCAACCCCTTATCACCTGTTTGAGACACTGCAACATCTCCATGAAATGTGCATCAAATGCCCTGCTAATACTTGTAAAATGCTGATAATAGCAGCTCTTGGAAACGGCCACACTGAAAGACAAATGCATAAAAATGCTTGAGACTCAAGATACCTGTCTACTGTCTGATTTCTCCTTGCCCTTCTATTTTATTTTTATGTATCAGTTTGATTTATCAAAAGCAAAAGATTAATGGGTTCAAGAAGTCACTGGAGGGAGCAGGGTGGTGGACACACATCACTGCTCACCTACAGTATGGCCATAATAACCGCCCTCAGTTAAGTGTGCTGAAAGTTTTAGTGGTTAGTGGTGGCCAAACAAAGCCTACATAAAGGGAAAAGTTTCCCAAAAGGATTGAATATGAGAACTCACAGGAAGACACCCAAAATAAGGTAAGTACAGATCCCCTCCTTGCAGCAGTTATCAATCCAAAAAGACTGTGAGTTGTGCCATTTTATTTATTGGCAGGAGTTCAAATTTCATAAAGCTGTAACAATAATGATTTTTCTGACTGTAGAGACAGCTTCTCTTGTTTTAGATGTTGCATTTCAGATGCTCTCCCCTTTTTTTTCAGCTTTGAAGCTGCAGGTGGCCAGAGCTTTACACTTCTATGGTCGAATATGAGGATATGGCAGGCGAAATTTTCTGTGTAGTTATTTCTGTGCCCCACAGCCTTTAGGGCTAAGGATGCTGGGATGCCCTGGAGAGCTCCCCTGCTAAAGTGTCATCATCTTTTCCCAAAGGACTCTGTGCTTTGTCCTTTTTTGTGGTGTAGTATGTTTTTCCACACAATTAAATACTTAGAGAAGCAGGTAGTCCCGGTGAATTACAAGTTCCTGTGATGAAAGAAATATGGAAATTGTGTTTAAATCACAAGAGTCTTTCATTTTTTAATCCTTAGTATGATTCCTTTTTTCTCTCTCACTTCAGTGTGAAGCTCAGTACACCGTGTGTAAGTGCTTCCACTCTGAAGAGACATGCAGAAGGAGGACAGCAAAATCAGTTGTTGCCAAGTGATTTGGTAATTGAGCAACATGACTGCACGGCTCAGCCTAACTCCTCTGGACGTGCTGAGGGGTCTTCCTGTTTCATTTTGCTCTGCAGCATCATATAGTATCAAGTTATTGGTTGTTAATTTCAGGTGGCTGGTGGGAAACTGAGAGCACCAAAAGCTTGGATTGCTGAAGATGACAGGGTATTCAGGACATCACTGTGCATTCCCATTGACATAAAGGACCTTCTTTGTGCCCAAGAGATGTGGAAAAGGCTTCATGAAATGGGTGTTAGGTTTGCATATCATTGCAGTTTCATAGTGAATTACAGCAAAATTACAGCTGAGGGAGATGTCTGAACAAGAAGGAAGAGAGTATGAGCATATGTGACAGTGTGGCCCAAGGGATCAAAATCTGCATGAAATAGTTTAGAAGGCATGCATTAACCTTCATTATTGGGCTGATGTGCAGTAGCAGCTACTTCTGTGCTTTTTTTACCCTGCTGTTGGTGTAAAATAACAATGTTGGAAAATGTGTTGCAGGCAGGGGTCATAATGGTTGAGTCTTCCTGTAAATAAGCATGTGTTTTTATGAAGTAAGACTCTGGACAATATCTGCCAATTTCAGCAGGGAAGTGATAAATGTAAACTAATAATATCCTGTGAAAATAAGAGATGCAAAAATTAATGCCTAATAGTAAGCATTTTATTTCTTTGATAGGCTTCACTTTTCACAAGTCTTACTTGAATCAGATTTTCTGGGTAACTTCAGAATTTTTTAGTATCTTCATAAAAATGTTTATCACCAGCTATGAAAACACAGTTTTCATGGACCAGTCTGCTTTTTTTATATATATTTTAGGGGTTTTTTTATAAGGGCATCTTATAAAAGGAGAATCAAAAGTTTGGATTGTAAAAGTGGTTTGCTTGGAACCCGGAGAAGCACATTATCTTTGCAGTCATTGTCTTTTATTGCCAGTGCCATTTAACAAAAAAGGAGGACTGAATAGGTGACACCTCTGGAAATGTGAGCTAAAGAAAGTAAAAATTATTTTGGAGACTGGTAAACCTACACTATATATTCCTGTAAGTAAAAGGAACGAGGTACAGGGACTCATAAAAGTGCCATCTGAAAGTGGTTTAAAAGTTAAAAAAGGGCTATTTGACACAGATTGAAGTGTGAGACCCAACCAGACCAGTCCTCCCAGGGCAGTCCCAGTGAGCCTATTTATAAACACACCATTTTGAAACCTCCTTAGCTGGTTTTAAGCAATCCTCCTGGTGAGAAAAACCATTAATGTGATAAGCAAAGACTTTCTGAAACTGTCTCCAACTTAACTTCTGTGACTAATGCTTCCTGATATCTGCCCACATCCTTGAATTGCTTAATTTAAAATCCTCTCATAAGAAGGTCCTTTTGATTTTCTTCTAAATTCTTTGCCTGTTTTTCTCATTTGAAATTAGAGGAATGTGATGGTTTTGATGTTAAACTTCCCACATAAATATACTACATGGTCAGTACCAAGGGTTTCTGTGAAGCAGTGGGAAGGTGTAGTAATCTGATATTTCGTAGGTAATCTGACCTTGATGGTAACCCCAGTGAACTTCAGAAGCTTGTGGGTAGAATCATGAGACACATATGTTAGCAAATTCTCAGTTGTATAAAGTGGTTCTCCTGGCCAGAGTTTAAGGATTTTGGATTTGGGTTAGGGTTTTTGCTGTCATTCCCCAGCCCACCCCCTACAACTTCATCTCACCACCAACACTGCAATCCACTGGTATCCTGAGTAGGGAAATATTTTGTTCACTTATAGGGAAGAGTACCTTAAGACTCAGTTCTTTTTCATTGAGAAAATCTAAGCATATACCTTGGATTTTTCTTGAAGAATTCGAACATATTTCTCTACACATTCATGGATGTCTACATGCACACACATACACAGACACACATGCTTTTCCAGAAATAATTTCAGTAGTCTGATTGTTTTGTTGTCTGGTTAATACACTCTTTTGCATTCTAAATACTTAGATTTAGTCCAGAAACTTGTAGTTACATCTACAAAGATTAGTCTTATTGTGTCTTTCATTACTGCTTATGGCAGAGACTGTGCTGCCCTGATTACAGTAATCTTCAAAGATGTTTTAGCATTTATAGATTTATTCTTTCCTTTATTACCCTCATCAGTATAAAGACAACTTGAATACTCAGTCTGAGAATTCCAGTGAAGGAGATGAAACACCTTGCACCCCGGGCACAAGTAATTTTCAGGCTGCAGTTCATATTTCCAGTGTTTAAGATATGATTCTGAATTACATCACTTCACAAGTTTTCCATGCTGCATGGCTGACAGGTAACTTTAGTACCTGCTGTTCCAGCAGGCTGCCTGTTTCACAGTAGCCCTTTTTCCATGAGGCAGGGGGCTGGCATGGGTAGCCAGGACACTGGAAAAAAGAGAAAAGTGAGAATTCCCTACAAAAATATTCTCGGGAATTTCAACTGCAAAAAGTAATCTTCTTATTAAATTTAGTTTCATGAGATAGTGCAGACTGCTGGCAAACTTTCATGATTAGAAAAATGAAATAACAATACTTTAGTCTGACTTGAGCTTTTAGACAACTTTGGCTCCATTGATCTTAGCTGAAATACTGATTTGAAGTCATTAAAATATTTGTTGGTTGTCCATTCAGTGGCCAAATCCTGGGATTTTTAAAGAGATACCTGAGCTAATTTTTTTACCTTTGTATGACCAAAACTGTGTAGTGTCCCTCAGGGAAATACAACAGAACATTGAAATATCAAATGTTTTCTGAGAACAAGAAATATAATGAATTAAAAATGATGCAGAAATATCCCAGTTTTTCCTGGTAATGTCTTGTCCCAGCTGAGATTTTGACAAGGTGTTAAGACACCAGCATTTCTTCTGTTTTGGAAAGTTTTGCAACACAGAGTCAATCTCTCTATAATTCTTTCTGGACATGGCATAGTCTCAACAGTGCTTAGAGTTTCTCACTTCTGACACACTCGTGCATGGCATATGATATGTCTAACCTGTTGTATGCAGGTTGAAGAAAAACTGGTTTAGAGCAGAGTGGCTTAATTGTGAGTGTTACATGCTTTTTTTGCTAAACCTGTGCTTTAGGGGCTTTTATTTCTAAAGGAAGGATTTGCATGGTTTGATGATCTCAGCTAACACGCAGATAATGGGGATTTGAGTAGATGCCTGCTTGCTTCAAGTGACAATCAGTTTAGGCTTTAACTTGTTTTTAGTAAAATTGTGGCCAGATGACTCTTCCCTCGAACCTGTGTGATCATATGTTTGGATATATCTGCTGGAACAGGAGAAAAATATTGATTTTGACAGATACTCTTTGATGTTTGACTGATGAAGGCACGTTTGTTGTAACTTCTTCTGTTTGCCAGAATCTTTATTTGTTTATCTTTAATCACTTCATGACTGACTTCTGCAATTGGTCCCTAAATAAGCAGTTGGTACAAAATGCAATGGAATGAAGTTACTCTCTTTTTTTTTTTTGCTAATAAAGGTTACAGATACATAAGGCAATTCCTGACTTCTTACTTTAAGATTCTTTTTTTCATGGAGGCTTCTAAGGACTGGAATATTTTTTAAAAATGTAGTAATTTAACTACATTTTATCTACTGCTTCTAAGAATAACAAAGTATAATTATCACTGAAGTAGCAACTAATTGTAAAATCCTAGGAAATCAAATGGAGAAATAGTGGTAAACTAATTATGATTTCCATTTAATTCGGCATTTATATATACTAGAGAACAGATGTTTTGGAAATTCTGGACCCTTATAGCATCCTTCTTTGTTAGTCTCTTTAGCTTACTACACTTCCACAGAATTTTAGAATAGACTATCAGTCTTCTGATCACTAATTTATTACACATGACTGTGCACCAGCTTGTTCAGCCTAGCAGATCGAGTATCTGCCTCATAGCAGATGTAGTAAAATGAAATCCAGCAGATATTATTCTTTTGATTAAAAAGCCTTAATCAAAAAGTCTAGTCAGTGTAGTCCTTAAGGCAAGTGCAGATCGATCATTGTTTAACCACCTTTGTGTTTGAGCTGAGGATTACATAGGTTGCAGAAGTTATGGAGAAAGAAGCTGTCCTGAAGATATCTTCCCTTCTCTCTTGCCTGCAGCTGGTGCAGTCCCAAGTGAGATCAGAGCACTTTAAGTGATTCTGTAAAGGGTGAATGGTCTTCTAAGGGTTGCTCCACCAAGAGGACTGAAGGATGCCCTGATCTTCTTCACATCTGCCTGTTTTACTGATACCCTTCCAAAAGGCTGAGTCTTCAAAAGCAATGAATTCCCCAAAGATCCACCTTAAGGATGCCTTTGTGCACTGTGGCCTTCAGTGTGTACATGCACATGTAAGGATGTCTGACACTGCTGGTCCTAGTTTGAAAATTCTGTCAGAAAATGTGTGTGCATTTAGATGCTGTGATTCAGACATTCTGCCAGCATAGCCAGTTTGTCTTCATTGCATTCACTGCAGCAGTGTTTATAAAAGCAGCTAAGTAGTGCTTTGTGAGATCCAAGCCCTGTACAGTCTTACATCCACAAATGTTAACTATATCATTTGAAATCATTGCATGATAATATTCACATCTTGAGAACAGTTTTTCGTATTTGCAGTATTTCAGAATTTTTCCTCTTCTTTTTTTTTTTTTATACAGTCTTCTCATAAATTTGTCTTCATCTTACAACCTCATATTTTGTGCCAGTTCTTCTGGAGGTTATTTTTATATGCCAGTGTTGCCTTGAGTTATGTATTCTAGTGTTATATAGGATTATTAAGAAGTATTTTGTATTCTGGACATCCTGCTCTTCCTGCAGGTCCCAATTTAAAACTGCCAAGGGAGGGACCATAAAAATGATTAAAAATTAATTTCAATGCCAATATTTGGGGTGTGAATATTACATTTTTCTCTCAAAGTGCAGCAGTCTAGCTGCTTATTTTGAAAAGCATGTCTTTATTAGTTGTCTATATTGCAGATTAAAGGCAATATATTTGTGATTGACTTCATACCTGAAGATGCTCATTTTCAAACTAGGGTTGTCTCTTTCTAACCTATATGCTGGGTCATATTTTTCTCTGCTGCAACTCTTTCACTCCTACCATATAATCAGATCCTGGGGTCTGGTTTGTCTTTGTTTGGCAGAGCTCAGCAAAGAAATGGAGTGGTTCTCTGTCTTTAATGTATATTAAATTCTCTGGGCCCAGGAGGATTTCCATGGCAGCTGGAATTCAGCTAATGAGAGAAAGTAATTTTTGCCACTTCCTGTTCTTGCTCCCCCTGCAGCTGATGCAGACTTATCTGGGTCTGGACTACGTGAACTGTATTACACCAAAAAAAACTCCAGCAACTGAGTGATCCCACATTAGGCTGTTTTGCATTTGATCCCAGTTCAAAATAATTCCTGTGTTTGGTAATTTATTAGAAACAATGAAAGTAGATAAGGAAGGTTTATTTAAAAAATCAGTGAGCATAAATTTAAGATTCTGAAACAGTGAGAAATTTTTGGTATCAAAATTTTTGTCTCTGCCTTGTCACAACTTAAAAGCTTCAAAGCTGCACACTGCATTGATAAGCACTGAATTAAGCCTCATCCCACTAAATTTAGATGAACATTTTAAGAAATAGTTGTTGTGCTGACAAAGAGCACTCAATACATAATTTACTATGTCTATGTAAAAAAAGTGTGATATTTTTACATCATGTAAAATTTGTAACTGGTATTACACAATGGTGAGTTTTTCTGCACATTTATAGGAACTCTCAAAGCTTTTGTCTACATAGACTGGCTTATGACACATTCCAACCTTATATCTTTGTCTTAAGTAGCAATAGGAGCCAGGATTTTTAGTTAGACCCAGCACCCTGAGTTCTCAAAAGTGCTTGCTGCTTACTTTTGCCAAGTCAGGAGCAGAACAGAATGGCATGAACCACACTGAAGGTCTTTCTGATCAATGCTGACAATAATGGAAGCCCAGCTGAAGTTATCCTGCCTTGATTTTACTTTAGTGAAGGGGGAACATAATGCTTGAGACATGAGGCTGGATGGAGGGCTTGTGTGTCTGCCCTTTGTGTATGGGAGGTGCTTGGTGTGTGATAAGGACTGTGGCAGGCATCCACAGTGAGCAGCAAGGTCAGAGCTGCTTTGGTATTTGTGTGTCTGCTGGTGTCACTCATAACTCCAAGGGCTTTGATAAGAGGGATATGTGACCATTACTGCTGATAATCAGTGTTCACATAACATAAAACTGCCAGTGGTTCTGTGTGCTTGTAGCCATTTTACTTTTAACTTGGATTAATTCAATAAGAATCCTTTAAAACTATTGCAGTCCCTACCATGCCTTTGGTCTGGCTTATGCAGGTCTTTGTTCCCAGTGATGTCTGAACTTACACCTGGCATCAGTGCCTCTGGCTGCTCTTACCTCCACTGGTTCCACTGAACAGACTGTAAAAGTTTCCTCTGTCAGGGATAGAATCTCCTTTCACTTCCCCAAACACCTCAGGGCTTTCTCATGCACACACATACTCTTGGGTTATAGATAGGAAATCTGAGTTTCAGAGGAAGGTGTAAAAACCAGCACCTGTCTTCTTGCATCCCAGACAGCAACTCCTTTTCCTCATATCTAGCTGTTTATCTGTGTCTTTGGATGCTGGCTACCCTCAAAACAACTTCAGATATAGATCCTTTCTTTTGCTCTTGTGCCACTCAGAATACTCTAGGAAGCGAGGTGCAGGACCTAGTTTTCTAAATCCACTGTGTGTGATAATACCATTGCACCCCCTGCAGCTGGTGCAGACTTATCTTGGTCTGGACTACAAAAACTGTATTACACCAAAAAACTCCAGCAACTGAGTGTGGGCCAATCACAAAGTACATTCCTCAAAGTGGAAAGTGAATGGCATAAAGAGAATAGGAGCCTTGTGACTCTGGATTTAAAAAAAAAATAGTCCACACCCCACCCTAAACATAGGTCTTTGATTTTAATGGTTTCATTTTTTTGCTAATACTAGAAATCAGTTTTCATCCTATACAATCCACTCATTTTTGATGGCATATTCTGCTGAGTTTTCAGTAAAATGCTGTACCCATCCAGTTCTATAGGTTGTGCATGTTGTATGTGTAACTTTTCCAGACAAGTTTTGTTTTATCTTTATAATGTTTGAGTTCTTACAGAAACTTTTGCTTTGTTCCCATGTGAAACTCTGAAGCTGTCCTAGTAATCCCATTCTTAAAACCCTGAAATCAAATATAGGGGTTTTGTGTGAATCCTTTATAATCCTTACCAATTTTGTAAGTTTTTAATTTTTTACTACAAACTACAACCAGGGCAGTTTACCCTTAATGTTCTAATTACTTTGAAAAAGTACATTTATGTTTCCTTTGAATGCATCCTAAAGAGGATTCTCCCAGCTGTAAAGAAGTAAAAGGTCTTAACATGCCACCTACTCATTTCAAGTGATAGGTGTCCCCCAGCCATGCTTGGGGAGCAGAGGACAAGCATTCCTGCATTCCTGCTAAGTGCTGTTAATGCACCTCACTCTCTGCATGGCAGCTGCTTCAAGCTGTTGTGCTTGAAGTAGGCAGCATTAGACCATCACTGGGGCATCACTCACCTGTCTCCACATTGGCTGGAAAGAATGGTTGCTCTTACCCTTATGCAGCATGTTCTATTGATCCCTGGAGATGGTCGGTGTTGTACATTAAAGCATATAATTGGATCCTTCCTTCTGGGGACACAGACCAGGAAAGAGTAATGTTGGACCTGGATAAATTCCAGTAGTGGTCTCAGTCAAGTTTTCTCTCCATCCATGCCATGCTTCTGATCTAGACAGTGCCAATATTATGCAAGCTCATTTCTCTCTTGCAGTTGTGAGAAAAATCATTATTGTCTTTAAATGGAAAAACAAATAAATACATATTTCAGATCTTTTCTTTCTTTCCCTGTGACATACCTACTGTGGGAGCTTATCATAAGTTAAAAGGAAATTTAATTTTGGAAACTTTTAATTAAAATCCTGGAAACATGTCATTGTAACTTTTTTTTCTTGTAACTCAATTCAATATGATTACTTGTACTGCTAAGGGTTTTTATGGATAGTGACTAATTTTTTCATTGGTAGATAAAGCCATTGCAGAAGCAAATTGATGATGTTGGAACTTTACTTCAGGCATCAGATTTGCCTGATTGTTCCCAAGATCAAAAGACAGATTTCCATTAAGAGCGGAACAGAATGACTAACAGGCTTCTGAGCTGATATTAAGTTAGAAGCCTTCTCCACTTTGGAGAAGATTGGCTGGTATCAATTTGCAGGCTTGCACTTCTCTGCTTTTTTTTTTTTTCCCTCAAGAAATTTGGAAGTACATTTTCTTCAAGGTCCCTGCCAACCCAAACAATTCTATAATTATTTAGTAGGTGTATCTCAAACAGCAATGGCACTTCAGATTTGAGATTTTTGATTTTGTCTTTTCTTTGTTTATTTTAATGAAAGCCACCGAGGGGCAGCAGATAGCAGCTGATCTCGTTAAAAAACTAAACGAAACAAAACACATTCTTTTTTTTTTTTTCTTTGAAGTTGCATTTCGAGTCCAGTGTTATCTTGCATGAAAAACTCAGCTTCAGGAATGAAGAAACCACCCTCCCTGGGTGGAAGGGAAAGCAGACAATGAACTGAGGCTAGGGATGATTAAACGTTTGCCACTGAAACAAATAAAACTTGGCAACAAAACATTTCCATAGCCTACAGATCCACACATATATTTTTGTTCCTTCCAACAGACAGGCACTTGCCCTTAATGTAAATGGCAAACGGAATTTTACTTCCTGCTTTTGTCATTATGTAATTTTCCTTTTAATCTGACATGAGGAAATCGGTGCTTCTGGAGACGGGATATTGCCACTTTACCGGGCGGCTGCCGAGCGTTCCTGCATCGCTCTGATGTTGCGGTAATTTCAACTGGGCATTTACATATCCTTGCCGAAATCCTGGGACTCTGCTAAGCTTCCAGCAGACTCAGAGCAGTTACATGAGAACGGGAATAATCTCTTACACCGCAAATTGACTTCCCTCTTTGTAGCCCTAGACACTGTTTCCAGCTGCTTTCAGTCTTTTAAATCCTTGAAAGCTTTCCTAATCCGCGTGTAGGCAGCAGCCTTTATGTGCTCTGCCGCCCTCCCCTTCCTCCCGATTGGCGAGGCTCTTCCACAGCCGACTGCTCCATCCCTGGGCTGCCTTTGAAACCGGAGCCCGGCGGACAGTTGCCTCCCCGCTGCCGACTTTTCATAGGCTGGGCAAAGAAGGTTGGGAAACTTGACATTGTCTTAGGGCTCTCCCCTAGCAAAGAATTAAAAAAAAAAAAAGAAAAAAAAAGGTGGTGGTGGGGAGGAGGGAAATAATAGACAGGAAAGAGGAGGGAGGGAAACTTGCTTACGGTGGGAAACTTGATGGATTTGTGCCCTGCCGACAGCAGCGCGGAGTGAGCAGCCCCGGGCCGGCTGGATGGATGATGGGAATCTCACCATGAGGCAGGTAAGGAGCCACTGCCCGCCGGCTCCGGCTGCTGCCGCTCCCTACCCCTGCCCATCTCCGCTGCTTTTTTTTTCTTTTTTTTTTTTTTTTTTTTTTTTTTTTTTTTTTTTTTTTTTTTTTTTTTTTTTTTTTTTTTTTTTTTTGGTTTTTTTTTTGTTTTTTTTTGGTTTTTTTTTTGGTTTTTTTTTCCTCTCTCTTTATTTTGTTCTTATAATTATAAGGTTCCGGGTGGGGAAAAAAAAAAAAAAAGTAAATTCTTCTCCCGCCTCCCCGATTCTCCCGGTAGGCAGGGATGCCATGCAAGTCATGGTACGTTTTGGATTCGTAGGGAGCATGGAAGCGGTTTGCGAGCTATGTAAATCAATTCCAGTTTGCCATGGTTTAAGTGCATTGTGTAGGCTGTCTAGCAGCCCTGTTTGTGACATGCGAAAGGAAAGAACTTGCTGTGTTAGAAGCCTAAATATGCCAATAATTCAGCCCAAGGACAATTTATTAAACAGCTCTGCATGAGTTCCTTGCCTGCCAGTACTTTAATCTTCTGATTGTTTTAAAACGTAGTCGTTTCAAGCTGTCTTGCAGCTTCACAAAAGTACTTTAAGATGGGTTTTCTAGGGATTTTTTTTCCCCTAAGATTATTCAAATTAGGGTTTTTTTTAAAGACTTCCATTCACCTGCAGAGACAAAAGGAGCTTTTCTTTTCATTCTCAAATTTATAAAGCACAATGACAAAATGTTTTTGATTCTTGTTTTTCGTAGTTTTACAGCAACAATGTACAAGAGCCTTGTGGGAGGAAGAACAACTGGCTGTATCTTAAGACTGAATCAAAGATCTGTCCCAGTTAAAAAAGCCAGTCCACTTCCTAAACTTGCTCATAATGTGTTATTTTCTGGATAGGCAATGGGTAAATAGGAGGTAATTAGAAGTTATCTAGGTTTTCTGTGTGGGTGTCATTCATTCAGTTCTCAGGGGGATTTTTATAGTACATGTCCAGGAAATGCATGTGTGAGGATTTTGCACCTGTAGTGCAAATGGAACATTTGTTTCACACTGGCTTTCTGAAACTATGGTGGGAAATCCCAGCTTCCTTGCCAGTTTTCTCTAAGTTACAGTTACAGTTTCTCTAAGTTCTCTAAGGAGGTGAGGAAGGGTGAAGAAAGAGGAAACATAGGTGACAGGAAGAAGAAAGGTATTTCTTGCTCCCAATAGCAAAATCACATTTTATAACTCTTTAAAGAGAGAGAAATTCTTGTCCTTGCAAAGCACAACGAAGGGCATTTTATATACCCAAGCTGGTCAGCTGGATGCACGTTGTCATCAAAAATCATTATCACCACAAGAGGGTACTTTGGCACAGGGGGTTACCAACGAGGAGTGCAAAAGAAGCAGAAATGTTACAGGACGGCGATAATAAAGTGTAAAATGCTCTGTGAAACGTGCACTTTACTCTCCTTAAATACTTCTACCTGAAGAATAGGCTTCAGGGATAATGAAGATCCATAAGTGGTGGGTTAAAAGAGCAAGGCAAATCAGTCTGACAGAGAAAGTGGTGGGTTAAAAGAGCAAGGCAAATCAGTCTTACAGGGGGTGGAGGGGGAATGCTAAGGCACACACGTCCCCTCCAGAAGAGGAGGAGGGCCGGGGGACACATTCCATCCCGAGGGAGGTGCAGGCACAGGCGGGCTCGCTCTTGCCGGGCCCGGCCCGTCCGGGGGTGCGCGCTCCCGGGTTTGTTTGAACACCTGCCTGCCAGCGCCGCTCCTCCCTCCGTGCCAGGGGAACAGCTTGGGAGTATTTCTCTGCCTTCGGTTGGTTTGCTGTGCGCAAATATTTTCAGTTTGGCGGGGAAATTCTGTGGGCGCTGCTAGGGCCCGAGGGACAAAACCCAGGGAGCTGGATGTCAAGGTGGTGCTGAGCTACTGCGTGCATCAGCCCCTGTCAGCAGAACTCCTGTTTCAGTGGGAAATGAAGGCTGTGATGGGCTATAAAGTAACTGTATAAAACGTTTAGGAAATCCATTGCAGCATTCACTTAGAAGCAGGCAAGTCATGTGAAGCTGGAGCCCTCATTCCTGCTTCTAGTTGGAAATTGTTAAGGGAAAGTTATATGCAGGGGGTGACTTTTCCATGGCCCTTCTATTCAGAGCAACAGGGAGCTCTTTTTTACCTTCTCTTCCACCTTATAATCATCTCTCCCTACCTGTCCTGTTGCTTTCTCTGCCTTTCCTTGGTGTTCCTTTCCTCATCCTTACCCCAGCTGGGAGGGAGTGGGTTAACTCCTTCCTCTTCACAGGCTTTGGGGGTGAGTGCTTCCACTTTGAGAGGCTCTTGGTAAGACCTATAGCTCAATTTGGTGCTGCAGAGTTAACCATCAAGGATATAGGCATATGGCAATGTACTGCAGGTGTTGGAATGAAACCATGTACTGTGCTGATGACTGATCTGACCCAAGGGCAACCCTCAGCTACTGAAAAATGCACTAATTTCCCCAATAGAAGGGCAGGAATTACTGAAGAAATGTAATTTGCAGCCTGTTGATAAAATTCAACCTTCTTTACTACTATGCCAGTCCAGTAGTCTCCAGCAGGTCACAGGGGTTGGTGTAAATACTGAGCTGAGATTTGTAAATGAGAGAGTATAAAGAAGCAGTCATTTTAGCTGATCATTGAAAACCTCAGCAAGAGGTGTCTTCTTGCTGTCTTGTAGAATAACCTCACAAATAAGGTCCAACAACCAAAAAAATGAATGTTTCTATCCTAGCTGAGAAATTATGCTGATCACAATGTACCAGCAGTAAAAGTTTAAGCATCCACAGGAAATGTACCCATTTGTGTGTGCTAGTGTGCTGCAAGACTAATGTGACAGTGTTAGGAAGCAGAAGTGCAATTTTAAAGGTATCTTACGTAGCTGCAAAAAAATAAAAAATAACTAACAGACAAGAAAAAAGCCTTTGCAAGTAACAATTTTTTTTTTTTCTGCTTTGCAGAGTACTGAGTTCAGTTTGTTATTTATAAAGTAAGGAAATTTGCAGAAACTCCTAAAGAGGTGCTTAACCTTCATGAAGGTGGAGTTTTTGTGAGGCTGGACACAGTTATGAGGCTGGATTCCCTGAGTTTGCCACAGAACTGGAGAGGGCACTGTGGGCTCTGTTTTGTTTCCTAAGCCTACTTCACAGAAAATCAAATGTTTGATGAATTTTAATACTTCATTTTCATTCCCTTTCAACCACAATATATCCCTGAAGTGCAGCTCGAAGGAGTGCCATTGACAAAAAATGCAGCTCCTTATTTTGGCCTCTTCCTATTGAAGTACCATTGACTTTGATCGAGGCAGTCTTGAGGCTTGAGCCCTTTGTCACATAAAGAGGTTCAACTGAACAACTGTTAACTGACAGGCCACCTAAAAATGAAAAACTCTGTTTCTAAGATACATAAAACCATTACAATTACTTATCGTGTCTGCAGTCATATGGCTTTTAGTGTGCATATAATTCACCAAGTGAACAAAGGCTGTATACAATTTCAGTGTAAAACATATGCAAAATTGAAAATCACCCCCTTTCCTTTCGGCTGTTGAAGTTTTTAGCATGTGTTTCTTATTTCCTATTTTCTTTTGCATACTTTTTAAAATTCTTAATGTGTTCTTCTGTAGAAAAGTTGTATTTTTATCCTGAAGTTCTGTAATCCTTTGCCTTATCTTATAGAGTTCATCCTGGGATGTTTCGTTCTTTGTTTGGCCTGTAAGGGAAGAAAGAGCATCTTAAAGAATGCTGCCCTTTTTTGTGTGTGCCATGCAGAATAAGGAAAACAGGTGTACAGAGTCTGCAGGCTGGGGGTGTATCAGTTAATTAGTGGCTGGACATTGCTGGGTAGGAAGCCTGGCGAGGATTTTTTTGTGTGTGCGTATGTGAGTTGTCTGCTCCCTTTGATCACTTGTGTGGTAAATAGACATGCAGGGTAGCTATAGCAACATGTGCTGTAGGTTGGTGGGAACAGAGGGGATGGGATTCTCTGACAAAGGGTAGTTTGTTAGAGTGGTTGGTTCTGATTAGAAAAAGGTGGCACCAATCAGGGCATTTAAAAACATCAGTTTTGCAAAACGCAAATGAATGTTATCAGTTTCAAAGTAATGCTTGTTTCTGTAGCTCTGCAAGAGTAGATCATGTGGAAGATTGGTGAGGAAAGGGGAGGGATAATAAAAAGCAGAGCATAACCCATTTACACTTTTGAATGTAAAAATATTCACACTGGATGCGTTTTTTCTTGTGATGCTGCACTGTCTATGCAGTTTGCAAAAGAAGCTTTTGCAGGAGCCAAATTCCCATAGATTATATACAAATAGTTGTGCTTTTAAAATATGGCTTCAGGAGGCACTGATGGTAACGTGATGTTAAGTAGTGCATCTGATCCATCACCTTTCCCTGATTTGTAAGAGTTTTGTGTACAATTTGCGATCCCGAGATCCCGTTCCTATTTCAGCAGCCTACCTGTAGAGGTCAGACTTGAAGCTCTCAAAATCTTCCCATGATAGAATTTCAACCTAAATTTATAAATACACATATCCATAGCCACTTTCCTCATTAACTTTATGTGGAATGCTTTTAAAATAATGTTGGTTTTTCAGTGTCAGGTTATTAAGTAACACCACGTTCTGCATTGATGGAAGCCTGAAATACATCAAAATTCAGCTTCATTTCACATCTTGAACAGAGCCCAACCTAAAGCTTTTATTAGTGCCTGAATTATTTAGATGTGTATCTCTGTCTCCATGATCCCCACTAGGCCTCCTACCTTTGATGAGGTCTGTCTCCAGCTCCCTCCCTCCGGCCTGCCCAGCCCTCTGCTGTGCTGCCTGCCGGCTTCCCACTGCTGCCTGGTCTCAGGGCTTCCCCCCTGGCAAGGGACAGGGAAGCAGGCAGTGCCACAGAGGGGTTCAACAGCTTCTGAGCACTGCAAAAAGTTGTCAGACCTCACAGTCCCTCCACAGAGTAGCACAAGAGGTAAGGGGTCTGCTGGAGCCTGGGCTCAAGGAAAATGAAATGCTGGGAACGAGGAGCTCGCGGTGGTAAATGCTCAGGGAATCTGCTGGAGCTCAAAAAATGCTTCAGCATTTAGAGAAACCATTTAATTTGTCTGTGGGTGAAGACTGAGCTGAAAGGAGCAGACCAGTATTCACACACAGCCGAATTAATTGCCTTTTGGATCTGGCTGGAGTTTGTTTGAACTAAATTTCAGTAGGGTATTTCATTCTTTAGCCTGTTTTTGGTTCAAAGTCTTTATTACAGTCGTGCAGCTTAGAGCTTGTAATGCTTTAGCAAGCTGCAAGGAATTACTGCATATCCCTGAGATCCCTGGCTTGCAGTGCAGAATCCAGCCTGTCTGAAAGTTGGGAAAAGCGCTAAAGGGTAGGAAGCTGATTTTGATCTCTTTTCTAAACAGTAAAAATAGTTCTTAATTCTTTAAAATTCTTTCCCATTTGCTGTCATGTCATGTTTTTTTTTATCATTAGTATTTATATCTTCCCGGGGGATGTGGGAGGAGAAAAAAGCTGGCAAAAAGGCAATGTTTGTTTGGCCCACAAAGTTTTATCAACTTTGTTGATTGAATAAGTGTTGAGATAACTGGGTGCAAGAACAATTTTAAGACAGCAAAACAAATAAAAGAAATTCCAGGGTTTTATTCCTGTAAAAGGAATAAAAGGACAGTAAATTAGGAGACCCATGGGGCTGATAGGATATTTTTATTGTAGTGTGATAGTCTTTAAGGGAAATATTTATGGAGGAACATTTTATGCCCCCAGAAAGGAGCTGGTGACACGCTATGACAGTTGTTCCACATTTTGGGTCAGGAAGGCAAACATATTTCTCATGCCTTTGGTGGCAGCAACATCTTCCCATCACTCTTCACCCAGGCTGTCCTGTGCTGCCTGAGCACCTGTGGGGCTCCAGTGTCTGAGCAGGTGCCCAGGACTGATGGCATTGACCCATCCCTTTGGCTCTGCAGGTATTTAATTACTGAGAACTGCAGCAGGAACTTAGAGAGATCCCCCTCCCCACACACACACCAGAGTGCTAGAGCAGAGTCATTCTGGCAAGCTGATGCACTTTACAGACTCAGGTGAAGTGACAGCTTGCTTAGATGAGACCTTCCCTCCCCCTCCACACCATCTCTGGGATCTCTCTTTTTTTTTTTTAACCTTTATTTGAGGCACTATCTGAGACTGATGTTTTCTTTCAAAAAATACTGAGAAATCATTATTTTATGGCAAAATTATTCTCAAAAATATTCTATTTTTTTTAATAGTTACCCCATATGGAAATATAATTCCTTTCAGTTTTTATTTTGTTTTGATTTGGGGTTTTGGGTTTTTGTTTAGGGTACAATTTTTTTTGGTTGGGTTTTTGTCGATTTTCTTTTTTTTTTTTTTTTCCTTTTTAATTTGGCTTGTTTTATGTATTAGTTTGGGGATTTTTCTTCCTGAGAAGTAATTGGAGACATGGGGAAAAAAAAAAAAAAAGGAAGAAGCACTTCTTCATACATTCATATTTAGAATTGGAGTTGTCAAATGTAGCCACTCCATCATAAAAACAGCCAGCATCCCAGTTTTAAGGAACTCTTCATCACCAAGCAAGCTTCAAAAGTTTTGGAAAGGGTTTTGGTTTTATCATTAGATTGTACCTAATATTATGCCCTTATTAAAAAATCTGTATGTATTTTACATGGAAGATATACACTCTGTTGACAATTTCTCCTTTGTGGACTACCAAGGTCTGTCTCTTTTCCTGCCTCTGTTTTTTTCCTCCTTTGGAGCCATTTCCAGCTCCCTGGGCAGGGAGGTCTCAAGCCCTCAGCCCAGTCTCTGGTTCCACCTCAGCTCTGGATGCAGGGATACAGACAGATCTCTCTCTTACTACTTCTGTTTCTGTTCTTGTTGGAATTGCAGGAGGCTGTAAGGCAGAAGCCTACACAACTCTGTAAATAACCTCACTGAAAAATACACGTGTTGTAAATCTGATGTGCAGAGGAACAACAAGAATAGGGGGTGGGAAGGCTGCCCTGGGCAGGGAAAAGGACTGCTCCTTTCAGGGCAGTGCATGTGGATGAAGCTCTTGGGCAGGGACAGACCAGGTTTGTCCATGTGATGCTCGAGAGGCTGTGTGTGCTCTGGTTGTGCCTTGTATCAAATGCCATTGATACTAGCATGCATTTCCTCTCTGAGAGATGCCAGCTTCGTGGACCTTGTTTGGAACCACTTAGGAAGCCTAGGTTTAGCCATACAGGCCAAAATTTGCCCTATCCCACCAGCACTTATTGAAACAGGTAGGTGATTAATGACTTTATTTCTAACTGGGAAACCTCAGAATTATAGTTTAGACAGAGATTTCAAACTGGGATTTAAGCAGTTCAAAAGTGCACTGTATTGTTTTGGTCTAATTAACACAACATGGTGATAAGACATTAAAGCAGAGTGACAACACTATACATTGATAACAGGGGACATTAATGCCTGGAGACAAAGTCTACATTGTAAAAATCTAAAAAAAAGGGGCTTATTATGTTAGATAGGTCAACGTGATTTGACCTAGTTTTGCTTTGCTGCTTGGAAATTATGTCAGTATTTGTTATGTCATCTCCTTGGATGAGCAATTTAACATCCTTTTTGCATTGCAGTGTTGTCCTAATACTTTATATATTTACTTGTTCTCTAAAAGGATCCTTCAGGCTAATTGTAGAGATCTGGGAAAAACTGATACAAAACAAAAACCTCCTGAAACCAGCTTCCCTTTCATATATGTCCTCTGTGTAACAAAAAGGAATAAATTCAGTCACAGCAAAATTATAGCTACAAATTCTGAAAAGCGTCTTGTCCTCTTTGTATATAAAACTCAGTAAAGTTCATGAATATAAAATAACTAGGCTAACATATATAACCAATTACACTTTTTCCAAAGAGGTTTTTAATTGCTAAGACCCTGCATTTTTAACTTTACCCAGATGCTTATGTAAAATATAGTGGCTTAAAGGAACCACACCACATTCTTCCCTGAAAGGTAAGGTCTCATTCAAAGTCCTCAGTATTTCTCTTGGGAAAAATGAGGTGTTTTTTTAAGTCTTCATCAAAATCACAAGCCCTTTTCTTCATATTTATGTTCATGTTGGTTTTTCCCTCTGCTGCCATCTGGACTTGTAAGACATTTGCCAGGGCTCAAGTTGTGGTGCATCAGGGAACAACCAGGGAATTAGATGTTACAGTTCTTTGCTCTAATGGAAAAATTTTGCTGTTACAGTATTTTGGTGAATGTTGGCAAAGGAAAGCTCTGTCTGTTCCTTAGCTTTACCTATCTCCTCACAGCTATGCCTCTTACTGTGTTTAACACATGTAGGGTATGGCAAGGTTGCCCCTTTTGCTTCTGAACATTTCCTGGTCCAAAATGGGTAGCTCTGAAGCCTGATTTTGCTTCTGCTGAAGTCAGTGCTATTGGGGAGGTCAGGCAGATCCCCTGCTCAAAATAGTCTTCTATTGTAGTTATTCAAATACGTACTTTGTGACAAATGCTGAACAGATCAGGTGGTAGTGTGAGAGAAAAAAAACAGGCTTTCTTTCCCAACTTTTTTTTTACTTTTTTTTTTTAATTCCTATTTTCTTGAATAATAAGAAATTTATTCCCGAGTTTCAGCATGAGCTTTTTCCTTTCAGTGTCAAAATGAGCTAAGTAAAACCTGTACAAGTTCTTCACCATTTCTGCACAAATACATCTAATCTTCAAAAGGTCCTGCTTACTCAGAATTCTCAGCTCAAGTAAAATTAAAAATTGTAATAGCTATCTGAATTGTTTGAGCATACTTCAGATGCAAATGCTCTTACATCCCTTGTTAACCAGCTTAATTGGAACAAAAGCCCAATATGAATGTGTGTTCAGAAGTGTCTCTTCTTTGCTATAACATTTGCTCTTGATCCCTAATTAAGCCTTATTACTGAAGGTTAAAAATCCTCCCACAATTTAACTCTCCTTGAATGTCTTGACTGCAAAAGAAATTGTCAGGGTAGGAGTCTGCTATTGCCTCCCATGTGCCTCCTTCTTGTAAATGGAACTAAAGTGTAAACTGCTTATGAAGGATTAGCAATGACTGGAAATAAATATCATGTATCTCCAGAGTAGTAAAAGCCTCATGCATGAGGAAGATGATGATTGTGGGCTGACAAGATGATTCACATAGCTAGAAAGACTGTGCAGGGATTGATGGAAAGTTCTCACTGAACTCTGGAGATTATCTGGTCCAACATTCTCTTCAGCACAGGTTACTACAGCAATTTCCTCAAACAATATTGAGAATTTCCAGCGCATGAGAGTCCACTGCATTCCTGGAAGTCTCTTCCTATCTTCTTTTTTCTTTTTTTTCCCTTCAATCCAGACAGAAATTCTCTTGCAGCACTTCATGCCCATTGCCTCTTCTTATGTCAGCAGGCATCCTTGTCTAGAGAGTGGCTCCATTTCCTCTATAACTAACTTTATAGATATTCAAGCAGTGTGATTAGCTCTCCTTCGAACCTTCTGTTCTCCAGTCAGAGTAAACCTGTTTCCTTCAGCCTTTCTTCATATGTCAAGTGCTACAACTCCCCAATTAGCCCAGTGGCCTCTGCTGGACCCTTCTCAAGTTCTCCAGCTGAGGGACCACAAGTGATCACAGTATTCCAGATGTGACCTTGTAAGTAGAGTGAAGTAGCCACATTTCTTGGGTTACTGGCTGCAGTCTTTCTGGTGCAGCCCAGGAGGCTGCTGGCCACCTTCCCTGCCAGGACACACTGCTGGCTCCCAGTCAGCTCACTGCCTGCCACTGCCCCCAGCTCCCTTTCAGCAGAGCTGCTGCTCCAGCCCATCAGCCCCCAGCTTGTGCTGCTGCTTGGGATTACATCTTTTCAAGTACATAACATTACATTTATCTTTGCTCACATGATGGCTTAGTTGATAAAGTTACTTTACAGTCTCCAAGAGGGACTTGGCCAACCTAATAAAACAAAAACAAGTCCCCAAATTTTCCCTGTTTAAGTTCATCTTATTGTGTGATTGTTCACAAAGGGCTTTAGTTGTTTCTCAAGCATCATCTGTCTTTCTGGACCAGAAATCCTAGGGTATTAGGTCATGGATTTTGTCTATTTTTTCTATTTCCATGCTGTTTTCTATTGTGTATTTCTATGATTTTATACCTCTAAATATTGTAGAAGAGTTAACTTTAGGAAGACAGAGTGTGTCATTTTGGTCTTGAAAATCTGGAAACTGTTACTGGAGAAAACAGGTTTATAGAGAAATGCACTTTATTTGTTTTCAGACTAATTCCAGTACACTTTCTTAGTCCAATGATTTTTTTTTTTTTTTTAGCTCTTTGTATTGAGCCTCACTGCTCCCCTCCCTGACACTGCTCTAGGTTTTCTGTTACTAGTGAGGTTACTGCCTCCTCACTTCTCTGCCCCCAGTTTTTTGGCCCCCTGCTCCTTCCCCAGATATCTGAACAACACTATACCTCTCAGAACTGTAAGGTAAATGCTGGGGAAAGAGAGAGGAAATGTTGTCTCAATCCCTCCCTTTTTTCAAATGTGCATTTAACCTCATCAGTGAGAAATAACTCCTGGCCCTATCAGTGTGAAGCTGGAAGCTTCATCATGACAAAGGAGAAGAAAACTGATTTTCCCCCTCTCTTCCTGTCCTTCTAACACTAAACTGGATTTGCAAATTTTCTTGAAAAATCCTAGGATAGAAAATCTATTTTAACCTTTCTAAACATCTTTTGGCAGATGTTTGTGCCATTGGTTGGTGCTATGCCAAGGAACATCTAAGTGTGTTTGCTTTTTTGAGGTACTTGGGGTAAAGGCAGGGGAAGAGAGAGGAAAGAAAGGGGAAGGTCTGGCTGTTTGTGTTATTCCTACATAATAACAGGGGAAGCAGCTCTACTTTTCTTGAGAGAAGTACATTTTAAAATATCAGGATGCATTCCTGAGACTAGACTAGGTTACTTAGAAAATAAAGTACATGAGAGAGGCACAGAGGGAAAACAGTTGTGTAGGAGAGGAGACCAGGAGGAACTCTGCAGAGAAGGAAAAGATTAATCATTTGTCTTCAAACTGCATTAGGAAAGCAGAGGAAGCAGGCTTTATCCAGAAATTGAGAATGAACCTTGTTTGAAAATCTTGAGGATGAAAATAGGATTTTTCAGTGGTACAAAGTCAGAACTTGCCTTCATAAGCACAAATGAAAGAGGAATAGTACAGAAACATCAAGAACTTGGAGACAAAGAGAAGGAAGGTAGAAGACAGAAAGGTAAAGAGGACAAAGAAGACCTCTGTAGGCTTACAAAGGGGATTAAACACTTACACCCTCCATTGGAACAGTCTGGCCTTTCTCTTGAAAGAACCATTCCCAATGGTACTTGTTCTTCACATTTGCATTGCAGTGTAAAGGTGTAATGGGATGATCAATGAAGTTTTGTTTTATAAATCCTCTGGAAAACTCTTTTCCTAGCAAGCTTTTCTTTGCAGTGTCTTTTTAAAATTCATAAGAGTGAATGGGGTGTTGGGTATTTTAATATCTGTAAAAAGCAACTAAAATATAAGGCTTAGTTTTCTCATCAAACTGTAAGGCTTCTGACTTTTTTACTCTTGAGGTCATTATACAGTGTGTGCAAATAAATGGTCTCTACCAGATGGTGAAACCTTGTCCATGAGGGCTAGAGGTACATGGAATCCTTTAAAAAGTCAAATATACCAAAAACTTTAGGCATCCTCATTCCTGAAATTTGTTAGTTGGATTTCTGGGGCAGCATCAATATAAAAAATTCTGAGAATATTTTTTACCATAAGATGCTGTTAAAAATGGGTTCTGTTCCAATTGTAAGAACATTACTCCTGATGAATTTGTAGATTTTCCACTGCATGAATAAAGACTCACCCTGCAGAAGTGACAATCCCAAAGCTTTTCCCCCACAATTTCATAATTGCAGTTCCATGGGAAAAGCTATTTTTTTGTGATAAAGACATTTGATGTTGTCATCTCAGTAAAACACACAATGAAAGGTATATAACTGAAGTGGTATGATATGGAGAGATGTGCAATGCTGTACTTCAGGCCAGGCATAAGTCCAGCCATTATAGCTGTAAGGTCAATTATAATTAATTTTCCTAGCTTTGGGCTATTTTATTTGAAAGTTCTGTGCAAAAACATTCATAGGAGGTTTAAAAGATGTGTTAATGTGTTATGTTGTGCAGATCTACACTAAGCAGTACTGGGATGGCATATGCACTGCAGGAAATGAAACAAGCTTGGGGATTTGCTCATATTTACAATAGACATTTATTTACTTAGTGTGTTCTTTCTTGTGTAGGGTGAAAAGGTTACATATGTCTTCAGGTGATAATGGACAAATTATTTAATTAATAGGGGTGATTTTACTCAAAATCAGAAGGTCAAGAATCTTTGCCCAGTGTGTGGGAAAGAACGATACTCAGAGTGATTAACACCCAGAGGAAATTTCTGAGTTTATTTTGGCTGGTCTATAGTTGATAATTCCCTTGGCTGAAGGAATGCCTGGCTCCATGTCAGTCACTATTTCCAGAGCTTAACTTTGAATTGCAGTTATTCCTTACACATGTTGGACTTGTCAACTCTTGTTTCAGAGACAGGATGCAAATTGGCACATAGGTAAACTATAGTATTTGGGGGTTTTGTTTCTACTTTATTGTTGTTGAAAGACTCCGTTTTTTTAAAAAAAAGGAAATATAGGAAGGTTCTTGGTATAAACCTGTTTGTATGAATTAAGAGACTTCATGCCACACTACTTTGTTATGTGGGCAGAAGAAATTTGACAGAGGTAAGGAGAATGAGCTACTGGAGTTTGTTTTTCCCAGAAGGGCACAAGGAACATTCACTCTCCAAATCTTAAGTATACAAGCTATGAAATGAGTCGTAGTATCTCAGAAAATATTTAAGGGAGATGGTATAAAAGATCAAAAGACATAAAAGCCTCCAGAATAGCTCAGAATGAGGGAGATAAATTGCTAGTGTTCTTGCACTAGCTGAGAAATTTGGGGAAAATTGGGAATCTCAAATGATAATAGGAAGTGGACAATGCTCATACTAAGAAAAGCTGCTCCATAAAACAATCTAAATCCCCAAATCTGACCTTAGAAATTTCTGTCCAGCCTCTAGATGTATCATCAGTTTAACTCTGAGCATGTAAAATGAACTAACCATGTTTTCCAAAGATTCAGAGCATTTCATTTCAATGGATGAAATAATTCACAGATGTTTTACCATGCCAAAACTTGGCTGTGGTTTAAAGCATCATTTCAAAGGTTTGGTACAAGGTTGTGTTTTTAATATTCTGCAGATTTATCTTTATCTTTTAAATGCAAATGTGCTGGGCCAGGAATCCTGGACTTGGGTCAGTCTGTGGTCTGTTACATTTCCATATGTCCACACTGCAGCTGAGGAGTTTATTATTCAGCTTGTTTGGGTGGTGACCCCCAGTTCTCCCAATCTAACAACATAGGCAGTTCTACTTTCATGTCAGTCACTATATTCTCTTTATTCACCTCGGGGGGAGGACAGTCTAAATCAATTTATGCTGCTAGTTTTTTAATACCTGTTTATACTTCCCTTCAGAGTGCCCAGAAGTTCAGCAAAGACTTCCTGCATTTAAGTGGAAAGCATCAGGGAGCAGCTTAGATACAGAAAGCACAGCAATTGCCCCAGCAAAACTTAGGAACAAACACAGGAACTTCAGTCTGAAAACTGATGTGAAAAAACAATGGAGTGAAAATTTTAAATACATGAGTTGAACATGAGTTTATCTACCTTACTGAACTGGATTTTAGGTGTCTGGGTCTAAATATGTAGCTTATGAAAAAGGGAGGAGATATATAAGAAGGGACCTGCAGAATCATGTCTTTTCCAAAAATACCTTGCATAACTAATCTTTGTCCAATCTCTCTTCAAATGATGGATGGATTGACATAAAGATCTGAAGCCTCCTGGTGCTATGTTGGATAATCACTTAAATAAGGAAGAAATGTGGTGGAAAGGCTTTAAATAGATTGTGGTAAAAGATATTTTGTAACATAGGTTTGATGTAGAGAGAACAATACAGAATAATGAAAATAATATTGAGCGTTTGCTGTTCTCTGAGAAGTCAGGGTAGTGAAGGGTTACTGTGTTAGTGTTTCAGCAAGGTCAATACAGCATCAAGAAACAGGGTATCAAGAAAAGGCATTTTCAGTAGGTATTTTAAAGAAAATAACCTCATGCTAGCCTTAAATCCAATAGTACTCTTAGTTTTCTGTGTTCTCCCCTCATCCGTATTTAAAAAGATTAAAATGGAAGTGATTTTTGGTGTTTTTTTTAAGAATAGTATTTACAAAATGAGACAGCAAAAGATTGTGCTGCCTATAAAAGACATACCTTTTAAAACCAAATTCAACAGAAAATCCAAGTGTGATATTACACAGATTTAAAAGGCATTCATAGGCATTTGCATATAATTAGAAATTTGCAAGAAATTCAGTGACTCATTCAATCTACATGAAGAAAGGGATACCATCCAGAGGGAGCTTGACAGGCTTGAGGAGTAGACCAATGTGAACTTCATCAAATCAGAGCAATGCCCAGTGTCAATACAAACTGAGGGATGAATGGATTGAGAGCAAGGTTGAGGACAAGTACTTTGGGATACCAGGGATGTGAAGATGGATATGAGCTGATGGTATGCCCTTGCAGCCCAGTAAGCCAACTGCTTCCTGGGCTGCATCAAAAGCAGGTCCATGGAGGGGATTTTGCCCCTCTGCTCTGGTGAGACCCCACCTGGAGCACTGCATCAAGCTCTGGAGTTCCCAAAACAGGAAAAGCATGCACCTGTTGAAGCAGGTCTGGAGGAGGGTCACAAAAATGATCAGAGGAGTGGAGCACCTCTGCTGTGAGGACAGGTTGAGAGAATTAAGATTTTTCCAAGCCTTCTTTTTTCCAGGCTGAACAGACTTTATTGTGGCCTTTCAATAATTAAAGAGGTCCTACAAGACAGCTGAAGAGTGTGTGGTGATAGGACAAGGGACAACAGTTTTAAATTGTAAGAGTGCATTTAGATTGGCTGTAAGGAGGAAATTTTTTATGATAAGGTGGTGAGAAACTCAAAGAGGTTGTCCAGAGAAGTTTTGGATGTTCCATCATTAGAAATGTTCAAGGTCAGGCTGGAGGGGACTTTGAGCAATGCCATCTAGTGATGCTGGTGCCCATAGAAAGGGTGTTGGAGTATATGATCTCTGGGTTGTGTTGAAAAGACTTTTATTCTATGATTATTTTTTCTTTTTGTTTATTTAGGTAATGTTTTAAGCAATATTATAAGATTCCCTCTTTCAAGGAGGCATTCTAAACTTGATTAAACCATTCATGACTGCATTCCAGGAAGTGTACTGGTTTAACTGGAACTTCTCTGGATATACTGTCCTTTTGTGATAGGAGTCTTCTGATAGTGGGGATATCTATGTCTCAGCCCCTTGCTACTAGCTCCTTTTGTAGTCCATGGATATAGGTACTTCAGGAATAAGATTTTTCTTTGCACTAAAACCATACAAAACTGTAAAATAAAATGATTCCTTGAAATACCTGTTGTGTAGGAAAGGATCCCAGGATTACAAGGTCCTTGTAATCTATAGGCTTCTATATTTTAGACACCTCTACTTCATCAGATGAACAGAAATTTAATATTATTTAGAGGAGGCTTTGTTTTCCCTGATATCTGTTATAGCCCATTCAAAGATGCCCTATAAGACATGCAGCAAAATCTTGCTTTATGTTGTTTTTCTAATCTAAATTCAGGTGAGATGAATTTCAGCTTTTGTAGAGAGTGTGACCAACCAAGGTTAGCAGAGTGATACTGCAGTCTCCTGGCAGACAGAGATTATTTCTTTACCAGAATTTTAAGTGCTTGATGGTATTTCATCACAATGACCTGAATGAGGGCACAAACTGACAATTTAATTTCAAAAATGTTGACTTCAGAAGCATTTCTCCCATCCAGAATGTAATTATGGTTGAGACCTGTATTACACCTGGAAGAATTCTAATGGGAACCTTACCTGTGGAAGGAAATGTTGCCTGCTTCATACCACACATTTTTATATTCATAAACCAGGATTGCAGTCATTAATATTGCCTGTCTTTTCCCACTCATTCCCATTATTTCACACTTTCCTGTATATTCTATTTCTGAATCTCCACATTTCCCACTTTCCAATCTTGCCCACATTTACATTTTTGGTCAGATTTTCCTGAAGGTGAGAAGCTCTTGGCATATTCAGTTCCTGTATCCACATTAACAAGTCATGCTGGAGCAGTTAACAGCAGATCAGGAGAATGAAATGATTGATGCAGAGAACCCAATACCCAGACTATACACATTTATTTACTCATACTGTACTCCTTATAGTCAGGGCCCAAAGACTTCATTAGCAGCAGAAGGTCATTATTAAGTGCTCATCTAGAGCTCATCATCTGTGCTATTATGTCTGAGAGGATGAGACTTCATGCCCTCCAGCATTAGTCAAAGATGTGACTCCAAGCCTGATTAATGGAGAGGATTGGGAGGTTGCTTAAAAACGTCCCCATGACCTGAACAAAAGGAAGATATACAGCAAGCACAGCTCCCACTTTGCAAGGGCACAGATATCCTTGAATTAGCATTTGTACTGCTCATTTCCCTAATGCAGCTCTCCAAGCCAGGCTCACCCTGAGTGAGGTGCTGGCAGTGCAGATCCAGATAATGAGCAAGCCACGCTCAGGGGCTCCTAGGGCACAGCAGTGTGGCTGCTGAGCAAGTGGGGAGGTGAACTTAGACACGAGTGAACTTGGGTATTCCGAGCTCTGTAAAAATGGAGGACAGGCTTAGCAGGAGGAAGATGGGTGTGGGTCAGACTGGGAGAGAGGAGTACTAATGCTGAACAGTGTTATAGTGCTAATCCTTTTGACTTCCTCTCTGGGCTTTGTTGTCAGGCCCCTATTGGGGGCTGATTATTCAGACTTTGCTCTGTCTTCCCAGGCACCCGTTCTGAACAGAGCTGTCTCTTTCCATAGTTAACAGGGAGCTGAACTGCAAAAGGCAGCTAGCATTTCTTCAAGGTGGGAAGAGGTTTTTTACTGTTAAAACATTGTAACTCAACCAAAGTTGTGGAATATCTGCTGACCAAGCATATGAATGTGTTTAGGATGTTATGCTACTCAGAAGTATGAGAATATTGTCTCTGCATTGCATTATTTCTTATCTCAGCTAACCATGGAAAGATCTCCTCTATAGAAAAGCTCAGGAGTACATAAAGGCACTCTTGTTTCTAGGAGTTAGTGAAGCTATGAAATGCATGAACTTTACCCCTTGTCTCTACAAAAGATTTGCCAGTTCTACGAATTTTAAATCCATGGGAAAATTTTGTTGCCCTCAGCTGCTGAGGTTCAATGGCTAAAACTCTTTTTGAAGTTATGCTTGAATGATGCTTTCTTTATAGCCTCCAAAATGACACCTTATGTTTTTCCTGCATTCATAACACTGAGAAAAAGATGAACAAGTGTTCCCTGTTCAACCAACCGTCATATATCATCTGATCTGTTTGGCTGCTTGAATGTAGTGATTAAATGCCCATAATTCCTAGAAATACTAAAATGTATTTAGCAGTTTGATGTTTTAAAATCCAGGAATAAAAAGGCAGATGTTATGATCCATGAAGGAACAGTACGTACAAACTGGGGGTAGGGAACTGGAACTGTTTCCTGTGTAATGAGCCATGCATGGCAAAGACTCTAAGGAATGGCCAGCAGCAAAGAGCTACCTACAGATGTAATCATTTTATGTTCCATTAAGGCCTCGTTACTTTAGAGTTTATACAAATTTATGCTACAGGAAAATATGAAGCCTGTTGTATGACTCTGGTAAAGAAGAAAATCAAACTTCAAAGAACTGGGCTATCTTTTAAAAGAACTGCATCCATCCAATTCTGATTTTTAACTGAGTATTTTAGAGATGAATTGGAGAGTTCTTTGATTCAGGAAGGAGATGGTAGTATACTGAGCACTGGAAATGTCATGGCACACGTGGACATTTGCAAATGGCAGCTTTTGGCTATGTGACTGTAGCTTCATTTTTCCTCACTCAAGATGATGGGCAGAAAGAACACCCTGTATTTTTCAGGTCACTAGAAACAAATGGGTATGGTTTTTAAAGGCTACGAGAACTATTTTAAAGGCTATTGAGAACTTCTCAAACTAATTGGACACAAACTGGTTATATAAAACACATATGTTGTCATATGCCTTTTTTGAAAATAAAAGTATAACAGTAAGAAAGGGAAAATATTAATTTGCCTTCAATTTTCCCATCCATGTTATAAACCAATATTATAACTAAAACTGTCGCCCTGTTCTTCTAAAGTTCTTCTAAGCCTTCTCATGTTTATATTTTTGTAATGGAGTTTCTCACACACTTTTCAGCTAAGTAATGATTGGTCTGCATTCCGTTCTGGAGGAGGAGAGAATTGATGGACTGTTGATTGATGGACCAGTGTGGTTGGAGAGGTGCTAATTTCATCCTCCAATCCATGGTCATTTTTGGAATTCTATAAATATTGAGGTCCAGAAATAAATGTGACTTTTTTGCCTTTGACATCTCAGTGTGTGAGTGTCATTCATTTCATGTTGTATTGAGACATCAAACCATTCCAAGACACATCCTGTCTTCTGAGTTAGGAAAAACCCCTAAAGATCCCAATTTGAGAGCTCTGATAGGTCTCTGCATCTATATTTTGTTCTCTAAGATAAACTCTGACTTGTGTCAGAAAATTTATCTACCACTTCCCCCTTAGAAATCCAGCCTTATTATTAGTTTAACTGTCAGACATGGTCCTAACTTAAAATACATCAGGTAATACCCACCAATAAGCCTTATGTCCAGATTTCTGTCTGTAGTAGTGTGTCCTGCTTGACAGATACAGAAATATCTTCAAAAATGGTGGTGAGAGAACAGCATTGCCAGAAAACAGATTGGCAAATGTGTGATTTTTGTTGATTATTGGAGCCATTCTCCCTAACAGCATTCTGGTAACCTATTCACTAACCAGTTGTCCTGGAAGAGTTGGCATGTTCCAGATTCTGTACCATCACAGAACTCTTTTCCACTCCCCAAGCATCTGAGAAAGGCAGATAGGAAACCCAAGGGAGGCTTGATAACACTGACCATAAAAAGACACCCTTTCCCCCTATATCTTAACTACATATTTTTACAATGTCATTTTTCTGATATAGAAAAATACTTGCTTCTGAAATATTTAAGTTGAAAGCAGACCCTTATTCTTTATATATGTGAGAGAATTTTAAAAAGCTTTAGAAGATTGTGTGTTCAAAATTATTTGTCCTAAGAACAAGCACCATTCAATGTACTGGGCATCTGTACCAAAAATAGAAACTGATCCTGAGAACAAATTTCATCTACTACAATAAGGTGATATTTATCTTCAAACTAGACAGAAGAAAACTTTTCAAGCCCTTGTGTACAGGTCTGACTCAAAGTAAAGAAAGATGTTTATCATAGAATCTCAAGTGGATGGTGAAGTATTATGCTTTGAACTGTTTATATTCTCTCTCTCCTTTATATTACTTAAAACTTCATTTTGCTTGACATCTGAAATAGGATATCCATGTTCCTGATGCAACATGGACATATGTGACATGGAGTTTTTCTTGTCTGACTTTTTAGGGGAGGGGTGCTACACAAATATAGATGAAAAATTTACGTCATTCACTGATTGAGGGCTCAGGTTTCATATGTCAGATTTACACTGTTCAGACCATTAGTGGTGGCATAGACATGAGTAATTCTGTTCATAATACTGTCAGACATTTTTCCCTGTTACTTGTGTATAAGATCTGAATAATATTATTTGCTTTATTGGCTTTGGTAAGTGAAAATCATTCTGGATGTTGTGGTCAGTCACTTATTTTGAAATTTTTCACTGTAATTCTCATTTCAAGGCTCTCTCACAGACCAAGTGTTTTGGTTTTGTTGCGTTTTCCTTGTATGCACAGAATATGATTTTTTCACACAAGTGAAAGAGATAACATCTAAAGATAGGCTGATAATACCATGTAGTTATTTATTTGGTTTGTAATTATAAACCACTTTGATCACATTCTGACTATGTACAAATGGTCCAGGCCACCTTCCCCTAGAGACTGTTGCAAAGCCAGTTTGACTTCATAACAAAGCACTCAGGAAGACAAGGACTGTGGTTTTCTGAATCATGTTTTAGTGCTTTCATTTCCAGGAATGCTAATTCTTATTACTTATCACCCAAGTGCAAATATAATACAAAGCCATAGAGCTGAAAAATACATGGGGTTTTTTGAGTATTAGCCCTTCAATATTTCAAAATAATATACAATAATATAAGTACTGAAAGGAATAAAGTTTCTTTGCTAAAGATATTCTGTACTTTGGGTGTGTGATCAAATTCCAGCATGAATGCACAGCAAAATGAAGTATTAACTTTCTTTGCTTCCTAAGGAGTTCAAAATGTTTTACTCCAGTGGGATTTAATGTAAGTGACACTGGATATTTAGGCTACAGCATTCTATTCACCTTTGAAAAGCCTAGGTTATAATCTGATTTAGATGACAATTGAAAGAGCTCAGCAGTCTCAGTTTAGTCCCTTTTTTATTAAATCCCCATCAGACACTTAACACAGTGCTGATCTTGAGGCATACTGTCACTAATGGAGTAAAAGATGCATGTAGTATAAACTTGGCTTTAAAAAAATTAAATCCAGAAAATTCCTTTGTTTTAAAAAGCACAACCATTTATGAAAATTTTGTAAAGATGAACCATACCTTCTGCATGGGATGCCTTTATTTTCAGAGATGAGAGACTATTCTGCATTACAAATGGCTAAGATACTGATACTGCTGGGGAAAAAAAATCCTCAGTAGGAGAAACTACATTATGGTGGAAGTGATTTGTACTGGTTTATTAAAGATATCAGTGTAGCAGAAACTGGCCAGATGGTATATTGTTAAGTGTGGCCATCAAGTCAGAACCTATGCTAAGTTAAGAAGATGCCTTGATCAACATCTTCATCTATTTACATCTGATCCCTTCCAAAGCTGTAATGGAGATGATAAGGTAGTATAAAGATCTGCAGCAATAAAATAATTACTATCAGTTGATCCAAGGAATAAGCAAAAACATTGTCTTAAGTAATAAAGGAAACAGCAAAGGCTTTCTTTATTAAAAGGAAGTTTCTCATTCTGCATTATTGCATTCTGAACAGAAGGGTCAGTTGTAGTTTTTAAAAATGGTGTGCCAGTCAATTCCATTTCTGTAATGATCTGCAGATCACAAACTATGCATTGCACTCATCAGTATAGATTTTTGCAAGATATAGGCTAGACATAGCAGAAGAAAAAGGTTTAGAGTTTAGCACTTCAGGGGGCTAAGTTGTTTTAAAGCTACTACTCAAATGGACCATAGCTTAATCCCTGTGCTGCCACTCAAGATAGTGATTAAAAATCACCCATTCAGGCAATTGCTGCTGAGTGTTGATGTACCAGGTTGTGGGTGTGGAGTCAAGGGGGTGGAGAAGAGGAGGGTTTGTGAATGTATGGCTGATGTTTGACGAGCTGAATTTCAAAAAGAAAGAGGGGAAAGCAGGGGAAAAGAGGGAAAAACTCAGCTTGCCCCAGGAGGAAGGAAAAGGAGAGAACAAAGCTTCCTTCAGTAAGCTCAGCCAGTCTTACAATCACAATTTCTGAGCTCCTCACAAGAGAGCTCCCCCCTATCACTACTCTAAAGAGAAAACAGGATTGTGAAATCAAAAGTCAGCCCTGGGGGAGGAGAAGGGGAAGGAAGTTTGTAAATGAGACAGGATTTATCCTGAAATAATAACCTTAGCAGTGATAGCAGGGCTCCTGGTGAACCACTTCGTGGACTTTTTAATCTGTCTCCTTAGATGTTGAGTGTCGTTTTTAAAGCAGGTTCTTTATGTCAAAGGAGATTAGCACTGGTGACAGAATAACTTATTCTTGAATGTGAATATGGAAGAAAAAAAATACTTTTCCCCATCTCCTCTGCTGGTAATTCTGATATATTTTGGTAATTCTGATATATATTGCTATATTATTTCCTTGTTTATTGTGTAGATTTGTTTGTATACAATTACCCCTAAATTACTCTAAAAAAAATCAATGTGGAGAAAAATCACTTGTTCTTTTATTACCTAAAAAAAGAATCACTGAGGATAACATTAAATCTTCTTTCAACATTAAACATTTAAGTAACTGATGGCTGTGCTGCTGCCTTTTGAATCCATGCATGGTTGCTAAAATATTTCATCTCTCAGGGTTTCTTACACATCTCATCCATGCTAATGTGAGGGAAATGTTTTGGTTTCTCATCTTTTACAGAAAGTACCTCATTGAATGTCTAGTACATCAGCTTCCTGAGCAAAGAGGGTAATGCCAGTGTGCCCTTGCTGCCTGTGAAGCACCAAGTGAAGCAGATCACCTCGAGTGCCATCATGTGGCACGTACAGGACAACTGGGGGATCTGGCCCAGCCTGCTTGGGTTTAGGAAAGGCTGTTCCTGCTTGACCAACCTCATCTCCTTCTATGATGAGGTGACCTGCCTTGTGGGTGAGGGAAAGGCTGTGGATGTTGTTTACCTGGACTTCAGTAAAGCTTTGACACTGTTTCCCACAGTATCCTCCTGGAGAACCTGGCTGCCCATGGCATGGACAGGTGCACTCTCCTCTGGGTGAAAAAAATGTCTGGATGACCAGCCCGGAGAGCGGTGTTGAATGGAGTTCATCCAGCTGGGGAACAATCACCAGTGACATTTCCTAGGGCTCAGTACTGGGGACAGTTTTGATATGTGTATCAATGACCTGGATGAGGGGATTGAGGCCACCCTCAGTCAATCTGCAGATGACACCTAGTTGGGCAAGGGTGTTGATCTGCTGGAGGATGGAAAAGCTCTACAGAGAGATCTGGACAGGCTCCTGGATTGGTGGGCTGAGGCCAATGGTATGAGGTTCAACAAGATGAAGAGCTGGGTCCTGCACTTGAGTCACAACAGTCTTTAGCCACACTAGGGGAGGTTTAGGTGGGACATTAGGAGGAAAGCTTTCACAGAAGGGGCAATTGGGCATTGGAATAGGCTGCCCAGGGAGGGGTGGAGTCACCCTCCCCAGAGGTGTTTAGGGAAATGATCCAGTGCCTGGGTCTAGTGGACAAAGTGGTGTTGGACTCAATGATCTCAGAGGTCTTTTCCAACCTAATTGATTCTGTGATTCTGTAGCCTCCTATCTAGGACTGCAAAAGTTGTTTTTTACACAGAGTCTTTCTCAGAATGATACTTCTGAGTCTGGCCTTCCCCCTGCTTTAGGAATCATGTTTCATTGAACTATACACACCCCAATATGAGTTGGAAGCTTGACAGGCTCAGTTGCTACCACCTCATTTTCCACATCTTGTTTGTGTCTTTTATACAGGAGCTCTGCCATGCTTCTTGTCAGGGATTTATACTCATCTTTATTTTCTAGAGGTGTACATAATTTAGGAAAAAGAAGCACTCCAGAAAATACTATAAATAAGGTGTACATATGTGACCCTTTCATGTGTTGTTGATTTGAGTTGAAAGACAAGCAAAAAAAATAGTAGTAGTTTCTATGAGGGTTTTTTTAAGGCTTGGTTCTTACGACCTGGAAATGAGAGGAGGTTTAACTGGCATTTTAGATGTTGTTTAAAATTGGGTAAAGAAAGATAGTGAAAACAGACTTAATTTCTTGCTCTGGCTTGTGGGGATATTTTTATGTCATTGAGATGGAATTTCCCATCACCACTGCACTGGAAGTCTTCCAAGTGCATGTGCAAGATTAGCAGAAAGAGGAAATGTATGTTGAAACAAGTTCTGTCCATTTCTGCTTGGCTTCAGTAGGTCTGCCCTTTGTGAAAGTCTTGAAGATATGCTGGATCATCCTTTCCTGATGTTAATCCAGGAATCCTGAGCAAGGTTTGAAGGAAGTGATATAAACTGGATATGAGCTATGTGTTCACTGCCTTTACACAGTCCCAGCTCTTCCAGAGAGGGCTGGTTTAGCTGTCTGATGGTCAAGAACCAAGAGCATCCTGGCTGTACTGTTTTTCTCTGAGTTATTAGTTATTAGAAAGAGATGGTTACCAATAAAGACACATTCATGCTACCTATTTTGGAGACCTATCCCCCGAGGAAGATTTGTCCCATCCCAGTCTGTAGTGCCTTTTTCATTTAATTTTCTAGAGAGAACCTTAAACAGGTGCCTAAAATTTTGTATAGCTTTTTAATGGCTAAAAATAAGATTTTGTTCTGTCATGTCTAGAGCAACTTAGCTATCTGTTCTTTGACACAAGCCACCTGCCTGCCCCATTTGGCCAGCCCCTGGTCCCATCTGCCCTTTCTCAAATGGGTTTCTTGACAATATAGTCATCCCATGCTAATCTGGCTCATCCTGTCTGTGGCATTAGAGATAACTGAAGTTGTCTTTTCCTAACTGAAAGTGGAAAAAGAAGCTGCAAGAAATCTAATAATGGAGTGAATGGATCAAATAATGGATTTCTATTCCAGGTGTGACTCCCTGGCAGATGATGATTCTGACACCATTTTGGGTGTGGATCTCTGTTCTCACAAAGAAACTGGAAGGGGTAGAAAACAACTGCAAAATTCAGTTCAGGAGAAGAGCCCTTAACGCATCATGGAATGTGTTAAGGGAATATAACTGATCTGCTCTAACTCCCAGTGGCAGCAAACTGCTCTTTCTGGCATATTGTAGCTACTTCTTTTCTCCAGCATCTCAAGTAATACAACACCTTTTCATCATTTCTTGCTGCTGGTAGGGAGGTGATGAGTGTACATGTTCTGTTAGGGGAATTTTTTCATCTAGGACAAATGCAGGCAGAAGATACTATTAGATTGATCCAGCAGGAAACAAAAGTAGTTAGAAAATGTGATGTTTATGTCCTTATATCCACCTATAAGAGCATAAGACTAATACAGTGTCTGTCAGGGAGAGTTAGCTGCCAGCCAGATTGGTTTCCCAGAAAATAAGTCTTTGTAGGCTGGCTGCTGTTTAATAAGTGCAATATGTCCATTATTCAAACTTTTGAGCGGATTCCTCTGGCTTGTTACAGAAAAAAATGGAATTATTCTCTCATTGTTAAACAAAAATCATCATGTTCTAATCTGTTCTATATAACAGACTCATAGACATTAGTGCAAAGTAATCCAAAAGGTGGGTTGTTTTGCCTATCTTGACTGTCTTTTTTCCCTCCTCCTCTTTTTGCCCTCAAGTCATGCTCAGATGTCAGATGTTGCTGAACCTGTTTGGTTGCTTTGTGAAATCTGGAGGGGCACAAACTGCCACCTGGAGCTGCTACCCAGAGCAGCCACTACTGCATCTGAGTAGTCCACAAAGACACATTTATTCTGGTTGGCATTAATTGGATCAAGAAGGTAGGAAAGGAAAAGAGAAGAAAATAAGTTATTGCATTCCTGAGCTGATAATATATACAGGACTGACAAGTGGAGAGGAAAATTGCAGTGCATAGTGGGTGTCTCTACTGGCAACTGAAAACAGCACAGTAACTTTGTTTTCAGGGACTCAGGCTTTGTCCATTTGCTCTAATGAGAGCTAGGTAGGATAAATTGATGATAGTTGTGGCAAATAAATGCTACCTGGAATGGAAAATTGAATCTGAAACAAATATGAGAAGCATAGAATCAAGATTCAAATTCTTTGAATCTTCACTATGTAAAGCACTAATAGCAATGGGTTTTTTCTGGGGGGAAGGTTTTTTGGTGTTTTTTGTCTGGGGGGGGTTGTGAAATTATTGCTTAGCAAGTCCAAAACTTAAATTCGACAGTGGATCTCACTGCAATGGCATGTTATAAAGGGCTAAAGGATAAAAAGGCTTTCAAAGGAGTAACTAATGGAAGATGGGCTGTTGCACCATCAGAGTGGGTATTCCTGGGAGAGGATCAGTCAGTAATTGGTTTGTTCCTCAGCTTTATTTTACCTCGCCCATCTTCTATGGGAATATCTTTCCATGGCAACTGAAGAGAACATTTCGTTAATCTAGTGTGACTGCTCCCCATGAAATGATATAACTGTATTAAAAATCTCAGGTTCAAGGAGATTAAAATTAATGGCTGCAATATGTATTATTCTCAGCTGGTATTCTGTGGTATGTTAATACCAGTCCTGTATGAACTTTAGCTTTTTAAACATTGCCTGTGTGATGACCTGTTTATTCACAGAAACTTGAAGTATAACACCCCTACCTAAAAGGAATGGCAAAGTTAAAGGACTTTGCCATTCCTTTTAGGCTGAAAAATGTCATGCTCAAGACCTGGAAGTTTCATAAAAATTCTTCCCTAAAGATCTTGCTACTGCTTAATAGCCATCTGGTTTGGGTTTTTTTCTTCAGTCACTATAGGGGCCTTTGTTCTTTGGTTTACCTGCTAGACTTTGTTTTTATTTAAGCTTTTTCCTTTTCTCTTGCTTGAGTACAAAAGCACAGTTTCTTATCATGCTTTTAGTTGTAATTTACATATTATTTTATGATAGCTTACAGTAGCAGGAGATTCTTTTGTAGAACAGAAAGAAATACAATAGACTTTTCTTTCTTCCTCTATTTGTCAGCATTACTTTTAGGGAAAACTCCATGACAAGGACTACAGTGATTGTGGTACTGAGAACTGCAGGAGCTCTGGAGAGCCTACAACTTGAGTGACAGACTCTTCTTTCAGAGCGATGAGAAAGAATACTTGCATGAGTCCTTAATCTGAAATTTGACAGTCAGTTGTGTTTATTTTTGTCTAGATGCAGGTGCACCACCCTGAAGAAGACACTGACAAGAAAATAAGGAGTAGAGTATGACACAAGGGGAAAGTTGCCAGATAATTAGAGATTTAATAATAAATAGGAAAAAAGTGATAGCTGTGTTGTCCAGGACTTGGTGCTTATACAATTTCTTGAAGATCATGAGTACTTAGAGGGAGAGTAATTGATGGGATTAATTAGAGATATTTGTTTAACAAGTATTCCTGGCTCTTGTGGCTCATTAATTAAAACTCGAACTTTGTAAGAATGCTCTTTGTAATTCGTATTGGTTTACAAATTCAAACCATTTTGGTTTTGAATGGAAGAGAAATCAGATGAACAGGTAATTAGTGCAACAAAAATAATACATAATGGGTTACAGTGATTTATATTTCATTGGAGAATAAAAAAACCTGAATCAACCCATAAATCAAACATAATTGGCAAGGCCTGCCTTTGTGGATTTGTTTAGCAGTCTCTGGCAGTCTGTGTTTAAATTCATCTTATGTGATGTTACAAGAATTAGTCTTTGAACTAACTGTAGACTAAGTATATAATTTTTATGTTTTAAGCAATTTGTTTTCTGTTGAGAAATTGAATATCCAGAATCTTTTTCTTTTACACACTTGCATTTGTAAATAGTTATATCTCTTCACTTGACAAACTATTAGAAAAATAACAAAAGGGTGTATATGTTTCTCTGCACATCAAGGGTCTCTATCCTGAAGTTTTTGGAAATCTAAAAAGCAATTAATTCACTTAACAGGCCCTGTCCTGGTAAGTAAGGATTTGAGTTCTCTGATGCTCTGCTTTGTTTTTCATAAGTTACTGTTCTTTATTAAAAGACACAGCTTTCTTTTACTAATACTTTTCAAGGCTATTCATTTTAATTTGTTAATGATTCTCATTTCTTTTAAAATATCCTGGTACAGTTAATATATGAATATCGCTGGAAGACAATAGGCAATACCCTCAGGACCAAAGATTATTTTATTAGCATAAACTTGTTTGATTCTAATCCTGTATTTGTCTATGTACTTAACTTTGTTTAGCATTCCCAAGAAATTCTTGTATCTGATACTCTCTTAGTGTCTGCAGAGCAACTGCCACTGATGTTTTCAGTAAGAAGATGTTCCCTTCAAAAGAAAACTGTTGAACTATAGATCTGGTTGAAAACAGAACTGAAGTTCAGCAAAACTGGGAGCTGAATGTGAGGCTAAAATACATTTGTAATTACTGAAACTGTAGATTCATACATACTACTCATACCACATAATCTTCCCATAATACTAAGGGCTATATTTCAATGCTTAAGAAAACAAATTTAAATTTATTCTCTAATGCAGTTCCTTGTGGCCATGGTATAAAAACATGAACAGATTCAGGCAGTGTTTGTCAAGTTTGTTAAAGTGAAATCTTTATCCCAGTTTTCAGAATTGGATCACATAGAGGGGAATCATAATCAGACATGTTCTTTGTAAAGCATCTCCACCAAAGACACTAATCTACCTGTTATGCTAAAAAAACCATAATTTTTAAAATAAAAAACAATGGAGGATTTAGATGTAGCCAAGAGATACATCTAAAATTAAGACTGATCTCTAAACCTTCCGAAGTTTTAAGGCTGTCTAGATTTTAGATCCCAATATCCTCTCCAATATTTAGGATTAATTGCCTTTTCAAATACTGTAGAAGAGACTTAGACTTCAGAAGATGGGTTTGAAAACTTCAGGTTTCACATTTAGTAACTATCAGCTCAAGTTTGTTTCGGCATCATACTGCTAAAAAGCAGTTAACAACAAAGGAAAAGAAAACTATTTTCTTATCTTTTCAATACAAAACCTTTTCCATGTAATGAGATTGAAAGGGTACACAGTCCTTTTGGATATGCTGCAGGAGAAAACATAAAAAGGATCAAGTTCCTGTGCTTTTGACTGGGTTAGGTTTTTTCCTCCCACCCCCTTTTTTAAACATATCCTTGGACACTGATGCTCTTCAAACCTTACTTTGATACGTTCAACTGATGTTTTCATACTCCTGCTCTGATCATTCCCTCAGTGATTCAGGGGGTCAGACTAGAATTCAAATTCACTAATTAGATGCTGTGTTGTTAATCTAACAATTTAGAACAGAGCAGTTCCAAAATTCAAAATGCAGCACTGAGCAAAAGGCTTCATTGATCACAAGGAATTGTTACAAGCAAGTTCTGTGTAGCAGTGGGAGTAGCTTTTCTTTTTCCCTTTCTCTGCCTCACCTACCTAAATTTGCAAGCAGCTGCTGTATATTCTAAGCAAAGGGATTTTTTTGTTTGTAGCTTACTTTGAAGCTTAGAAAGATAGGTTTTTGTTTAAATTGGGGAAATATGATATTTGATACAGCAATTTATTCAAATATGAATCAAGTACTACATATTTCTACTTCAGCAAGGAATAAAGTATTTTAGAATCACATGCTGCTGTTGAAATTATAGTTTTGCCTTTCTCCAAAGAGCCTTAATGGTGGGTCATTTATAGTATGGCTTATTGGTTCATATTCAAATGATATTTAGATACAAATGAAGCACTAGGGGAAAATGGCATATATGCATACAATGACCCATCAATGTCTTAAGAGTTCTATCAATGAGACCATAGGAGGTTTAAAGCTCAAAGAGCAATTAATATTAAACAACTATTTGAGGGAGAATTAGCACTTAGCATTCATATGAAACAATTTCATACTAAGAAATTGCTTAAATTGTATCATGTGAATCACTCTTGGTGACATGATATTTCTTAATTTTCCCAAGAAGCCAGACTGTCTTTTTTTTTTTTCCTTTTATGTCTTTAGTGTTCAAAGGGAATTGCAAGGTGCAGATACTGACTTGAAGGGAGGAGCATCTGTATTTTCTCCCCTTCCTTCACTTGGGTTGAGCAGAGGATGTGGCTAGTCAGAAATGTACTGAAGCTATTTGCCTGGAGCAGGAAATCCCTGCACCTCAGACATGCTGTTAAGAACAGCAATGAGGCTGCTCTTCCTCTGGCCCTGCTCAGAAAAACATGAGTTTCTAGTGTCATTTGGATCAGCCCCTCTGTGCTGACTGACCATATGTCAAGAGAGGAAAGACTGGGGCGATACTATTTTTAACCGATTCACTGTTGCTTATTTTCTTCATCATAGAATCCTATGATTAGCTGCATAGAACAAGTCATTTATGTGATTGTTCTTGCCTGTGGAAAAGTTACAAACTGCAGACATTAGTATATTTTTTTCCATTTGTTAATATTACAGTTTCAATATGATCCATTATACTACACTATGGTATCTGCTTTCTGAAGACAGTGGACTGATTGTTTGGAATAAGTGTCCAGCAGCACCACCTACTAATCTAAAAATTTATGTTCCCTGTCCATCAAAATAAGATAAAATTGCACAGAAAATGAACTTTAAAAGAAAGATTGTGTTTCTGTTCTGCACATTGAAGGAGTAGCATAGAGAATTCTCTTTTGAGGGCAGAAGGCAAGGCAGTAAAAATGACATTTGGTAACTGCACATTAGTATTTCCAAACTAGCAAGAGAAAAATCTTATTTTTTAGCTTTCTTAAGAACAACATGGACCAGTTTTCAAGTCCAACTGTTTTTTATGAAAATATTTATGCCTGACTTACAAGCAGCACAATGGAATCCAGCAAAAAGCTGTGCTGGATGCTTGTGTGTTGGTGATTTTCAGGATTAACATCGGATTATGATTTTGTGCCCCATCTAAGTTGCTTCTCCCAGTCTGTGCTGATATTGTCTTTTTCTAACACTTTGAATATTTTCTGGAAAAAGGATTTCTTGTAACCTAACTGGGCACCTACTTGTTTCTATTCTATTGATGTGCTTCAGCTCTGTTTCTTGATTGCCAGGAGCATTGTAACCAGAAAAACGCTGTAACTCTGTGACTGTAAAGCACAGCTGTGAGGCATGCAGAATGTGAAGTATGATACTCAATGCTTCCCTCAACAGCTGCATCGTGCTGATCAAACTTTTACCATGAAGAGCTGACTGTGAATTTGGCAGAAACAGTGGCTACACAGCAAATAGACACAGTTTGGTGACTCCGGCATCAGAAATACATAATTTTAGAACCCACACATGATAAAAGAATAATTTTACAGAGGGTCAATAGATGGATTTTCATTGAGTCTCTGAGCCTTAAGCTATATTAAATTTAGATACAGTAACTTATCTCTCTAGTAATATATTAGCTCAGAGTCTTAGACTGAATTTCTTCACATCCTGTTTGAGCTAGGGACATTGCCAGTTGATATCTAGTGAATATTTTGACATAATATAAGAAATTACTGTCACAAGCTACCCACTTCTTTTCACTGCTGTAACTTACTGCAACCATAATAAGCAATCATTTTTTTTGTAGTTTATACCATACAAAGAAACACATGAGCTGTGGTTCAGCACTTAATCTACTGATTCTGTGGTGAAGGTGGTAAGTTTCAGCAGAAAGGAGCTATTGGTGCTGAAGTAACTTTTGTTTCCAAAGCTCTTGGTGGGTATCATAAGAACACAAATGCACAGCTGTGTTGGCTCTGAGAACTAGAGATGTTATCTTGTTAAACTGTGGTAATTTGATTATATTCAGTCATGTATCTCAGGCATTCTGCTATATGAGAATCCAGCTCCATGTCTAAAGACACCTCTGCTGAGGTTTTTGTGAATTTCAATAGGTATTGAACAGGAGAAAGACTAGAAGACATCTATTTTATAGCTCACACTTGAGTTCAAAAGTGGAAGAAGGGAGAATAGTGTGGTAGATGATATTTGTTAGATGACTTCATTATCTTAAGGTAAGGTTTTTGAATGATAACTCAAACAAGCTGGCATCAGGGGTAATACAAGTACAACTTTGAGGCCATGGTTTGAACTCATAATTATTCAGTTGTATACATGTGTATATGTGCACACAAGGGCATAAGCAGTAAGTATTCTGCAGCCTTTGCTGACAAACCATCACATAGAGATACTCAGCTCTAATTATGAAATCTCTCTCAGTGTTGTCTATTGTAACACATCAGTGTTATACTCAAACTGAAGTAAAACTCATGCTGGAATTAAGGCAGATGTATCAGCAAAATTGAGATTATTTGAATTGGTATCACTTTTATGATTGGTGTTACTTCTATGATTGATTAAGAAAAAGATTTAAATATTAAAAAATGTTTGTTCATTGAAACTGCTTCAGACTGTGGCTGGTTGTCTGCAAGCAAAGGGCATGAAAAGGTAGTCTAACTATAATGTGGACAAAGAGAGCAGCAGGACAGCATCTGATAATCATAGAATCAAGAATCCTTTGAGCTGGTTGATCTCAAATGCATCTGGATGAGTATAAGCCAGCATGGCTGGACAGAGAGTCCAAAGAAACTACGTGATGCTGTTTAATGAAAGATCAAGGACAGGATATGTGTTGAAGAATCTGAAATTCTTCTGTCTAGGACTTGTGCTGTGGCTCCTACTGGGCTGCTTATAACTTGACTTGACTGTAGGTTATCCATGGACTTTTAATATAATGGAAAAGGGTTCTAAGAATCATAATCCATCTGCACATCTGTCTTGCTTTCTGCATGCTCAGTTTGACTGTTAGAAGCTGCTATTCCACACACAAGTTAACAGACGTTGCCAGCAAAAAGCTTTAAAAACCTTATGAAGAATGTGCATTTGTATGAGGTCTCTGGTCTATTGTTTCAAGGAAATTAAATGAATAGGAAATTAAATAATCACAACAGTTGTTTATTGCTTCAAAAGAACAAAGTGCAGGCTATTCCATGGAAGAAAAACCTAAGGCACTGTGGGTTTGCAATCTTACACTCAAATGTCTGAGGTATGTTTTGGTTCACTTTGTTGTGTTACCATTGTATGAAAGAGGGCATTGCAACATGAAAAACGGAGAACACAAGGAAGCAATTCTTTCCTGCTGTTTCCACTTTGTGTGATTTTTTTAACACCTTTGTTGGAGACCAAATGTCTGGTGTGACTCAGTCAGGATTCCTCCCGGCCACTTTGGTAAAGTATTTCCAGTCTCCTGTTGCAGTTTGCTGCTTACATACAAGTTAAGGTAAAATTTAAAAAAATTAAATGAAGCAACTGCTATCATCTTGTGTTTCACCTGGTGAATCTCAAAACAGTAAGGTCTCTGTGGTGTTTGTAGGAAGAGAAGTCTTTCACACAGGGGCTGTAGTCTCTCAAATTGTCCCCACTTTTAGCAAACTCTCGCTAGACTTTGCACTGTTATAATTTTGAATAATATTTGGAGAAAGCAATAAAAAAGTTATTATTTGCCACAAGTCTGTTGTGCAGAGTTCTGCCATTCTGGAGAACAGCAAGTGTGGAAATGTTCCTTTGAGCGTGGCAGGTTTGGCCAGTCCAAGGCAGCCTCCTGTCACAGGGCAGGGTGCTGCCAGCCCCCACTCTGGGCTAATTGCCCCCAGGGCTGAGCTCGCCCTCACCCAAGCCATGGGTCAGCACTGTCCCACCACAGCCCTTGGTTGCTTGCTGGGATGCTCTGCAAGAAGATCCATTTCTTCCTGCCTTCACCCCACCAGGGCTGGCCCTTGGGAGGGAGAGGAGGTGTTTTGCTGTGGGTGCAGCACGAAGGGCTGGCCTCAGGAGCACGGATCCTGGCGGAGGCAGTTAGGTGGAGCGGGTTTTCCTGCAATTGTAGGGGAGATTTTCCTGTTGTGTTTCAGCCACAACTGTCTTGCAGTTGCAGTCGCAGTCAGTGCTGCCACAGGATTACTGGGACAGTGGTGGGGTCTACAGCCTGTCCCAGCTGAGCTGCTGGTGGTTCTGAAGGCTCAGCGTGGTCCCAGTCTCCGCAGCAATGTTTCCCACAGAAGATGTAGGGCGGGATCCAGCGGTGGGTATGCGGCTGGGTGGCTTTGTGGGAGAGGAGCAGATGCATGTGTGTACGCTTGCCATTGCAAGTAATTTAGGAAGTATTTTATAATGTGTTTAGCAGTCGTAGGGAGGAGTTGAGGTTTGCTCTGTTGCTGTGATGAATTATCTTTTTGGTACTGGAAAGTCTGGAAAAAATGGAACATTTTTCATCTTGTGTTTTCAAACAAAGACTTATTGTCTTGTTAGTTGTCATAAAACCAGTTAGAGAGATAAAGGGGCATTAGCATCTGCATAGTGTTAACAACATCTGGAACATTATAATTCTGTTTTTAAAATAACAGATGAAGGCTGAGATACATGTTTACATGAGAAAAAATTTTAAAATACAATCATTCCCTGATGCCTGCTTCAGTCCTTGTGCAAAGTCTTTCAAATTCCATTTATTTATTGGGAAATTATGAAGTTACATAACCTAAAGCAGTGACATGTTTCAAGTTTGATGGCTGAGAGGTGATGTTTTTTCAAAGGATGTGCGTTTGGCACCAGTATGCTCAGACTGATGGTTTGGTCACCATGGTTATTTTGCATGCAAATTCTATATCCAGAAAAGCCCACAAAATGCAGCATACATTTAGGAGGATCAGCAGCATGTATAGCTCGTAGGTACAGAATCATAGTGTGATTTTCCCAGTAAAGTATTTCAAGAAAAACAGTTGTCCGACAATAAGATGACATTCAGTGATGTTTAAAAGTAGGTATTTATGAAGCTGCTGGAAGAAAAAGCTGGAAGCTGTGCAGAGGCATACCAGTAACTCTTTCTGAAGTGCTACTCTAGTTATCACAGTAACTCTGATCTGCTTTCCCACTGACAGGAAATGTACAATTTTCTTCTATTTTGTTTGAGATAAACTGTGAGCCTTTTTTGATGAAGAACATCTAAAGAAATATAATAATTAAGCTATTGTTTTCTCTTTCCATTCTCTCTTAAATGCTATTCTGTGAGTGATGTTAAGAGCCTTTTATCTGAGAGGCCTATTGGTGCTATTGTTACAGTAATTCAGAAGCAGAGCTATCCAAATCCAGAGAAATCCCTGCTCAGTGGTGTCAGCTGGAAAGAGGTTGCTCTGGAATCATTCTCCTGCAACTCAACTCAGTTTTCTGTGTTTCCTCTTGGATTTTTAACTAGAGAACAATATAAATTGAGCATATTTGAAGATATTTAATGGAAGCAAATTTGGCTAAACAAGTGATCGTTGAGCACATAAGAATAAAAAAGAATAGATGTTCAATTCTCTATTTTCTCTTTTTAAAGCTCAAGAGCAATGGAAAGAGTTACTTGTTAGTTAATGTAGTCTTAATTTCTTAAATTCTTGAGTTCCTTTCCTACCTGGAATAAAATAAACAGATCTAGAAACCACAGATCACTTAATACTAGAGAAAATCACATATAGTCTAAATCAGATCACTTTAGAGATGGCCATTTCTTTCCATTGATTTCCAAGGGACTTTATAGAGATCTGTCCAGATGAAAGCCAGCACTTGCATTTAGGAACCACTATGCAGCAAGAGAGAAGGACTGCATTCTCATATTTTTTCACTTAGTGATTTGCAAAAAAGGTACTCGCAGAATTCTGTTCTGCTCTACTGATCTGAAGAATGCTCCTAAAAATCATTCTGTTAACACTGTACAGGAGCCTGGTACCCCAGGTGTGGTGGCAGAAATGTGACCTTGGTGGCCCCAGTGACACCAGTAAGACAGGAAATGTCCCCACTCCTCTCAGAGCAGGACTCTGGCAAGGGCCTGGGTGAAGATTCTCCTTCCTAATGGAGTAGTCCTCCTGCTGACTCCCATTTTATTATTTTCAGACCCAGGAAGCCTGAGCTGGGTGTTTCCCCCACTGGTGAGAGGTTTCTGTCAGGGTTCTAAAACAGACAACCTCCAGAGCAGATATGATTTTCTCCTTATCTTCCATCTTCCCATGGTTCACAGCTAATTTCCCCTTCTATTGACCTGAGTAAAATCTTGAGTTTTAAATACACCAATGATCTTAGGGAGTTCAGTGTACTGAGCAGGCTTAAATTAGAAGGAGCTCTTCAGTGTTAGACAGTAGGGTGGGTTTTTTTTGCAATAGCCAGAATCTCTTTATATTCTTTGTAAATCTGCAGAGTAGAACTCTATGAAAATGTGTTCATTCCTTTAAAAAAATCTTTTAAAGGCTTTTTTGAGGATTTCATATGGGGACCAGGGAACAGGGCAGTGAGAGGTTAACATTGTGTATTTTGTAATGTGATTATAAATATAAGGATCTTTAGTTCATCAAAAATACATCTTGCAGGTAGTTTAAGTTCAGAGCCCTATGGGGTAGGTTGAGGTCACATCTTTATATCTGTACCAGTTCCTGAGACACTTAATGCTGTTATTTTAAATGCTCTCTCTGATAAGAAAGCAGACCCAGATAAGAAAGATATCTCTCAGATAAGAAAACATAAGAATAGCAGTCTATCCTTCCGAGAGAAATTAAAATGTGATTATCTAGGTGAAGACAGTGATTGTGAACTTTAGCACCCATGATTCCTTTACTTAGCTGTGGGGACAGAATTCATAGAACAGCTTGGTGGGAAGAGAATACAATCATTTCTTTCTGCCGCCTCTGCAAACTCGCAGCAGCCTAACAGCTACAGTTAGTAGCTGCACTAACATATCTGTGTGTGACCCATCGTGACTGGAAGGAATGTGTTGGAACACATAATCTCTGAGTATTTCTGTTGCTGTACTGTCTAGGCTAAAAATCAGGGTGTACTGTGTCACATAAGGCATTACACAAGCTGGGGAAATGTGAGAGATTTCCAACTCTACCCTGCAACCTAAGCCTTGTGAAAACTGGTGGGTTTTGGTAGGTAAAATTATTTTTCCTTCCTTTTGTTGTGGTGTGGCATCTATATTGAGGAAGCTGTTAGCTTGAAATGAGGGAGGAAAAAAGAATGGTGTGGTACACAGCAATTTGTCCCCTCTGGTAAGTTTTTGAGGTTTCTCCAGTTGTTGTTTTCCATGCTGCCAGTATCAGACCAAGATGTGAACTTGATATTTGTTCCTGTACAACAATGATATACCCCAGAATAAATACCATTTTCTCAAATGAAGAGTGAGAATTTAGTTGAGGAGATTTTTGGAACAGACCCTCAACCATAAATTTAATTGTAGGTCAGTGCTGATTAACATGTGCTGAAGATTAAACAATTAATTGCTTTCCTGCCCCTGAAGAATTTTGAGGAAATATTAACTCTTGTATCTAAAGAATGTAAAGCTACAGGAGTTGCAAGAACATGAAAAATAAAGGCCAAAAAGCATTCCAAGTGTATAGTAGTATAGGTTTATGTGCACATGTAATACTGGTAATTATCTAAGTATCTAAGTATCTAACATATTACTATATATAATATTAAATCAGCAGTTTATTGACTGCTTTGGAATTTACAGGTCAAGTTTTTTTTATAGACTGTTAGTTTTTTTAGCCTTAGTTATTGCTTTATCTTCCATGAGCATGAACATATGATGCTGTGCCAAAAACCTTAATTCTGTGAGATGTTCTTGTCTCACTGAATAACATAACAGGATTCATCTTTTCAAAAATACATTCTCCTACTAGCATATGTTCCAATCAGAAAGGGATGTTGCCAAGGTTTTATAACACTGCAAACAGCATAGCAGGTGTGCTTTTCCTGTATTGATATAATTTAAATGTTGCAAACAACTATCTCAACATTATGGAAACACTGCATGTAACTTCTAGATAAGGCAGATGATCATTCTTTTGTCAATGAAAATGTATGAATAGGATGAACTAGTAATTTTCTTTCATGCTGATCATTTGTTTTTGCATACTGGGAGCTGTTGAACAGACACTATCCTTTGAATATTTATTAATTCTCACTGCTTTGAGAAAAGCCAGTGGGAAAACAAGTATTTGCTTGCTTCAAAGTGTGCAGCTTGCTGTCTTTACTGCTACAGAAGTTTCTACTAAACATTTCTAAAAAAAAAATTAGATGTTGGATTATTAGGTTTTTTTCCTCTACTCACACAAACCACTATTTACATGAATATCTCACTAGTTGTGCTGTTGGCAATTGCTAACATCATGGGTACCCACAAGCTTCAATATCTGTGCTGCAGAAGGTAAAATCTGTAATGGACTAGGGACCACCTGGGCTATGCAGGAGTTCATTGGCTTGATCCCATTTGAAGTGTTGATTGAATGGGCGGTGGAGCAATCACATTCACTTGTTGGAATTTTGTGTATATCCATGAAGACGATAGAAAATGGCAAAATTCTTTTTTTTCCCACTGTTTACAGAAGAAATTGAAAGCTGGGTGGGTTTTTTTTAATAGCCTGTGGCAGGTTTATCACAAGAACAAAAGATAATAATTCTACTTTTATTGTACACTTAACAGAAAAATGTGACTTCGAAAACTACAGCTCTGTGTTATCATAGTAACTTGCTTAAGCATTCCATAGATTACTCAGGAATAGTGTGGGTGCTGACTGCAATTCCTCTTGTACTATAAACCTAGGATACACACATGTGTGGACATATGTATGCAAACATAACTCATTTTATTGCATAACGTACTTACATATTTATATTTCGTATTACAGTTCTTTGCATATTGGTATAATGGTGTTTTAATAAATTTCATTTTCTATCTGAAAAAGTTGCCAAATGTTTTCAACAAAAATACTTAGTCCTCAGATGTTCAATCTTTAAATTAGCCAGTGGTCTTGTGTCCATCCTGTATATGAGTTTGAAGGACCAGGATTGAAATGGCCTTACTGTAGCAGCCATTCCATAGTAGTCTTAACACAGTAAATTGTTAGAAAACATGACTACAAAAAATGCTATTCAAGCCTGCTTAGGCATATTTTGCCTATTATTCAGCAAAGCACAGCAAACTGTGATTCTACCAGAGAGAATTTTCAAGGAATTTTGGACATGTCACAAGTCCAACTCTTTTGCCCAGTCCTGCTTGTTAGTAAGATGCTTAAAATTTCTAGAATGGCTTACAGTTGTTTCCTCCTACAACAGGACTGAGTTCACTACAGTTGAAATGAAACAGCTTTATTCATGCCATGAGCTCCACCTTTACAAAAGTAGATAGGGAAGTTTTGTAGGACATGTTTTTCCTCTACTTTTCCACTCCTGGTAGATTCTGTCTCACCTGTCCTGAAGGTTGTAAGACCAGCTGGAATAGAAGAAGGGCAGGAGACACTGTGTGGCATGCTAGAACATTGCCTGCTGACTTTATTGTAGTAGCTAGGGATGTATTCAGTGTGGGGAGAATTCTGGAGTGTTTTACTGACCAAAAGTGATCTCAATATCCTAGAATTTTTGAAACATTCATTTATAAGTGTAGTTAAATACTTGTGGTGAGTTGACCCTGGCTGGATGCCAAGTGCTGACCAAAGCTGCTCTGTTACTCCCCTCCTTAGCTGAGCAAGGGAAAATAAATACAATGAAAGGCTGATGGATCAAGGTAAGGACACAGAGAGATCACTCACCAGGTACTGTCAACTTGGGAAAATTAATTTAACTTTTTGCCAATGAAATCAGAATCAGGTAATGAGAAATAAAATACCTTCTCCTCCACCCCTTCTTCCCAGGCTTAATATCACTTCTGATTTTTCTAGCAGCAGTGGAAGATGGGGAATGGGGGTTGCAGTTAGTACATCACACATTTTCTGCCACTCCTTCCTTCTTGGATGGAGGACTCTTCACACTCTTCACCTGCTCTGGTGTGGTGTCCATCCCATAGGAGACAGCAGTTTCTACAAGAACTTTTGCAACATGAGTCTTTCCCGCAGAGTGCAGTTCTTCATAAATTCTCCAGTGTGGGTCCCTTCCACAATGTGCAGTCCTTCAGGAACAGGCTGTTCCAACACGGGTCCCTCACAGGGTCACAAGTCCTGCCCGGAATCTGCTCCAGCATGGGCTTCCCACAGGGTCACAGACTCCTTTTGGCATTCACCTGTTCTGGGGTGAAGTCTTGCAAGGGCTGCAGGTGGATCTCAGCTCCACCATGAATGGCTGCCAAGGGACAGCCTGCCTCATCATGGTCTTCACCATGAGTTTGTGTGGAAAAATTCACGTAGCCAGATGTTTATGTCCAGAAAAGAGACAGAAGTGTCCTGTAACTTTATTCATGAACAACAGGAGAGGCCATTGGGAATTTCTCCATTGAAACTGGGGTCTCTCAAAAAGGACACAGCCTCCTTTTCAGCCCAATTTTCCTGGCCACATCACCTTTCCTCATTGGCTAAGGCACCTGGAAGGTGCCCAACACACACCCTTTGAATAACAAAGCTCTATTGAATCTCTGTTCTTCTTCTCAAAGTTCAGAAATTTAGCATGGACTTGGCTGAGCAGCTTTCCATATCTCAATTAGTAGTATTTTCTGAAACTCATGATTTCTCCTGTTACTTCCCTTCCTACAAGTTCCTGGGCCCTATCTACAAGCAGATTGACACCATCTGTTTGTAAAGACACATTTATCTTATTCCTTTCAGGCTGCAGGGATATCTGCACCTGGAGCACCTCCTCCCTCTCCTTATTCACTGTCCTTGTTGTCTGCAGAGCTGTTTCTCTCACATACTCTCACTCTCTTCTTCTCTGGTTGCAATTGCTTCTCTGCAATAACTTTTTTTTTCCCTTCCTAAATCTGTTATCTCAGAAGTTATCCAAGTTGCTGCTGGGCTATGTCTTGGCAAATGAAGGTGTTAACAATGCCACCTACAAATATGTCATGTTTGTAAGCAGAGGTACAGAGATGCTAATTCCACTAGTGTTAGTAGAATCTTGCACTGAACTAGATGGATGTTGGGATTTTATTTAGTGCGTGTTTACAATATACTGCATAACTAATCATTAAGTGCCTGGGGAGATGTCACAAATTCAAAGTTACTTAAGTATATTTTTGTTGTTTAAATAACATTTGTTTTGACAATCTCTTTTATTTTGATATCTGCTCTTAAAATTACCTCCTGTGGGTAGAAAAATAACTCTTGTCATTTCAGTGACATTTTGGTAATATAATTTTCTGCCAGTAATTCCATATTTTTACAAATAGGAAATTGTGTACTTGAAATTCCTTCATTCCTTTCTGCATCTGGAGGCTATGTGCGTTTCAATTTTTGAGCTAGGTTGAATATAGAATACAACCATATGTATACATAAAAAATGCATGTTGTGTTTCTGCCTAATCTTCCAGTTTCCTGTAGCTATGGATTCTCTACCATTCTCAAGGAAGAAAGAAAAACCCAAACTCAATATGAAAGCTTAAGGCAAGGGCCAGTGAGTTTGAAAGATTTTGTAGCTGGATCATCAGCACACTGATCTATACTTTAGGCACCTACTTAAAAATGAAAGCAGAAATTCAAGGGATTAAAGTAATCATTTGATTGTCCAGAAAATGCAGCCTGTCTTTGACTGTCTCTCAAAGGCTTCATTCTTCAGTCCTAGATGTGCTATGTTTTGACTTATTTGCAACTGCAAAAGAAAATGGGGAAATGTAATTTTTTTGGTTTCTATCAGTGTGCTCAGCTTTGTTTACCTTGGAAGATAGGTTCTTATTCCAAGACGTTTACAGTCTGAGATCAGATTTTGGCACCCTTGCTCATACTGAATAGCATTAGTTAGGGCTCAGCTGCTGCTCATTCAGGTCAGATAGATTAGAGTTAGTCATCAATTGAGATGGTGGTATTTGTGCAGAGCCCCAATGGTGATTCAAACATCTTTCTATGAGGCAGTGATGCAAATGTTTTTCTGCTGCTTCTAGCTGTTTATCTATACATCTATTTGAGTACCATAAAAAAGCCTTTGCTTAAAAAAAAGTGCTTTGAGAAGGAAATAGAATGAATGAAACTGTTTGGCACATGGAGGAAGAGAAGGAATTTTGTACAGAAAGATTAGCATAGAAGAAAGCCCTGTATTCTGAGCCTGGTCCTTAGAAACAAACCTTAAAGGCTGGCAGGTTTTCACAGGGCTGCCAATAGATGAGAAATGATTAGTTTGTCTTTTTAAACATTGTCTCCTGCCAAACCCAAATCCCCTTCTCCCTTTTCCAGTGCAGTATTCATCCTGCAGGATAAGAGGATGATGAGGTAGACAGTTGTGGTGTGGAAGGGATTCAAACAATGTGAATGAGATTTTGATCTTCTGGGACTTCTGTGAGACAGAGAGTGAAGAGGAGGAAAGACAAACTGGTCTTCATTTGCAGAAAAGGCTTTAATCTCTTCTGTGCTGTATTGCTATGGCTGAGAGGGGAGTTGTCTTCCTGCTTATATTAAATTTCCAGACGTTTAATTTTGACCAGATGCACTGTGCAATTATGGCAGCTGATGGATAGATATAAATGAATTAGTCTTTGGCAAACTGGACTTTATTTCAAAAAAGATCAGCATCATGGAAGATACAGGAAAGCAAATTTTGTGATGGGGTCAGTGCATTTTTTAAATGCTCAGATTTCTTGGCAGAATAAAAGGACACATTAGTGCAAAGAGGCAAAGTATCCTCATTTCTAGGCATACCTCTGTAACAGACGCCTTGCTGCTCTTCCCACACAGCAAGGAGGACTAAATACCAATGGTGAATTCTGAACCTTGCCTCTGTTAGCTGAACTTTCCTTGTTGTTTTGGTTCATGTTGGGGTTATAGGTAGCATTCCTGTCACTGCCACTATGCTCCCCACACTAATTGTCATGAAGTACAGAAGATTCAAGCCTGCTTGGTTCCCAAGGCTGCTAATGAGCCCTGAGCTTTTCTCACCCTTAATGAATCAAGGTTTGTTTGTGGGGGATTCTTGTCCTTCTGTCTTTTTCCCTGGCCAGGGGAGGAGTCAAGAGTTCACACAACTGAACAATGACTTTACAGTGTAAAGACGATGCAGCTGTGCCATCTGAAGCCATCCTCAGTTATGAGCAACAAAGCTTAAATAGATTGTACTGTGAAGAGGTACAGCTCTGTGAGTGTGAAGCATAGCTTTTGCTTCTGCTTCACTGACCTGTCTGCTTGCTGCAGTGACGGGCCCTTGACGGGAGCTTAGGCAGGGAGAGTCGCGTAGGGCGACTCTTTCAAAACCATTCTCTGTAACACTGAGCACAGGAAAAGAAGCAAAATGAAGTTTCAGTTGATCTCTGATGGGGGTATACTGCTGCCTTCTCCAGAAAATCCCATGCCCTCCATTCAAAAATCGTTGATTCTAGTCCAAATCCACTTCAGAGGTTTAATAAGGTCACTAAAGCAAGCCATAGTTCGTATCTTTTAGCAGTAGAGAGTACTCATACAAAAGTGGATACTCACACAAACTCCTCCTAAGCAAATCACACATTTCACTATCTCACTACATTTTATTATCTTACTGTCTAGAGGCTTTTCTTGTATTAGAGATTGGGATCATCACTAATTTGGGCTAAGCTACAGTCTGGCATGTACCTAATTCATCTTCATTTAGGCATTTCAGTTACAACACTGAGTGCTCCTGTGGCTATATTAATCTTACTACAAACATGTATGTGATATACTTTTTGGCATATGTATGCAGGTATATATGCACAAAAATATAGGTGCACATAAATACAGCTGCATGTGTTATTGAAATGCATAGGAGTATATGTGATATATATCATACATATCTGTAGGATATCACATGCTAGAAACATTATTCCGTATGTTTAAATCCATGTATATATTTGCACAAACAAACACAGATACATACTCTAAATGCTGTGCTACTGCTCTAGTAGCAAGTGAAAATTACAATCTGATAAAATAACCTAATGCTAATAGAGATTTTAAATTTATCAGCTATAATACTCTGGACTAATTCTTGCACTATGCCATACTAAATTGAAGGATTTTTTTTTTTTTTTAAGTTTTACTAATAGATGAAGATNAAAAGTGCTTTGAGAAGGAAATAGAATGAATGAAACTGTTTGGCACATGGAGGAAGAGAAGGAATTTTGTACAGAAAGATTAGCATAGAAGAAAGCCCTGTATTCTGAGCCTGGTCCTTAGAAACAAACCTTAAAGGCTGGCAGGTTTTCACAGGGCTGCCAATAGATGAGAAATGATTAGTTTGTCTTTTTAAACATTGTCTCCTGCCAAACCCAAATCCCCTTCTCCCTTTTCCAGTGCAGTATTCATCCTGCAGGATAAGAGGAAGATGAGGTAGACAGTTGTGGTGTGGAAGGGATTCAAACAATGTGAATGAGATTTTGATCTTCTGGGACTTCTGTGAGACAGAGAGTGAAGAGGAGGAAAGACAAACTGGTCTTCATTTGCAGAAAAGGCTTTAATCTCTTCTGTGCTGTATTGCTATGGCTGAGAGGGGAGTTGTCTTCCTGCTTATATTAAATTTCCAGACGTTTAATTTTGACCAGATGCACTGTGCAATTATGGCAGCTGATGGATAGATATAAATGAATTAGTCTTTGGCAAACTGGACTTTATTTCAAAAAAGATCAGCATCATGGAAGATACAGGAAAGCAAATTTTGTGATGGGGTCAGTGCATTTTTTAAATGCTCAGATTTCTTGGCAGAATAAAAGGACACATTAGTGCAAAGAGGCAAAGTATCCTCATTTCTAGGCATACCTCTGTAACAGACGCCTTGCTGCTCTTCCCACACAGCAAGGAGGACTAAATACCAATGGTGAATTCTGAACCTTGCCTCTGTTAGCTGAACTTTCCTTGTTGTTTTGGTTCATGTTGGGGTTATAGGTAGCATTCCTGTCACTGCCACTATGCTCCCCACACTAATTGTCATGAAGTACAGAAGATTCAAGCCTGCTTGGTTCCCAAGGCTGCTAATGAGCCCTGAGCTTTTCTCACCCTTAATGAATCAAGGTTTGTTTGTGGGGGATTCTTGTCCTTCTGTCTTTTTCCCTGGCCAGGGGAGGAGTCAAGAGTTCACACAACTGAACAATGACTTTACAGTGTAAAGACGATGCAGCTGTGCCATCTGAAGCCATCCTCAGTTATGAGCAACAAAGCTTAAATAGATTGTACTGTGAAGAGGTACAGCTCTGTGAGTGTGAAGCATAGCTTTTGCTTCTGCTTCACTGACCTGTCTGCTTGCTGCAGTGACGGGCCCTTGACGGGAGCTTAGGCAGGGAGAGTCGCGTAGGGCGACTCTTTCAAAACCATTCTCTGTAACACTGAGCACAGGAAAAGAAGCAAAATGAAGTTTCAGTTGATCTCTGATGGGGGTATACTGCTGCCTTCTCCAGAAAATCCCATGCCCTCCATTCAAAAATCGTTGATTCTAGTCCAAATCCACTTCAGAGGTTTAATAAGGTCACTAAAGCAAGCCATAGTTCGTATCTTTTAGCAGTAGAGAGTACTCATACAAAAGTGGATACTCACACAAACTCCTCCTAAGCAAATCACACATTTCACTATCTCACTACATTTTATTATCTTACTGTCTAGAGGCTTTTCTTGTATTAGAGATTGGGATCATCACTAATTTGGGCTAAGCTACAGTCTGGCATGTACCTAATTCATCTTCATTTAGGCATTTCAGTTACAACACTGAGTGCTCCTGTGGCTATATTAATCTTACTACAAACATGTATGTGATATACTTTTTGGCATATGTATACAGGTATATATGCACAAAAATATAGGTGCACATAAATACAGCTGCATGTGTTATTGAAATGCATAGGAGTATATGTGATATATATCATACATATCTGTAGGATATCACATGCTAGAAACATTATTCCGTATGTTTAAATCCATGTATATATTTGCACAAACAAACACAGATACATACTCTAAATGCTGTGCTACTGCTCTAGTAGCAAGTGAAAATTTCAATCTGATAAAATAACCTAATGCTAATAGAGATTTTAAATTTATCAGCTATAATACTCTGGACTAATTCTTGCACTATGCCATACTAAATTGAAGGATTTTTTTTTTTTTTTAAGTTTTACTAATAGATGAGTGAAGTCAAAAGCAACATCTGCAAAAGAAACCTAATTTTGCTGTAATAGACTTTTGAAGTTCATAATTTTGGGTTTTAATAATGCACAGAAACATCTGCTGTTTTCCTTGGTTGCATGAAAGAGAAAGGGAAGGAGAAAAAATTAAGAAAATTCGGGTTTTTTCATTCTTAAGTAAACAGAAGGTGGTGGGGGGTGGGGAAAATAAAACAGTTTAAATACCTTGATGTGTGTATGTGCAGGTTCAAAACTTTTGATTGCTCTCCCGCCGGGCATGGGGGGTTGATAGACCAGGGAGCAGTGGCAAAAGTTGACAACCCCCCATGGCTGACCCCTCATGTTTTCTCTTGCCTAATCGAATTTTACATGTGTTTCCAGATAGCTGATCAGCTACCCTGGATTTCGCTGACGCCACAGGAAAGCTTTGCCTGAAGATGGAAACACTGGAGTCAGAACTGACCTGCCCTATCTGTCTGGAGCTGTTTGAAGACCCGCTGCTGCTGCCTTGCGCTCACAGCCTCTGCTTCAACTGCGCGCACCGCATCCTGGTCTCCCACTGCGCCACCAACGAGCCGGTGGAGTCTATCACCGCCTTCCAGTGCCCGACCTGCCGCTATGTCATCACCCTCAGCCAGCGCGGTCTAGACGGGCTCAAGCGCAACGTCACCCTGCAGAACATCATCGACAGGTTTCAGAAAGCCTCCGTCAGTGGGCCCAACTCCCCCAGCGAGACCCGCCGGGAGCGGGCGTTCGATAACAGCAGCATGTCGTCCTGCGAGAAGGTCCTCTGCCAGTTCTGCGACCAGGACCCTGCCCAGGAGGCGGTGAAAACCTGCGTTACCTGCGAGGTGTCCTACTGCGAGGAGTGCCTGAAAGCCACTCACCCCAACAAGAAGCCATTCACCGGCCACCGGCTCATCGAGCCTATCCCGGACTCTCACATCAGGGGATTAATGTGCTTGGAGCATGAGGACGAGAAAGTTAACATGTACTGTGTGACTGATGACCAGTTAATTTGTGCCTTGTGTAAACTGGTCGGGCGACACCGTGACCATCAGGTGGCAGCTTTAAGTGACCGCTATGACAAGCTAAAGGTCAGTGTTACCTATCAGTTTTTTTAGCCAAGCAGTGTGTGGTTGGGAAGGAAAATACCCTTTGGTTGCATGCTAAAGTCCTCATTCCGGCAGTAGTTGGGAAAGGCAGGTGTGCGATCTCTAATCACGAGATACACCTACAGATCTGTATTGCGTTTGCTCACCATGTAAAAGGTGCCAGATTTTACTTAAGAAAAAATTCCTCACTTGTGTTTGGGTTTCTCTAAAGCTATCATAAGGAATATGCAGTGTAAAGTACTGTTCAGGAGAATTTTCTTACCTACCTGCAGCTGGCAAGGTTTTGCGCTGACTACACATGCACAGACTGAAATGTCATGCATTCCTTGCACATGCTTTGTTGTTGATCATTTTTCATTAGGTTGCTTTCATTGTGAAAAGCCCTTCACATCACCACTAACAGGAGATTCATTTATCTGTGCTGGCTTCAGGGATGCCAGCTGCCCATCCAGCCAGGGAAGCCGAATGCCAGCTCTGCTCTTCCCGCGCTGCCTCCCACCGGCTCGCAGGCAGTGCAACCTAGAAACAAAGCCAAAATTGTTTCTGATTTTGCAGCATTCCCATGGTTCTGCAAACTTCTGGATCGTCTCTTACCAGGTAGCTGGGAGGCTCCCGCAGCCTGGCCCTGTGCAGGCCACCCTGGGTGAGGTGGCAATGGGCAGCCAGGTCTCAGGGTGCTCTGGAGGCTCTCCAGGCTGCCAGCAGAGGCAGAGCTCCTGCTAAACATTGAGGCCAAGGCAGGTGACCTCACACCCACCTGGGTGTACATTTCTCTCATGCTGATTCCTGTGCTGCTGCAGAGCCAAGGCAGGAATTAGGCATCCCCCACTATTAGGCATCCCCCACTTTCCTCCACCCAGTCCCTCCAGACGGTCTGCATGTGCCTGTGGGCAGCTGTGGGGGGAATTTTTAAACATGGACTGCAGTCCAGAAATCACAAGCATGGAGAGCAAGGCTTTTCTGCCAGCCTTCCCAAACAGAATTTTGAATGTGGAAAAACCACTGAATTATATGCTTAACTAACTTAAATACTTTCAGATTAAAGTGTGTGGCTGCACTCCATGTCTATGATAACTTTAGGTGCTCGCTGGTGAAATCTGCACACACAATCTGTGCAGGTTTTGCACCTCTTTGCTATGCAAACATGCACATCATATTCATATTAATGTATTGAAAGACGCTTCTTTACCTGGACCTGATAACTTCCTTTCATCTCTTAAAGACTTTTTTATTTACCAAAGAGTTGTTATTTTTGTTTTCTTTTTTTTTCTGAAATAATTTGTTGTTTTAATAGTTTTGTCGTTGATAACATTAGCATGTGCCATAAAGGTGAATAACCACCTGGATTTACTGTGCTTTTTATTAATCCATTGAGTTTACATCCTTAACAGGTGCTACTATTTAGTGGCATAACAATGTATTGATTACCAACTTTATACCAGTAGGAATACACTACTTAACATGAAAGACCTTCAACATTACATACCAGATAAGCACATTTTTGATGATGTAAAAAGAAGGAGTAAACATTTCTTGGTCTTGTTGCACATAGATAATGCAAGTCTTGAAAGAAGACTTTAAAAGGCCTGTCTTGTCCCTTGTGATCTTTGACTCAATACTGTCAATAGGAAGAAAATTAGTGTATTTTTTGCTTGATCTGTGTCTTTTCTGTGCAAAGATGACTAAGCAAGCTCTGAAGCTTGAAAAGACAAATAACATTCACATTGGATGTCACCCAGCTTAGCTAACCTAAAAGTAAGGCAACTGAAGTTCTAAGCCTACTAAAGTTCTTTACACCCCCCACTTTGAAGACTAATTAAAGTACTAATTTAATGGTTAGTGTAGGCTTGAGCCAAATAACTCTTGTCTCAGAATCACAGCTCCTAGCATTATTTATATTATTTGTATGATTTTTTTGAGATGCAGAATTTCTTTGTACCCAACATGTATAAAAGACCTTTACACACACAATTGTTAGTCCGTGTGAAATCCTGTTCCTGTCATCTTAGTCATGAAGCAGCCTATTTCATGTCTCTAATGCCAGTGACGACATCAGTCATGCCAATTATGCCACATCTACGACACATTTACTCTCTGGTCCAGGAACATTAGTCCAAGTGGTTTCCATGGAGATCCAGCATCCATTCTCTGTTCACAAGAAGGTAATCTGAAAGTAATGTCTTTCCTTTTCTTGTTACCTCTCCCGTCACAGGAATTAGTTCTGGCTTACAAATCAATCTTAGAAAATGAGATTTTCAGTGCTGTAGATTGGCATTTATCCCTCAGAAGTAGGAGTGATACCAGTTCCATCAGCATTTGGTAGCTGATGGTCGAAAATTTCATGTCCATTTTCACATTCAGGCCTCGTCCTCTTCCTTCCTTAAGGGTGATATGATCTCCTGAATAACTGGTCTTTCTGTGACATAATATTAGGCATGAGATTGCAGATGGTCTTTATTAACTTACAGGTAATGTACACCTACCACTGGCAAATTAAATACTAAAATGGATTAGAAAATCCCCACTTGAGAAAATGGGTTGTTGTTTGTTATTTTGCTGCTGTGACTTTTTAGTATATTTGGGATTTGATATATAGGCTGCTCCAATCTTTAAAAATATCTGAAAGAATGAGATAGCCAACAGTATGGTGGATCAGTTAAAAAAAAGTGTGGTTAACGTTACCTTTCAAAAAGAAAAGCTAAACCACTTAGGGTGACTCTCTTTTAAATTTTTCCTTTTAAATCAACAGACTACTGGTACTAACAACAGCAACTGGTGCTGTTCTGGGTGTTAAGCTATGCTAGCTACTTACATTTTCTTGCAGTGGTGTTGCTAGTGGTTTAAACAATATCTCACCCCTCATCAAGCAGAGGACAAAAGATTCCATTACTATCTAGCTCCTTTTGTGGCAAAAATGAAGCTCCTTAATTAGGAGTTCTGTACAATTGTCCAGCAGAGGCATCTGCACTGAAGTGTGTTTAACAGTGAGTGCAACAACAATAGTGGACATCTCAAAATGAGAAAGTGCTTTCCTTTGGCAATGATATCTCCATCCCTGAGAGGTGCTCCTGTTTCTCAGCCTGTACTGGGGCAGGGGGAATTGAGGGCATTTGTGTTCCTTCAGGAGCAATCCTTTCCTGCTTAGCTGCACAGCCACGATACCATCTTCATGCTCACTAGTTGGTCTAGTGCTTATAGATGTGCTTTGTTTTTTATTTTTCTTTTTAAAGTTGATCATAAACAGATGCATATTAGTAATGAAAAAAACAATAAACCATGACTAAAACTGAGAACAGGAAATATACTGGTAACGCACAAGATTTATGGTGTGGCGATCAAAATTGTGATAAAAATAATTTTTAGCAGCAAAAACAATCAAGGTTTTAAATACAGAAAGAATAAATGCCTGTGCTTACCACACCATATTGCCTCAAAGAAAATATTTATGGCTAATTTTGATATTGATTCTTCACTTTTTTGTCTTGTTGCAATAAAAAGAAAACAACAATTTAAACATACATTCTTTTTTTTATTTTCAGAAAAAAAATTAAAATTACCGTTGCTTGATAGATGTATTTAAACTCATGGACATGAGGAAAAACCCAGTAAGATAAGATTTATTTTGAACAATAGAGAATATTTGAGAAGGAACCAACTTATAAGGTGTGCATGGAAATATATCACTCATTTAATATTAGCAAAGAGCCCTGAAAAGGTATAACAAAAGAGGAAGATAGATGGTAAAATGTATTTTGAAATGGTGTAAAGCCAGCATAACACCATTGAAACTTAATTTTTTTACTTGTCTTCATACTTACTTAGAATTTACCCTCTAACATATATCTTCTTGCCAAAAATAGTTTTGGCACAATTTTCATAATGCTTAGTCAAGAAAGATATTTTGTTGAATCAAATTGTTGTAGCTTAGCTTTGATTCACCATATTTTTGTTTGAAATTTATCAATGCTGGGTTGTTTTGGGCATGTTTATGGAGCAGGGCAGCTCTCTGAATAGCACTCAGCAATTCCAGAAACAAAAGGAACTTCTTGTTTGTCTTGTTTACCAATAGTTTTAGTGATAGAATCCATACACATCTATTTTTCCTAATCTGTTGATTCAGGATGCAAGGTTTACTTTTTTTATTGTGTATCAATTCAACTACTCATAAATATTCAAGGAGTAGGAATTGTTTCCACATAGGGAGGAATGAATTAATCTTTTCTAAACCTTTGGCCATATAAAGGTAGGAGACTTTGACATGTCCACAGCTACTACAGAGAGAATCCAAAAATATGTTTGCCTCCCTGCTATATGCACATTATAGATTGAAAAACTTCTCAAGTTTAAGTACCTTTGGAAAGATTCTGGAAAAACACATGTTGAAACTTTCCAACTATTTTTATATGGCATTATTTTGTAATCTCAGCTTGATATTTAATTGATATATTATGATATTATAAGAATCTAGAATTTAAAAATATGTATTCCTACAACAGTGGGCTTGACAATCCAGGAACTTTGTTTTCATATATATTATACACATATATATGTAAATATATTTCTATTTACATCCTATGCCTGTATTTACAGTGCTTGTGTCTGTATATAAAACCAATACTAATATTGTATAATGCAATATGTTGGCATTTATGTCTATGTAGAGTTGTCTGGCATAGAAGTATGGATAACTTTCAGTAATGTTTAACTTAAGGAATATCTAGAATATTGAATTTAAAGAAACACACATATACCTGTGTTCTAAATAAAAATGTACAGTTTCGTATATATGTGTGGGTCAGTAAAAGTGTAATCAAAGTCAAAAGTCATATATATATAAAAATTATACATCAATAGATTTACTTTTTTTCTATTTTTACTATTCTATGCATGTATCTTTTTTAGTAGCTGAATATTTTCATATCTAAATTTATAGTTTCTCTGCATACCCTTAACTTTAGTAACTTTCTATTTAATGCAAGCTATTTTAATAAAATCCAACTGATACTGATGCCATTTTTCTTGTCCTAAAAGCACAGGCCAGACCCAGTCAGGTGATAAAAAGGGGTTTGCTTTTTAAAGATCTGTAGATCCATAGGTGTACAACTCGCTAGGTGGAAAGCACCAAAGATGCACACGTAACGTAGAGTACATACAATTTTTATGTGTTTAGCAAATCAGCATAACTGACAAAAAATCCCCAATTAGAGACATAAGTGATGAAGTAATTCTTCCCTGGTTCTACCCTTTTCTGAATTCCTCCCCACCCTAGACAGGAACTAAACTTTGTTTATAAAAATGTGTCTCGGAGAGCTGGTTTCAGCCTTGGCTTCCCAGAGAATCTAAACTTAGACCCCCAGGGCTTGGAGCCATTGGGGAACTTATTTTGTCTTTCTGTCTAATAGAGTACATAAAGTGCTAGCTATGAATACAATAATTGGCTACAGAGCTACAAAAATATATGTAAATAGAGAGTATATAAAAGCAAAAAAGACAAAAATCAATTCAGCATCAATATATAAAGACGCAGTATGTCAGTGTAATGGTGATATGTGTTATTAAACATTTAGATAAATGGAACCTTCCTTTACATTGTTTGTAACAGATTGAGAGTAGTGCCAGTTCTGCAAGTTTAATACATAGTTAGAACATCATATCCAACCTGGCAAAGTGTAGAGCTCATGGACTTTCATTATTATTAGATTAGATGCAGCTTCATATTATTATTGTATTATTATTATTAGATTAGATACTGCTTGATAGATATTTCAGTGTACAAATTTTTTATTAAATTAAAATGATGAACAGTCACAGTGATTATTATGGAATATTATTTGATATTACTTAATTATTTAACCCAGAAATAGATGCAAAAATATAACTAACTGGCTATGCTTCAGTATTTCCAAAGATCCAAAAATACAAAGTTGTTACATGGAAGAGGATTGATGTAGGAATAAGCTCTTTTACTGCAACAGTTTTCCATCCACACTTATTTTTTTTACATTGAAATATAATTATTGTTAGACTTTAGAAAATTCTCTCTTTATCTTGGTGTTATCTGCTTTGTCTTTTTACTTCATTTGGTATTTCTTTCCAGAGTTTAGAAGGATAACAGAAATTATTAATGCAGAATACTAAAATTAGTCTTTTTTCAGGGGAGAGTGTGTGTATGTGTTTATTTTAGACACATTTTGACATTCTTCATGTATATGACTGTGGTTAGTGAACTGTGATTTTACAATAGTTCTAAGTACTAGATTAGGGGATTTTATCTTCCCAAGTTCCTTAAATAGTATAAGCCGTTTTTTTAAAGCTTGATTTAAAAGATTTAATAGTTGGCAAGTCTTTCACATACTACTTATTTCCTTCACTTTTAGTGGAAATGATGGTGTTGAAAGTCTAATCTATTCAGGAAAAATGAAAAAACTAAACAAAAGTGTGAATAGTACAGCATTATTATCTTTGTTCTCATGACCCTGGTTTCCAGGGAAGTCAGACTAGAAGCTAAATAAAATATACTGTCATACTTTTCCATGGTTCAAGTCCAAACTTCAGATAACTGACTTTAAGTTCATGTTCAATCTCTAAACTAGTGTATTGTAATAACCTCTTATTTTTTATATTTTTAGATAGTACAATGCTTGAATGCTGTTGGTAGAATATAATTCATGACAGATACTCCCTTGGAAGGAGGATTTGTGTAGAAACAGTAAATAATAAAGTGATAAATGTGGATATTGAACAAGTAGATGAGTATAAAGGCAAACCAAAGTGTTTTAGAGCACCGTCACGAGTTTAGGAAATGTAGTCTGCCTACGAGAGTAACAAAGATAGTATTGGTAACACATAGGAAAGTTGTCTTCAAAAAGAGAACATTTAAGGGTTTTAGGTTAACAGTGCATTTTGTTATAACTGATAAATAGAATGAGTCAGTAAATTCTTCTAGTGCTTTACCAGGGAATGATAACGCCAGTTGGGGGCATAAGGCTAAAACCACTCAACGTGGACAGTAGGCTAAAGCACACAGTCTTCAGAGGCATTGGGAGGTGTGTGAAAGCTCTAAAAGTGTATGTCTCTGGGTATGTATATTCTGAACTTACTGTAAAGCATAACCTCATTTAAATGAAAATATTTTAAAAAGTAATATGGCAGCAAATATATTTTCAGACAAATATAAAGGTTGTTAATAATAGACTTTAAACAGGAAAAAACCCGACTCCAAAATCAGGATGTAAATGTCTTCCAAAGAAGCACTACAGAACACTCATCATTCAGATTTTTTTCAAGACTTAATTTATTAGTTTAAATTGCTCAATGAAGAGAAACCCAAATTATTTTAACTCTGACCAGTAATGACACACTATTATAGGAGAATGAGATGGAGATGAAGAACTAAAGTATTTTAGTTCTCCATCTTCTGTTGAATAATTTTCATGACATAACACACACAAATTTAGCAGTGATCCCAGTATAATCCTTCCAATTTTGGGCTTTACAACTGTATATCTGTTATGTTTTACTTTGATCCTCTTCCTTAAGTAAAATGTACACTTCCTGTCAGATCAACAATACTTGTATGTGTCATTAGCACTGGGAACCTTACGTAGGGTTTATAAAAAACAGAAATGGTGCCTAATTTGGAAAGCCTGAATAGCCCATGGCAAGGGAAACTCCTGCAGAAGGTCATGGACCGGAAAGCCATGTTGGGTTGCTAAAGCACACTTTGGACTCAAAGCCTGATATGGGTGACAAGACTGTGCTCCCTTTCTTTCCCATCTGTATTTACCTCTCCCAAAACCACATCCAGACTCCCATCTCTGTGGGTGTCCCTTGCCTGTCCAAACAAGAAGTGTTTTCTTTTGCTGGGAAGATATTTTTGCCCTTGAGAGCAAACACCCACACCAGGAACCTGAGGCAAGGGGATTCCTGTCCTTCACAGCTTTCACATCTCATTTATAATGTTGCTCTCATAAATCTATTTTTCAGTTGTCTCAAGCCAGTGAAAATTGAAGTAGGAGCAAAGAAAAAGCTAATTTTATCATAGTATGACTATATGGAGTTATTCTTACACCTTCTGAAAACACTTATTTAAGTATTCCATACCCTTTTGCTGATCAAATGCTTTGTTGAAAGTACATAGTTTTCACCAGTAGAATGCTTAGAATATCTTGGTTAGCTAATAAACATGTAATATATACCACAGACTTAATTGATGAGTAGCCTTGATGGTGCCAGCAGGATTGATTTTTATTATATAGCCTTTTCTTTTTTAATTTTCTACATGCTGGAGTAGTAGTATTACTTTTTTATGTATTTCTTCTTTATGTGGCATGTTGGTCCTATGCAATATCTCAGTTTACAAGGGTGGAAGGGCTGCATCTACAGGGTTATTTCAGTGCCTCAGACAAAGTGTTATCTGCTTTGTCGCCTTTTGCTTTTTTTTGCAAGCCTTGGGTTGCTTTTGTACCTTACAGATCCTCTCCATTAAAGATGACTAATCCATTTTCAGCTGTTCCCAGTTGCCATGATGTGATTCTTTGTAGTAGCTAAGACTGCACTTTGAAAATTTAGAAAATTCTGTGCCCACTACTAGCACCTGTGTTTGCACATGTACTGTGACTTCTCTGTAAGAGCTCCCTGAGATTCTGACCACTGAAAGTCTGAGAGGGTCAGAAAAGGACAAAAGCAATGAGTCCATTGACAGGCATATTGTTATGTAGAAATGTTTTCATCTCAATGATGACTGTCACACTTCCACTTTGGGCTATTTATATTTTTATATTTATTACATGAACCAAATTCTGTCAGTTCAACTGAAACCAAGAGGGTGTAGCAATTTGGGGGTTTTTTTCATGCTCACAAATTTCCTTTTCTTGAGAACTGAAAATTTCCTGTCTAAATGTAGTCTCAGTCTTATTTTTTGAAACTTTGCAGTTTTAGATTGTTTACAGTATATTGACCATATTAACATAAAGTAGCAGTATGATCCTATAATTATATTTTACATCATGAGAGAAATCAAATTCAGTGCAGGTGAGAAAAGTAGCTAGAGTGCATATGGCTACCTTTTTCCTTTAAAAAGGAAAAGGTATTTACCTGTTCAAGTAGTTGTGATATTCAGAATGGTCTTCTAGATTATCCCAGACCCCTTATTCATAGAGTTTTAGTGGCCCAAAGAAGAGTAGCTGCAGAAATCAAATGCTGAAAGTTTGAAAGTCAAGTCATTATTCCATTTTGATGGAATAATATGCTATATAAAGTTTCAGATTTACATGAAAATTTTTTTAACAAAAAAAAAAAAAGGAAGAAAAAGAAAATATCTGTGGGTATTTATGACTTTTAGACAGTTCCCCTATACCATCATCTCTGCCAACCACATCTACCAAGTATAGAAATTTTACTATGGTAATCACCAAAGGCTCAATTAAAACAGAAAGTCCTATAATCTAAGGTCTTGTACAAATACTTGGGATGTAATCCCTGCTTCAAGAAATACTCATTCAACTATTCTTAGAACTAAAAACAACAGCAAGCATGACAGGTACATAGAGATTTTATATGGTTATAGTAATATTGAAGTGAGCTGTTTGTATCATGTAATGGCCAAGATTAAAAGAATGTTTGAAATTAATAGTGGCTAGTTTCACTAGTCAGTGGAAGCACTACTATTTGATTTCATATAATTATTTTGGTTTGAAATACAATAGCTTCATCTCCCCTTGTCCTTATGTTGAAAAGCCTGGATTCTTGTGCTCTTCATCCAAGAGAAGAGGTACCACTGCAGTTTCTGGCTCTGTATGTCCTTCCCTATGTGCCAGTCTAATAAATTACTTCTGATGTTGAAACTGATGTTAGTTACTGCTATAACAGTACTCTTAATTGACTGAAATCTACACACCCTAAATTTGAAAAAAAAAAATCAAAAATATGAGAGAATCTCTTATATCCTATGAGAAAAAGATTCTCTTCTATCTTGTGTTTCTGCTTTAATTTCTTAATGACATTTTGGGTTTGACATCAAATTATTTTTTGAAGTTTTATTCAAAATAAAGCGAAAATAAAATCATTGTACAATGAGAAGAGATCTTTAATGTAAATTATGTATCAGCTCATTACAATAAATAGCAAAATGTGCAGCCTTTTTGATGTAATTACTTCCTAGTGCTGCATTAATACTGCATTAATCATTTCTTTCACCATTGTTTACTGTAGGCTCACCAGTTGTGGGTGATAAATCATTGCTAATACCAGGACAGATGAAGATGGGAGCATCAATCTGCTCTTAGGCTGAGTGAAGGGATGGGAGTGAGGGGCTGGGGGGTAGAGCTCTTGCAGCCCAAGATTTATATCAGGATAGGATTGTTCAAATACCTCTTGTTCAGGGGTGTGCCTAAAACACTAAGCACTACACTAGCGCTTTTTTTTGGTATTGTTTACTGTATTCTATCAGTAATTCATGCACATTTTGAAGCACTTACTTTATAGATATTAAACTTCTCTTTCTGCCTCAGAAGATAAATACTAATGTGTTTGACTACAAATGAGCTGGAACATCTCTGATAGCAGATAGTACTGAAAGATTTCTTAACATACTCAAGAGGATCAGAGTTGGGTAAGGCAATGGCTAATTTGAAGCAGATGAAGAAAAAAGTGGTTCCCCAGTTAAAATAATCCAGCTTTTCTCTTTTTTTTTTTTGAACTATCCACACATATACAACAAAACATAGGACTTCTCAAACTCTCCTGTTTACCCCATGCAGGTCATGGTGATTGAGATATGCTGTCTATGAATGATAATGTCCATTCAAGCTTGTAATGTGTTTGAATGTCAGAGAAATTTTCTACATGTCGATCTGGTTGGTAGTTAAAATTAGCAAAAGTAAAACAGAAAACACATTATCTTTCATTAACTACTGGAGAAATAAAAACATCCTGTGAGGAAGTAAAAAAGAAGAAGCTGTGTTGCTGTGTTGGACCTGTATTATACAGATTAATATTCCCTTGGTAAACACCCAGAGCTTTGCTCTAAGACCAGCTGGAACCTCTATAGATTCCCACACTTCAGTAGCCTTCCCCACGAAACACATCTACATTTTTGGAGATGTCTTGACTATTCTGAAATGTGAGACTATAAACCAGAGTTTTGTTATTTGTTAGGATACTGTCAAACTTTGAAAGAGATTAAAGATGAGCCACTGCTCACAACATGTGTGTCTTGTGGTAGAAGCATTAAGCAGGCTCATTAAGCTACAGCTAATGGCAGCGTGTGCAAAACTTATTGCCAAATTAAGAGAGCAGCATATGGAGATTATAACTCATTCAAACTGAATTTGAACAATATCTATCCTAATAATAAGTTACTAAAGAGAAGAGAAAAATTCAGATCTGTGTATGAATGAAGGTTCATTTGAATAGGTATTGATTTTTTTTTTCCAAAGTCTTGGAACACATGTGTACAAGAAATCCTTTCAAAGGAATAATTCAAGTAACTGTTAAAATACTGCAAATGATATCTGAATGTAGTTAAAAAATAAAAAAGAACTTTAAAGTTCTCAATCCAAAATAAGATTTTTTCCAATGCCTTTCCCAATATAACAAAATGGACTATAGTCTGTAAGCTAGAAAAAGGGGAAAAATATATGTACAGATAAATAAGAGAAGGATAGAAGCGAATGCTTGGTAGAGAAAGCTCCTGTGTTTTTGCAGCAGTCTCCTGGTGACCATATGATCATAAGATGTGATGGCTGTTGTGGCAGTGGGTCACTCCAGGATGGCCCCACCAGTGCTGGGACTCTCCCATTGCACAGAGTGCTCTTCAGCTTGGCAGGGGGGAGCTGCACTTGCTTTGTGAGTAGGTGCTTGCTGCTGGAAGGCTGGCACTGAGGGTTACAACTCATCTCATTTTAAAATAGAACTCATTTCAACTTCATTGAAAAATCTGTCATGTGAGAGAGCTCCTGCATTGAGGCCCTTCTGCAGGCCAAGGGTCAATAAGGTGCCCACTTACTAAAACAACCCCTGAGATGCCTCATGGCATCTGAGGTCATGCAAACTTGGGGTGAATTTATGTAATTGTTGAGTCTTTTCTTGCCTGTGCCCCTTAAATATGGGCAAACATTGTTCTTGGCCCTGCCTTTGATTACAACCTTCAACTTCAAAAATACGCTGGAGCTTGTGGAGGAAAGGGCATTATATTAGCCATACAAAAATGTTTTCACCCTCTTTTGAGCATTGCTTATGATCACTCTTGGGGAAAAACTGACCTTTCCAGTCAAATCCACCAAACAGAGCAGCACCATGAAGCCTTTTTGTGGTTTTGCATTTTTTTTGCCTCTGCTGAATTAGCTTTCTTTTCACACTTGGTAGACACACGCCTCTGAAATTTTGACGTACTGCACATTCTTAAGCAGGCAGAATGCAATTAATTTCTGCAGTTCTTTTGGGGTAAGAATATTATCAGAGGAATCTTTTTTTACCCCATTAATTTCCTTGATTACTTCCAGCTTTGTTCATATTTACACTAGTTGAAAACCTTTATCTGAACATGCAGTGAATTACTCCCAGTAAAACTATCTATTTAGGTTAATAATTTTCTGGTAATATCTTTTGTTAGAAGAGGTTTGGTAAAGAGAATGATAAGCTACTGATACATTTTTCTGAAAAAAATGAAAAACATTTAAATGAATTCTGAATTTTGAGTAGTTTTAAATGGGTTCTTGCTCTGCCTAAATAATTTAGCATACTCTCACTTGAAGGCAATGTAATTTTTCTGTCAAATAAGTCACTACAACACTTTAGAAAAAATAAAAAACCCCAGCAAATAAAACCAATTTGGAGTTCTACTATTAAATCTCATAATACTTTGTTTCAACAGTGAAGGCCTCAGATTTTAATGTGCACAATATTAAAATAATTTTGAATAAATTAGGAATTTATTTTAGTCTAGTTTTTGCATCTATTGTGTGCAGAGTTGAGTGTTTGCAGTATCGGGGTACAAGGAAATTGTTGTGTTACAGGTAAATGATTGTCACAAGTTACAAATTCAGATGTGGGAGAGCTTATTTTGTAATGATTCTGATTATAGTTTTCAATGGAACTGTCATGTTAAGGAAGAAAACAACAGAAGGTAAAGAGGGGAATACTTGTTTGTTCATACAATTTGGTTTGGGGTTTTTTCCTGACATGTTGTGGACATAGTAGGAACCCCAGTTCACCCTGAGGTTCCAGACTGGAGTGCCTTGCTGAATGACTCCTGCTTGCAGAACAGGCTGAATCTGCTGTCACATGTTTTTCTTGGAGGAACCCATTTCCTTCCCGAGGAGGTCTGCAAGGTCAGGCAAATAAATATCCGATCTTGGAAGCTGCATGTCTCCAGGCTGCTCCCTCTGAGTCACTATTTCTGCAGAAAAATTCATAGGGAAAGTCTGTCATAAACCCCAAAGAAGCTAAGTGCTTCCATAACGGGAAGCTGTTTTAAACTGGGTGTGCCAAGTACAAGAGAAGAGTTTTGAAGCTTTGCTGTTTTGTTTTCTAATACATTACATACATAATTTCACTATTCTTGTTTAAGATTCAGAAGTCAGGTAATTCTTTTCTAGTGCTGTGAAGCAGTATCACTTTGGTAGTGAAAGTAAAAGGTGTCCTATTCAGTCTTAAAAATTTGGCTCTATTACTATTTTTGCTTTATATTATGTTTATAGTATATATCAAATTCTGGCTTCAGGCAGACCACCACGGTCCCACATTGCTTCAACAAATGTTATGGGATTTTTGAATTATTATTTATTGTTTTTTGTTTGTTAGTTTGTTTGTTTATTACTTATCATTTTCAATTTAGGATTTTTGTTAATTATACTCTTAGCACTGAAGGTATATTATGGGATAACTGAACTAATTTAACAAGCCTGCTGCCACCAAAAATTTTTTTTCTGATTATGTTGTTCTCCCTGTCTTTTTTGCATGCTGCTATCGTCCCACTGGAGCAGCTTCAGTAGCTGTGCAACCCTTTGGTGAACTGATTCCCTGCATTTTCTGCTGGCCACGAGCAGCCCCAGCAGTGCAGGGGAGCAGGCACACCTGAGGTGGGAGCACTGAGGCTGGTCCATTTTCTCCCTCTTCAGGCACCCAGCAGTCTCCAAGGACTGCACAAGTGTACTCTAGGAAGACTGCTGCCCTAGATGCTGGTAGTAGATGCACAAATTAGTTGCCTTAAATACAATTTCCCAGCAGCTATAACAATTTGATGGCTGGTTTCTGTGCATCTACCATTTTCCCCTTCCTGTAGCAGTTCATCCCTACCTCCTTCCATGCCCTGCCTGCTCAATCCAACCCTGGCTATGCCAGCTCTCAAGAGCAAAAAAACCACTCACAACTCTGCATAATAAGTGAATAATTTCCTGGGTGTCTAGCAAGTTGAAATCATGCAATGATGGGTCAGATTTAGTATGATTGTGGTACAAAGTAAAGACAGGATCTGACAGATTAGAACAGGAAGGAAAGTGATTGAATGAACTTTAAATATTATCCTAAAGAAGGAGAAGCAATTCCACCTACAGCCCTTAACAGAGTATAACAAAAGGGGATACAGCAACTTCTCTATGTCCAGATCTGTTAAGGGTTGTTCCCTTTATCAGTACAGACTGGTTAAGATGTACAAATGTGACAGAATTTTAAGAAAGCTGAAATCAGAAACTTTCTTTTCCCTTGTGTTCTTAAGTGGCCAAAATTATTTTTACCATTTAAATTACCAGTATCAATAAACAAATCAAAATAAACTGGAGATACAAAAGTGGTACTATAACTATATCTATATCTATATCTATAGAAAGACTCTTTTCAGTACAAAAATTTCCTGCAGAAGTTATGCCCCTCACATGATGTTGGCATTGTGGCAAAAAGTGTGAAGCTGTGACTTTTATTTAGAATAGTGGAAGGAGAACAAATTTGATCTTAGGAAGTTTTTGCACTGTAGCTGTGTATTTTGCCCTATGATTAGGCTTCATGTCACCCCCTAACTTACTATAAATCCTCCAGAGAGTTTAAAAAATGTTAAACAAATACTTCACAAAGCTGGCTTAAGTTTGAGCTTGGAAGTAGTTGTATAAGTCATTTGGTTTCGATTTCCTTGAGAACCCATACTAGATTTCTGGAAGGGATATAATACTTTTCTGCAGAAAAGATTCATCAATGAAAAATATGGGCAAGACTGAAGATTTTTTATTTATGTATTTATTTTGATTTATACGCATGACTGGAAATAGTCCTGTAATATTCTTTGAAACATAGTAGAATGGATCTGTCTGGTAATTCCCTTTTAACCACAAACCAGCAGGAGTTCAACAGCTGAGCTGCAACAGGTGTAGATATATCTGATTTTTGAAAACTTTTGTCAGTGCTTTACCACTTTCTCACAGACTGCAGGATCAAATGGGCTTGGGAGTCATGCTCACTAAAACAGGGCCATTCTAAACTAAATAAAGAGCAAATTCCAAAACACACCAGAGCTAATTTGCCATTGTTTTCACCATAAACCATAATGAATTCTCATCAAATGAATGCAGCTGCTATGGTGCTGTATCCAAAATAATGTAATTAAATTGCTGCTTGGGGAATTTTAGAGTAAAAATTTGGCAGAGACTCATTACTGGCAATTCGACAGCGAAGCATTTATAATCTTATCCAAAGAGGTGATCCTGTGTTCTGTCATTCTAAGAACAGAGAGAGGAGAAACAGAACCAGGATGACAAATGGCCAGACCAAAATCTGAAACAAGAAACCACAAGAACTTAAGGCTAATCCAAGCCATGCTGGAAAGCCTGTTGGGATGGCAAGGGGAGGACAGGATGAGAAAACTTGAATATATTACATCAGAAAAATTCCCCACCACTCTCTGCAGTGACAAGGTCAACAAGGAAAGAGGGCCCACCACAGGGATCCTGCAGGAGCCACAGCTCTGCCACCATCAGGGTCAGAAGAGTCACAACCCCTGATCAGGCAAGGGTAGCTTTGGGGCCTCACACCCAGAGCTGCCTCGTGCTCCCTGCCTGCTCCCTTTCAAAAACATTGGAACATTTTCCCCCCTCTTCTGTCAGGGCTGTGTGGGTGCTTGTCTGTAACTGCAACCACCTCCTCCATCTGGGGAAAGCAGCAACGTTGGGCTCTGGCATGATGAGCTTCCCAGAGCTGTCAGGGCCAGGCTGGCACAGGGAGATTCAAGACACAACTCAAACAACTGTAAAAACTTCCGTGATGAACACACCATTGTCCTTGCTAAGGCTGGTCAAGATCAAGCTGACTGCCATTAAAGTGCTGGGAGTTGTGATGAAGTGACTACTACAATCATTTTTGTGATTACAAAACTAAAACTAAAACCAGAGTCACCCAGTCTCATAAAAAAAGCAGGTTGTGTTTCTAATTTGTTTAAAAGTGAACGCAAATTAAATTCTAATTTCAGGAGAGAGAAATTTGCATTTTGGCCAAATCTGAGCCTTTTAAAGTTTATGCTTAATAAACCTTAGTATGCCCATTCTAATCAAGCTTGCATAAAATATTGCAGCTTAGAGCATACTTTAGTTTAACAACAATGTTTGTGTTCCTTCATAGGCTAATCAAATCTCACAGGGTTGTGTTTCCAATATGAATATTCACTATTATGGCTTCATCGTTGGATATCCATCAATACTTAACATTACATGTCCCTAAAGGAGTTACCTAACACTTCAGCTCAGGGATGGCTGACCAGATGAAGCCAACAGTCTTTCATANGGGGGGGGGTGCAGCATGGGAATTGGTTGGGTTTTTTTCTTTTTTTTTTGTTCTTTTATATTCCTTAGTGCATAGCAGTTACTGGCAAATTTGCAGAAGCAACAGCTGCCAGCAGAAGTAATTGGAAAAGGGGCTTGGGGAAAGGGACAAACAGAGAAATTTCAGAGTTTTGATGAAAACCAAAATAAATAATTTGCTAAAGGTAGAAAGGAAATGTTGAGATTAAAGATCAACAGCTCAATAGTAAAGTTCCCAGAACAACTTAACAACTTTGATGTGGAAACAACATTAACAATACTAAGAGGAAATAGTTCAAAGTTAGGTGCGAATTCCTATTATATGTATATACTTGGAGAAAAGCTGTGGTTTTGGACTTGAAGAAAAAATGGGTCTGCTGTATCCTTCTGTTGCTCAGTATTGATCAATAAACATCCTTTTGTATGGAAATAGAAAATAGTTATTAGAGGTAACCTTCGACCTCAAGTGAAGGTTCCAGAAACATAAATCGACTTTAGCGACAGACTGGTGTCTCCTGAGTTTGAACTGCCACAAAGGGAAGTTAAAGAGAAGTAGCCAGGGTGGGATTTGTAGATTCGTCATGGATTTCATGAGTTTCATTTGTTTATGTCGCTTTGCAAACCCAAAGCTATATCAGATCTAGAAAAACAAATATTCATGTCTTTTTAGGGGTTTGTCAAATGACAGAGTGCTGGCAATCTTAGTGAGAGGCTGAAATAATTTGTTGCCAAGTTTTCTCAGCTCACAATAAACTTTACAATTATCCTGGATTTCATATGCAATACCTTCATCATTGCTGTAGACAATTAAGGACCTCTATCCTGTGCCATCCCCCAAAAAATGTTGTAGCAGTTGCTTAACAACTTCACTGTAATTTTTTTCAAATTACTTGTTGATGACTTCAGCTTTGGCCTCTTTGGTCAGATTGTAAAGCTCTGTAAAGTCACTGAGAAAATGCTGGCATAATCTTGAACTTAATGAAAGGATCAGACTGGCCTTATCCTGCAATTTAGTCAATAGAGTTGGGTAACATTTTAGTGACTGCAAATTCATCACAAATGGACTTTTGATCCTAAAGCTGTTTCCACTTTTTAGTAGAATGGCAGAATTTGTTTGAGGTAAGGAAAAAGTAGCCTGGAGATAAACTCTAATAATGCCTCTTTTGCCCACTGACTCAGGGATTATGGAATTTGGTTTTTAATCTCATCATGAGGGTCTTGGAAACAACACCTCCCTCTACAAAATGACAATGTCTCTGAGGAGAATGTTGGAGGAAATTTGGAGCAAGCTCTTCTTGTTTCTGGCCCCATCTCTAGGGCCAGCTAGCCAGAGGTGGTGGGCTCTGGGGTTCTGCTGTCTGAGCTGCTTTGGCCCACAAAGTCCCTGGCAGCACACAGCCTTGGCACTCATACTGCTGCTGACACAACTTTAACAGGAGAGGCATCATTGTCCATCTTTCCCTCCTGGCTTGGTTGTCCATAGAGCCTGGATGTTCATTCTCTCCCAGAGAAATGGGAACCCCAGGTCAAGTTTGTTCTTTTCCCAGTCTAGAGCAGAGACCAAAGAAACAGCCATGTTTAGTTTCCAGTATTTCAGATTGGCTGCTGACCCAGAAAATCAATTACAGTCACAGCCTTATGTAGTGCAGAATCAGGTAATATCCAGTATGACAGTGACTGTGTCTGGCCCATGTGGAGTTTAGACACCTGCAGAGGCTGCTTTCTCTGTACTGCCTTATTTAGCTCTTTATAGTCCTTTACATTCTCCAAATAAGTCTCATTTTCTGTGCAGGTTTATTTAAAACAGAGATGTAGTAAGTTAAGAGAATACCATTTTTTTTTCCTTTCTGGCACAGTAGTTCTACAGACTGGTCTTAGATGAAGTTCAACTAATTTATATAGTAACAATAGTGAGCTGATATTTCCTCTGATACTGAGACTTGGCAGAGAGGACCAGAAGGAAGTGTTTCAATCCAATATATAAGACAACAGTAAAAGGGAAAAAAGAGATTTCCTCTTTATTATGTGAGGAGAATAATATATTACAAATAATTTCCACCCATTAAAATGCTCTTTTGTTCTTGCAGCCTAGTTTGGGATTTGCAGTCAGTCCAGTTTTGATCACTGTAATATCTTGGAACACTCCATCTTTGTTTCCTCATATCCATAACTCGCTTTTGCTTTTCCATCTGATCCCAGCTGTTGACATTCAAAGGTCATTAATCAGGACACTTCTTACTAAAGAGCAATGGTCAAAGTTTGGCCCATTCAGGCCCAGCTGCTCTGGCTGGATTTTTGTGGTCCCCAAATCCAGTCTTTTCTGGATAACTCTGTCTTTAATCAACTGACCAACTGTAATTTAGTTGCAACACTAGTGGGCCAACTTTCTTAAACAGAGCTGTTTAAATAATTTTTGTGTAATTTTGCAAATCCTAAGGTTAAATATCAGGTTTAGAAGCTTCCCACAGAGTTTGCAAAAAATAACTTTGTGCTGTTCTCTCAGCGTTTTTAGTGTTTGCTTGAGTTATCACTCTGATCTTTGGATTCTACATTTTGGCACTACACATTAATAGTAACTGGAGAAAGAAGAAAGAAATATCTCATTGTTATTTTTTTTTTTGCACACAAAAAAAAAATTGTTGCACAGCAACACAGCAATGTTACATAAGTTCATGTAAGGCAGGTTTTCTTTACAGAAGAACACGGCTGCTTTTGCCTGGTTTGTACTAGAGGCATTAGGGAAACTCTATTAGCAACTCATCCCTGCAAGGATTATTTCAGCCTCAGAGGTTTCTGTTGTTTGTGAGCCACACACTAAGGAAGATCTGGATTGCTCAAAGGCTTCTCCACTGGAGGTGTGCCATGAAGCCTGATGTGTGTCTGATTTGGACACCACAGGGCAGAATGCAGTTAAGCAGCAGAAGGGACCAGGAGAGATGCTGCCAAGTCCTGGGGAACACAATACCAGATCCCTCAACATAGTAGAGGAGAGGGAGATTTTTGGATGCCAAGGTTTTCAGAACAATCAAGCAATTGCAGTAAGTACTGTGATGCCTCAGGAAAGGGCTGATTCCCAACCACTGATTTTTGATAGCTTTAGATCATGCCAAATGCCAAAAGTTCTTCTCAATGTTTTCACTTTCATTGTAGCTAAAATCAAGAAGCTTAGAGGTCTGAACACCAGACCATGGAGTAAAGTCCTGGGAATTAAAATCATCCAAGTAATAAGCAGTATGAAAAAAGTTGTGTTTCTGATTAGTTCAAATTTTGGGTTGATTTATCTTCATTTTAAACTAATTGTTATTATAATATACCACTCCTTCTGAGAAGCAATGGAGTTTAAATTCTACAAGGACTTCTGTCTAAAATGTTATTTTATGGATTTTTTTCTTATTTACATTGTTATTTACAGTGGCAAAATTTTGATTTTGAAATAAAGAATAAAGTTAGAATGGGCAATTTAAAATTCTGTATTCAGTAGTTATAGCATGTGAGTCAGGGGCCCATTCCCAATGAGGGAGCTTCTGTTGGAAGTTAACACTTTTCATGAGATACTGATACTCTAGTAATAGTGGATGGCATTTATTCATTTCTGCAAAAGAACACCTTACTAGTTTAAGTGGAACTTCTTGCTGATGAGCAAGTTACAGTACTAGTTTTCACTCAGCTTTTCATCTGAATTTATCTTGTATGCTAATAATGGACTTTTTCTGTTTCAACTTTGCATCAGATCATAAGAACATTTTCTATTAGCCTTGTCCATTCTGCTCAAGTGGAGTTCATGGGTGAGGGCCCCAAGGAACCTACTGTGGTTCTCTGATTCTGGCTAACTGAAGTTCATCAGTATTCATGATTATGATGTCTTTTTCACGTTCTAAGCCCTGACAAGTTTGTAATAAAAAGCTCCCATATACTCAGATTTTCTGAGGTGAGTCCTCTCCTGGATTGTGCAAATTTTTAAGGCCAGAATTTCCAGATGATAACTCTAATGGCTCACATGCTTTAATGTAGACAGTAGCTATATTGCATCTCTTATAACTCAGTGACCAGATATAGTAAGTCATTCTAGAAATTCAAATTCCTACTAAAATAGTGTTGCATGAATTGGAAAATCTGAGTGTTGCATGAATTTGGCTGCTCTTCATCTGGAACACTAAACATCTTTGGGATTTCCAACAATCACTACCCAGGCATATGCATGCTGCTCTTCACCTGTGCTTGGGAATTCTGATGCTGCCAAGACTTCCCAGTCTTCCTGAACATGAACTATATTATATATTCAGTTTCAACTGTGTAATAAGCCTTCAGAAGGTCCCTGGAAAGGGTCACACAGTGGCCCACATGGCTTTTGCAGCCCCAGAAATTCTATATACCTTCAATTTTTCAGATTTATTGAATATACAGCCAGTGTTCAAAGTTTTTACATCAGGAAATTTTGCCTAGAAACAACTCTTCTACCTAACCCAAACTCCTGGCCCCCTGGATTCTCCACATTACAATAGACATAGGTGGAAACAAAACCACCACCAACTTTGTAACTGCACTGAGGTTTTTGCATAGTAGAAGTGCAAAACCTCAGTCAGTCAGTCAGTTCTGCTGCCTGACTTAACACTGTGTGGTTGCTTCACTAGAAAAACTAGCCCTGTTGAGGAAATAATTCTAGTGAATAATTAAAGCTTATATAAATGCCCAGCAAGCATATCAGTGTGTGGTGCAAGGAATTCTGTCACTAGGATCTTGTGCATTTGACCCTTATTTCATTCTTTATTTCTCCATTAAATTCTTTTTATTTTATTCATAAACTAGTAGCCTACCAAGCTATTGTAAAAATAGTTGGAAAATGCATCCTGTCTTCCTGTTAGTGTTTCCAATTCATGCAACACTATTTCAGTAGGAATTTGAATTTCTGGAATGATGTATTATATCTGGTCACTCAGTAATAAGAGACACAATATAGTTAGTGTCTACTTTAAAGAACAAGGGTTGATGTCTCTTTAAAACTATTTTTTTTTTTCCTTCTGAGACAGTATTCTTTCCTCCTGAGTTAAGATACTCAAGTACTTTAAGTTTTACAGTATAAATATATACATTTCTTTTCAGCATCCTAATGCATTTTTTACTTTCAAATTTCATGGGAAAAGACAGTATGTTTCAGAAATTCCTGGTTCTAATACAGATAATAATAATAAGATAATTGTAAGATATAATAATTTATAATAATAAGATGCTTCTGAGACAGATATTTGGTGGACATATTAGTTATTTATTGACATTTTATCTGGAAAACATCAGGTTTCATTGTCCTGTTGTTGATGTCTCTGAGCAGTATAACTTATTATTTGTCTGAAGTGAAGGGCTGTTTATTTTTAAGACATAAATTAATTAGTGAAAGGTCTTGTTTTACTGTAATTTTAAAAGTATTTCAGGACTTATATTTTGCACAGTTTCTTTGTAAAAAATATGAAAGAGAAAAAGAGAGGAAAGAATGAAAATCAGACTACAAAATATGGAAGAAAAGGTAAATAAAAGCTGTGTAAAGGCCCTGGTTTTGTTCATGTAAGTTGTGCTGTTCATTTAAATGGGAGCAGGAACTTGCCCTTTAGCAGAATGCCCTTTTGCTTACAAGATATGGAACTGTCATTATGTAAAGTGGTTTTGTGTGTTTGCCATATTTTTTTCGTGTCATTCAAGAGCTAAAGACCCCCAGGCTAGCATTAATGTCTAATAGAAGTTTTGTAAACCTTTTACTTTCAGTGACAGTCTGCAGTCTGTCCTGCTGTCAAAAAGAGGGTCTTTAGTGAAGTTAAACATGAGCTGTTCATGTCTGAGAACTTGGCAGAGGATGAAAACTGGAGTCTCAGTTTGGTGTCTGATGTGCAATAGGTGATTTCACAAAACACCTTTGCAATTTGGCAGCTTTGTTTGCAAGAGGCCTCAGGATTCAATGAGCCTATAGTGAATTGCTTAACATCACCCCATAGAAACCTGCCTCTGTAGGTCAAATCTAAAGTTAGGTCACTGCCAGTAGCACACTTTCTGTGCTGTCTTGGCCCTAAGAGTACAATAGGAGACATCTAGCTCAACTCAGTACACATTTCAGTCTGTAAGGTATCTCTGGCTGTAAAATGTGTTTACATCTCTGAAATCCACTGAAGATCTCAGGGAATATAGACATGAAATTTAATGAGAAACTTTCAAATTACTTTTGTTAACCTAAAAAAATTATCCAAAATCACCAAATTAAATCTTACTGTAAATGCTGTGTGTTATGTTTAGGGAATCAGAACTAATACCACCCTGGATTTTTTTATGCTGGCTATAACCTCCTAAAAGTACTGTCCAGTTTTTATCATCAATTTTTAGTGGAGACTGCAGTAACTGTACCCTAAGCTTTTGAGGTTGGTGAGTGAGCTGCAGAAAATGGAATGAAGGCTGCCCAATGTTGGGGACACTGAGAAGAAATTAGGCAGCTGGTTCCAAGGCACCCACAGCCCATGGCCAAACAGGCACAAGCTCCCCTACAAGCACACAGAGAGAGGAGGGTAGCAATGAAGAAGAGTGGAAGTTTGGACAGGCAAGGGCCTGCAGGAGGATGAGACTTCCCCTGAAGGCTGAGGTACCATCACAGAACCATTTCACTCCTCTGGAGAGTGAAGAGGAAAGAGCTGTCAGATCAGGATTGCTGCTGGAACTGAGTAAGGCAGCTCCATCTGCTCCCTGTGTAACATCAACCTGTGCAGCTGAGAAAAGGGGACTGGTGAGAGCAGTGGGTAGTCACCCACTTCTGCCAGGTACACTTGGAGGCACCCATGTGCTCGAGAGAGAGGTGCTGCTTACCAGGGTTTGTGTCACAGGTGTCACTGACAGACTGCCAACCCTCGTGCAGCCCACTGACTAATACCTGGTGCTGCTGTTTCACATCTGTACCAGCCAGGAGCAGCTGGAGTGGGTCCAGAGGGGATCACAAAAATGGTCAGAGGGCTGGAACACCTCAATTATGCAGACAAGCTGAGAGAACTGGGGCTGTTCAGCCTGGAGAAGAGAAAGCTCTGGGTACACCTCACAGCAGCCTTCCACTACCTAACGGGAGCCTACAGGAAAGCTGGAGAGGGACCTTTTGCCAGTGTGTGTGGAGATAGGGCAAAGGAAAATGGCTTTAAACTAAGAGTAGGTTTAGCTTAGATATTAGAAGAAAATTCTTTTGTATGAGATTGGTGAGACACTGGAAGTTGTTGCCTACAGAAATCATGGATGCTGCATTGAGGGAAGTGTTCAAAGCCAGGTTGGACAGGACTTTAAGCAGCATGGTCTAGTGGAAGACCTCTCTGCCCATGGCAGGGAGGATGGAACAAGGTCCCTTCAAACCAATCTGTGACTCTGTGAATCTCATACTGTAATGTAGAAGATCTCTGCTTTGAGGCTCTTAAAGACAGATGTTTAGTTACAGTATTTATTTGATAAGTTCATAATTAATTCACATATAATTTTATACTGCACTTGTACAGTGTGAAAACTAAGAGGATTAAAGTTAATTCAAGACATCATGAAAAAAAAGGTTATATGTTCAAAAAATAAACTTCTTTCATACATGCATTGGATAATTTGTGATATTTATCTGTTTGTTGCCCTAGGCTAGGGATAATGGGAAGCTGTTTTTTCAGCACTTATGGAAAACGTGACCCTTCAATATGATTAGGTTCCATGAGGTGGGATAACTGTGATGGGACCCCTATCTGGAAGAGATCATTGCAGTTCAATGCATGTTGCTTGCAAATTAAAGTTATCCTGTGTTTTGTGGTACCATTTAGAATGGAACTTTTAAAGACTGAACATGTTATGTCAAAGCTTTTAAGAAGGAAGAGGCATGAATTGTTAAAAACAATATAGTTTATCAGCACCATGTAATGAAAATATATGGTAAATAGTTATCTGTTTCTCTGTCCAGCTGTACTACTTGCAGGAGTAAGGATCACTCATATGAAGATTTATGGGATGAAGTCCAGGGCTACCATTTCATAGCAACAAACAGAAGTGTTAAAAAATAGTATTTTCCAGGAATGTCTCCAACCAACACTTTTTACCACAGTACAAGAAACAACAAACTGAAAGCATGCCTTTCTCTTTGGCATATTTTCTTCCACATGACAAACTTACCTATGCCTGTTTGGAAGAAAAGAACATATTCTTTTAAGTAGAGGGCTGCATTAAGGAGGACAGATTTATGTGAAAAATGAAAAAGACAAGAGTCTATTTTTTCATTGTTTAAATTTCTTGGTATAGTAAGTTTAAAACAAACAAACAAACAAACAAACAAAACTAGTGAGTCTTAATAATTGTCTGGACCAGGATCCCTTTACTATATTACAGGTAGCATTTTTGTGTCTTGTAAGTCATCCTTGCAAAGCAGGAGTGTAGCATGTCTCAAATTTACAAACAACCTGAAAACCTGAGATGCAGCCTGTTACTTCTAGCTGTGACTATTTATTCCTGTAAGTCACCATCAAAACTTGCAGCAGAGATCACAGAGATGATACAGGATTTGTACTGCTTCGTGGATCGTACCTGAAAATCAACTCTTTCACTCACTGGGTTAGCATTACTCTTGGAGAATTTTGGAGAGTAAAAATTACTTTGAACATTATGACATCTACAGCCATGATATCTTGACTTTTTTTCTGAACTTTTTAAGCTAGATTCTATGTCTAAACTTTTGAATTAAGGTGCTAGCAGAACTTAGGCAGCATGAAAGAAGAGCTTTGTTGGAACTTGAAAGAAAACCACAGTGTGAAGAGAAAGCAACGTGACACTGCAGAACCACCACAAACATTCTTTCATTGCTTCTATTGTGCTCTCTTCTTGAAGCACTTCAGCACCAAATCTACTCCCACCGTTTTTGTGACTGTACCCTTAGTTTAAAGCAAGAACAGAAAGCATTGTGTTTGTGGTCACCGAATCTTCAGATGGAGCCGAGGGCTTTTTTCTTCTGTTAAGTACAAGTATTGTCCTGATATTCTACCAATAAACAATGCTGCCTCATGTAAATGAAAAAAAAACTTTCTGGATTCCTCTTTTTGTTTCAGATTTGGATCACCTGTTTCATTCCAAAGGGTTCGGTGTTTATTTCAAGCAGAGAAGCTGAACAAATGCTTTATTTTTAATTATGTTAGATAGAAATATCTTAGAAGTTTGACAAAGCATAGAACAAAAAGAGCAACCTGAAACTTTACAAATGATGAACGCTGCAGTGCAACTCCCAGTAGAAAATCTCAGGATAGGGCACAGGCAGATCAAATTAGGTTAATCTTTGATCAAGAGCCAAAAACATCAGGAGATAATGATAGTAATTTTGCATTCTTTTATTTTCACAAAGAACATGAGATAAGCATTGGAAAGAGTTATTATTTATGTTATATTAGGAATTCATTATTAAATTACTTTATTTAAAACAAAGCTAAGACTGAGTGAAATAAACTTGGATAGTGTTCTGCCATTTTTACTCTTAAAATTCAATTAATTATCTTATATTATTCCATTTTTCATCCTGAAAAAGCAAACAAACAAACAAACAAACAAAAAACCAACCAACCAACCAATCAAAAAAAAAACCCTTAAAAACCAAAAAATCTGTCCAAAATGTTTAAATGAAATATAGTCTGATGCCTGGGCACAGGTCCACTTTTAATGCTGCAATTCACTGCAACAGTTGTTTTTTTTTGTAGTATTTCAGACCCAGTAACTGAATCTCCTGTCACATGAGCATAGTATTAGGTCACTAAGATTCAGTTTCCATTCCAGTGTAAACTTTCAAATAGAGACAACTTGTGGTTTTTTAGCTGATTTTTTTTTTCTTCTTAATTAATGCATTCCAATCTGTGCTGCAAAGAAAATAGTTTAAAGGTGAACCTTACCTTTCTTTACAGAACTGTTATCACAGACATCTATAGATATCAAGGTGATAGGATCCTGTATGGGACTGGAAGCAGGGACAACTAGAAATTTGAACATGTACTTTCTATTGCAGTTTTTTTGTTTGTTTGCTTGGGGTTTTTTTGGAGGTTTTTTTTGGGTTTTTTTTTGTATGCTCGTAGTTGCTTTTATTTTTTTTCTAGGTATGGTCCATTTTTTAATAATATTTCTGCAGAAAGCCAGAAATTTCTTGAGAGAAAGAGAAAAGAGAATCCAGATTAACCGTTGTATTCTTCAGTAATGATTAGGGAGAACTCTTTTTTGGAAGCTCACAACTGTTTTTGTGAGGGAACATACCTATTAGGGGGGATTTTGTGAAGGCCTATGGAACTGCATGCCCCTGTTACAGGTGGGCTCTTAATTGACATTGAAGGAAGGAAACTTGTTCCAATCAGTAATAAGGGATGTCAAAGTTCAAGTACATGTTTTGTACACTATGTGCTCAATCTATAACTATTTATAAACATTGCAATGACAAGTGGAACATGGATCTTTTATAATACCATATTCATACATGATAAAAAGTTTGCTCTGCAATTCAGGAAAAAAAGCATAGTTCCTTGTACATATAGTTACATGTACAAAAGTGTCATCTTGGGGCCAATAGAAAATGCAAAAGCTTAAGCCTACTTTTTCTTATCTTTTAAAGTTTCTGACCAGTGTATTCAGTTAATTCAGTTACCTTTCTACCATCATTCTTATGAAGCTCTACAATCTCCATTCATTTTTTGCTAGAATACATTCAGCCAACTGTGGTTTCTCTCATACTCATTTGCCTTCCTGTGCTCCCACACTTTCTTTTGTTCTCTAAACCACATGGGCTTCCTTCCTCAGCAATGACAACTGTTTCCTTGCCCCATCTGTCTGCTACTCTTTAAGACTTCCCCTCAAAGAATGTGTATCTAAGAAACTAATGTTTATATTTTTGACACTATGACCTTTACTGACATTTGGGAGGTTTGACATCTCTCTCTGAGGTCATACCTCAGCATCCTATACACTCAGGCCATACTTCTCATCAGCATGCTTGGCTTTAGCTTATTGCGGTTGAGACCAGTCAGGAGCAGGTCTGAAAACAAAAGAGCTGGGGAGAAACAAACACAGCTTGGAAGAAAAATAAAAATTACTGCAATCTGCAGAAAAACAGGCAGTCACTTGGACTGAACAATCTGCATTCATGGAGTCACAAGAGGGCTTGAGTTTGAAAGGACCTAACCCTCTGACCCCACCATGGGCAGGGATCCTTCCCAATCAGATCAGGTTGCTCAGTACTCCGTCCAACCTGGCCTTGAACACTTGCAAGGATGGGGCAGACATAGAATGGGACATTCCCAGAAGTTTTTTTTCAGTTTGTCAAGATATTTCTGACCTGACACTGGCAAGTGTCTGTGTATGTGTCTGTATATATGTAGACATACACAGGTAGATATATTTTTATATATCTATGTATGAATATGGATGTGTCTATCTAAAACAATATTTTCAGACAGACTGACTTTTTTTATCTTTAGCCTTTCATTTGCTCATGCAGGGGCTCACAAGCTCAAGTGCTTGCTTGATAAACTGATCATTCCCCAAATAGGCTCCTACATTTGCCTTCTTATGAATTTGATTCTCAGCTCATTTTTTTTCCCCATTGTCCAAGGTCCAACTACTGTCAAAATTGCATGTCCCAGGTATTGACTCAGCCACGTTACTTTGCCATCACTTTAGTATCTTTCTGTTTTGATGTTCCCTGAGTTTCAGCTTCCCAGGATTCCTTTGAACAGCCTATATGGTGATACTTTGCTGCTGCTTCTCCCTTGTCATTGTCTCCGTGCTGTCATTTTCCAAATAAATATACATTTTTCATATTTCATTCTCTTACCTAGAAGAATGCTCAGTGTTTCAGGGCAAGGTCAGCTCAGGCTCAAAGACAGCACTTCTAAAACAGTGAAGTCTGAATTTTTGCTTTTTCAGAATTTCATATGTCAAGGAACTTAAAAATAATTATAATAAAAGATGGCATCCATTTTTGATCTTTTAATGCTAGAATCTTTACTTGAAATGTTTAGCTGCTTTTGGAGTGAGACTACATTTTTGTCTTTTAATCATACAGTAGCTAGGAAAGCAGACTTCTGATATGGGATACCACTGTAGTGGGAGACAGAGGAAAGAATGCAATATGTCGCTTCATTTTCTTATAAGTCAATTGCTTTATCACAGGTATTTCAAAACTAATGACTAATTTCAGCTTTGGATCCATCCCATAACAATATAGTAAGTATTAAAAGCTTCAGGGAAAAAAATCTAAATGTTTCATGACTTTTTGGCTTATAAACATTTGGGACAGTTCTCTAATAATGAATTATGGTTTTAAAAGCATGCTCTGTGATATTTATATATAAATTTGATAAATTAGTTTAATTTTAACCAACTATCACTCATCAGTAATCAATTAATCATCTGTGAGCTATGGATAATTATCACTATTTATGTTTTAACCTAAATTCTCTAACATTTAAAAAAGGCAGTATTTGAATAAGCGTCCCTGGAGGGAATATTTCAGTGCTCAGCTCTGCTTTTAATTACTATAAATTTATTTTAATTTCACAGTTATTCACTTGCGACATTTTATTTACAGATAAATGTCTCATACTCTGAAGAAGGAAAGAGACATTAGCAGGCTCAAAATTTAGTGTTTGGTCTTTTCTCATGTGTTGATAATTAGCATATTAATTGATTACCTGACTATTTATTTGCTTTCTGTGTTTGTTTTTTGGACTTTGCATGTTGTAGAGTGGTGTAGTTCAGATGGATTCCTGGTGCTGAGTAACAGTCCTTATAATTATGAAGGAATTAAGAGTGAGCAGATGCTTATCCAGCTTGATGAATTCCAGCCTAAGTCCTCTGAGCCATTCCAAGAGGCAACAAAAAGACCCTTTCCCACTTGCATTGTAAAAATGGGGCACTATCATCACTGATGGCAAAGTCTTCCTACCAAGATTTGATGAATTCAAATTCATTATAGTTTGAAAGGAATTAGCTGAAGAACAGCTCTCTAGGATAGAACAGTTCTTGTGAATCTTCTTTAAAAGTGCTTAGAGGAAATGTTCTGGTTTATTGATCTAAATGCATTGTTTTGATAATTTAGACCTTTGTCATTAATTTAGGCTCGTTTCCCAAATTTGACAGGCACACAAATATTACAAACATGAGTGTGAAACTGTGCTAATACAAAAATGTGCTAAAAATGTAAAGCTGTATTCACTGTAATTTTCTGTAATCTGTCATAAACTGTGCTTTTAATTATCCAGTTGCAGCCAGTGATACTGCAGTAGCACATTGCAATAGTGCAATGCAGTATGCCTTGTAATAATGCATAGCATACAGTATCATATCTGTTTTGGTGTACTATGCAATTATTTATAGTGGCACCCTGCAGTACTTTTGGGATACAACCAGCACTTTCCAGCTGGGCTCAATACCACACTTTCTGCCTTGAGAGCAGTTGATGCTCAGGAATTTAGGCAATAATTTATTCTTTTCTTTTACTTCTCCTGTGGCCAGAGGTTAGCTCCTTTCCTGGTGTTCATAACCCACCCCCAGTCCAGGATGGAAAAGTGGCAAGTGCACTATAAATTAAGCTGTGTGGGCAGCAGGTCTAACAAAGCTACAAACAGAGCAGCTTCTCCCTCCATTACTGCCCTGAATAAATCCAGTTTCTTCTCATGCTCCATGGGTTCAGTTTTCCTGCCTTGCTATGCTTTCTTGGAAACCTGTGGATGTCCTCAATTCCTCTTCCTCTACATAGGCTACCAGCTGGGTAAGACCCCGGGCAGCACAGGGGAGGTGTCCAGGGCACATGGATGCTTCAGCAGGCCCTGAGTCAGCTCAATTCACACCATGGTTTTCCTCCTCAATAGGATCAGTAACAGAGCTCTCACTCTCCCATTCAGCAAGAAATTTGAATGAAATTTGTAGGACTTCAGCATATGTAAGACTTCTGTCTCTGTTTCTTTAGAGTTAGACATTCAGTTTGCAACTATTGTAGATGTGGAAGACAGCTGCTTAGAGGTATTATAGGCAGTCAGGTCAAAGTTAGAGAGAAGGTTGAATTCAAATGAAACCCTGTTGGAAACAATGGTGTTCTCCACTATCCACAGTATATTATCTCCCTCTAGAATGCTAAAAACCTACTTTTTGACTCCTTCCTCTTCACACTTTCACCAGTACAGGTCTACACAGTTAAAAACATTTTTTTCCAGGAAGCAGCTGTTTAAAATATTTCTGTAGTTTCTGAAGTTTTCTGAATGACCCAGTACTTCAAGAGACAGATGTTCTGAAGATACTCACCATTCTACAGCTGTAGTTTGCTTATCCAGAAAAATATTATCATGCAAATAAAATACTTTTGAGTACCTGAAATTTAACTTACCCTTTACCTTTTCCAATGGGCTTTTGTTTATGCTTTTCTTTTCTTTGGGTTTTTTGGTTGTTTAATCCATGCCTTGGAAATGTCTCCTTCAAATCCAAGGCATCTGGAAAAACTAAACACTAACATTTCTGAGCAAAGATTGCTTAGTTTTCAGAGGGGCTGCAAGACTTTCAGCAGTTATATGCCTAAAGAAAATAGTGTAGGCTTTAGAAACTTCTGAGGAAATTGTCACTTAGAGAAGTTTTGTGAGCAATTTCAGGTAATTTGAGACCTCATTAATAGATGGCTCTGTTTCAGTACTTTTGCTTCATGATATCTTGTTATCCACCTCCTCACTGGTGCTGGCTGCTACAGTCACGCACCTTGGAGAAGGATTTGCTTTCAGTAAGATTAATATTTTGATGTACTTGGCTATATGCCCCACATGCTGTAGTGCTGATGAAAGGGTGAGAGCAAGAATGACCCTTTTAACAATGGCATGTTCTGAAGTTATTTTAATAACTTTTGAAATTAAGTCACTAGCTGCCAAAAAAGAAGGAAAAAAATAAAAAAAAAAAAAAAAAGAAAGGCAGATAAAGCTAAGAGTTTTTCTCTGTCTGGAGAAATGAGCTTAAACAGAGTCCTTCCTCTGCTCTGAAAAACAGTGTGGATTTTTTATACTGAGGGAGTCTTTTCTGGAATTTCAGAACCAGTCTCTGAGTCACATACCACACACTGACTTAGCTATCTATTTCCTCTCTTTAAAATTGCATCTACCGTAAATAAAGGATGCAAGGATGCCATAAACTCTATCTGTATCAATTCATTTCTTTCTCACCAAGGAACTAACCACACCCTGGAGTCCAGAACTTGCTGAGAATTCAGGAGCTGTGGCAGTATCACTCTGTAGTGCCATGGCAGGCCAGGTAAGGAAACCTGCATTTATAATTCAGTTTCCTGAACACAAGTATATACTCATCCCATAAGGAATACATTCCCAGTTGTCATGTGAAATAAGTGGTTTCAGTAAATGAGAGTATTTTTTTTTTGTAATTTGAAGTAGAGCCAACCTTTTTGGCCACATACATAACTTCAAAATAGAAGGGAAGAAAGAGATGCATAGCAGAAATTGTCATGCCAGTTCAAAACAAGTAAATAGAGCATCGCTAAATTATCAGATGTAATGAGTAAGTAGCATTCATTTGCATCTGGAATTGACTGGCTGTTTTGCACATTGAATAATGTTTGACCAAAGAGCTATGATCACACACCTCAGCATGAGAATGAGATTTCCTGAAAACTGGCAACAGTTCTACAGTTGCTCTCTTCCCTCTTTTTTTTTTTTTTTTTTTTT